>JANAVB010042015.1:1743095-2178095 GCA_029216955.1 Iris pallida
CTGAGATATCAGAGTGATGTGCCTAGTTGAGTGTAGGCTGTTACAAAGTTTTTAATTGGCATCATCTTTCCGAGATGATGTCGGACAGTGCAGCAGGTTGTGTCGCTGGAACACATACTGGCTTGGTAGTGGGGCCACTATTTTGCGACAATAGCAGTTGATGGCGACCGTAGCACAAGTATGTCCCATAAGGGACCGAGTTGTGCATGGTGGTCGTCTCTCCCGATCTACGACTGTGAGGGATCATTGCGTAAATCGTAAGGGAAGAGGTTCACAGTTACACCCTTCAGGCGTATGGCAAGGCCAGGCGCCGGATGGTTATGTGAATGATACAGCTCCTTAATTCAGTTCCAACGCATAAAATGCACCCAATCATAAGTAGGAGAGCAGCACGTATTGTAACTTGAATCCACTTCATGCGCATCACCCAAGTGGGCAATGGACTCAACTTCACAGATTTTGCCCAACCAGACTTGGTTCGATACGCAGTAGATGCGCCCAAGCGAGATAGACTTTGAAAGTCGACTCATTTCTAGCACAGATGCACCCGAGTCGACTCTGTAAGCTTACCATCAACAGTGCTATGATTTTGAGTGCATACTTATAGTTTATTGTCGGTTAAGCACGTTGAGGGCGTGTGGCCCATGCCACCTTGGATTTCTTCGTACTAGTCCAACTTTTCCTTTCCAAGATGGCAAGGGAAGAACTTACAGTCGATCAAGAAGAAGAAGCTCTGTGCAACTTTTTGTGGCTCGAACGGGGTCCCTGGACGGGCTTCCTTTTCTTTTCCTTTTTTATTTTGGTACCCTTTTCAATGGAGGCAAGGGGCTCTTTATATAGAGTGGAATGAGGCTTCTTTCTTCTCCTTTTTGATGTGGGATTAAAAGCAATATACTTCTTTTTTATGCTTCTACAAGACCCCCTTCAAGTTTTTAAAACTTTTGGATAAGTTTTGAAATACTTTGAACAAGAAGCATGGACAACAGAGTTGTTTAGGTGTGACAATCCTGTCAGAGGTAGTATGGACATGATAGGTTTGGGTACTTCCACTAGGGAATTTATGTGGACTTGTCATCCTTGGCGTACCTTGGTTTTAGGTACAGATAATAAGTTGAGAGAGGGAACCAACATATTTACTCGGGGGTAATATAAACGTGGTAAATATGGGGTTAATGGTTTTTCTACTCAGAGGTGATATGTACGTGGTAGGAATAAACTCGGTGGGAGTACATAGAAAAACTCAGAGGTGATATGGATGGATGTTATGTGGTTTTTGATGGACCTATTATCTTTTGCGTACCTTGGTTTCTAGGTACAGATAATAAGTTGCTTGCGGAGGAAACCCTCACGTTCACTCAGAGGTAATATGGACGTGGTAAACATGGGTATTTCACTGGGATTTTATGTGGACTTATCACCCTTAGCGTACCTTAGTTTTAGGTACGGATAATAAGATGAGAGGAACCGACATTTTACTCAGAGGTAATATGGACATGGTAAATATGGGGCTAAATAGTGGAGTTTTCCTACTCAGAGGTAATATGGACATGGTAGAGTGAACTCTGTGGGGTTTATAGAACAACTCAGAGGTAATATGGACGTGGATGTTCTATGGTGCAACAACACAAGAATTATTGTACAGAATATTTACTCAGAGGTGACGTGGACGTGATAAACATTACTTTAAGCATGATCTGGTGCAGGATCCTGCTTGATGGGTATAGAGAGAACTCAGAGGTGATGTGGACATGGTTGTCCCTTTACTGGGGATAGAATGCAACGAAACGGCTGGGTTCCAGAAGCATATGACTTGTCAAAGAAGGGGTGTGAACTTTATTTGTTCAAGTTACCAGTCCTCTCTCGGGGAAAGGCAGTATTCTCGACGGAGGTCAAGAATAGTATTTTTTAGGAACTTGCCGTTGATGGGCATCATTAACAAGTCCTCATTAGCTTGAGCCAGACGATAAGCACCGTTTGAGTATTCTGTCTCTATGATGAAGAGTCATTTCCATTTGGTTCGAACTTTCCTGGTATTTTGTGAGTCATCACCATCGGTCTCCTGACTGCCAGAACCAGGTCACCCATTTGGAAAGTCCTCTGTCACTCTTTTGTTGAAAGCCTGTGATATGCGAGCTTGATAAAGTTGATGCGCTGTTGAGACAAGAGGCATTTTTCGTCCAGCGCTTCCAACTCTTGCAGACGATGACGTTGATTGTCCTCTTCCGTCAACTGATTTGTGATCACCACCCGTAGGGAGGGTATTTGGACCTCCAGCAGTAGCACTGCTTCGCTTCCGTAAACTAGGAAGAATGGTGTGTTTCTCGTCGAGGTCCATACCATTGTGCGATAGGCCCAAAGGCATTCACCGAGCTTCTCATCCCAGTGCGCTTGTTGGATAACACGACCTTTTTAAGTAGCTTGACGAGTCTTATTAAAAGCTTCAGCCAATCCGTTCGCTGTCAGATTGTAAGCGGTTGATGCCACATTCTGAATACGGTTCTTGTCGCAGAATCTACTGAATACATGCTGATGAATTATGGGCCATTGTCGTGTATAATCCTTCGAGGTAACCCAAAATGGTAGATAACGTGATACTTGATGAAGTGATCACTTTTGAGCTTTTACCTCTGTGAGAGGTATTTCTGCCCATTTAGAGAAATAGTCGGTGATTGCTAGGATAAAACGGTATCCCTTGACGAAGGAGGAGTGATAGGCCCTACTATATCATGCCCAGGCTTGAATGGCCAAGAGGCAACCGTCGGATGTAGAGGTTTGACGATCATTGGATGAAGTCGGCGTGCAGCTGACAAGCACGACACTTTCTTGCATACTTGACAGCGTCGGCCATCATGGTGGGCCAGTAATAGCCCATATAGAATCGATCTTGTAGCTTAGGACCTGGTTGATGATCTCTGCGTTCCGTATGAGCTTCTCGAAGAGCTTCGACGGCTTCTTCGTTAGATAGACATCGGAGGAGAAGTCCATCGTAGGAGCGCCATACGACATTTTGGAGGCTGTATCATAATAGACCGGAGAGAGCACTTTCTGACTGAGACTGCCTCCTTCGGGTCTCCGGGAGGATTTCGTAGATAGCAAAGTGATGAATGGGAACCTCCAGTCTCTGACGTTGATGCAGAGTCCGCGGCCATGGCATGAGTTGTCCGTATACACAAATTATTTTTGGGTCAAGCCAAGTCCCGACCCGTCACTAACGAAGTATTGAGTCCCGACGGGTACAGCCAATGTGGCTCGAGGTCTGCCAGAGCATCAGCTTTCAAGTTTTACAGCCGAGACACATGCTCTAAAGAATTCTGTGAAGGTTGAGATGTGTCCAACGCTGATTTGTGATAGGGAATGAGGTCTTCATGGTGGACCTCATATTGCCTCCGGACTTGATTGATGACGAGCTTTGAGTCGCCATAAGATTCAAGGTAGTCCACCCCCTGTCTTGCTAACTGAAGCCTCACGATGAGGGCGTTGAACTCCGCAACATTGTTGGAGCACGACTCTGAAAGAGAATAGGTGTACTGGATGAGCAGTTTGTCAGGAGAGATTAAGACCACCCCCACTCCTGCAATAATTTGGCCTTTTGGGCCTGTTTGTAAGCACCGTCGAAGAACATCGCCAACTGGGATTTTTCGGTATGTTTGCTTCTTGTACCTCATCGGGAATACCTTCATAGAGCCTGGACGATTACGGGATTGGGTACGCGGCTAGGAAGTCGGCCAATGCTTGGCCCTTGACGACCTTTTACGGTACGAATACCATGTCATATGGTGTCAATAATATCGCCCATATAGCCAAAAGAGTTTAGCGCTCCCGGTTTTGTCATGAAAATTCTGAGTGGATTGACTCGGAGATGACATAGATTGTTTGCCTAGACATAGTAGCGAGTCTTCTGGATGGCGAACACCAAGGCTAGATACACTTTTTCCACGGGGTTGTACCAGTGTTCGGCCCTAACCATCATCCTGCTGAGGTAGTAGATGGCCTGCTCATGGCCTGCTTCGTTGTTCTGGGCCAACAAAGCGCCAAGGGAATGGTCCATTTCCCGGACATAAAGCAAGAATGGTTTGCCTGCGACGGGTGCCACCAGGACTAGGGGACTTGTCAGATAAGTTTTGATGTCGTCAAAAGATTCTGATTCTTCCGTCCAGACGTAAGAAACTCCCTCTTCATAAGCTTAGTGAAGGGTTGACATTTGTCACTCCCGTTTCCCATTAACGTATCTTCAGTATACGTATACAGATTTTTGATATTTATCCGGTGGACCGTAGTTAGACTTGTCTTTCTTAGCCTAGTCTTGGTTTAATCTTGACTTGGTTTATTTGATTTGGTTTGGCTCAATTTGACTTGGCTTAGCTTGCTTGGTTTATTTTGGTTTGGTTTGAGATGGTGAGACTTACTATATAAGTAACTCCACTCTCTCTCCTTTATTATTTCTCATAACCTTTTCTTCTTCTCCATTACTCTCCCACCAACCTAGAGAGCTTAGGCAATTACAACTTGCTTCATAATGGATCTTCCATTGTATTTTTTTCTTCTTCTTTACATGATTCTAAGCATCTTTAGGACATGGAGTTTTATGTTTGGACGGATGGATTTTTGTAGATCTAAGTTTGTAGTCTTGATATTTTCTTGGGTTTTGATTTACCAAACTTATTATTTTTAAGTTTTGATTGTTCTATGTTGTAGAGAATTCGATTTTACCCAAAATGGACCTTTGTAATGCCCGTATTTGGAATACGTATTTTAATTAGGCTTATATGTATTTGGACCTGTATTTTATTTTCTCGGATTTTGACCTGTATTGTATTTTGGCTCGACTTGCGGATTTTGGTTTTCTCGTAAATTGGGTTTTGGACCTGGCATGGTTTTAATCTTTATGGAGAAGATTTGGTTTGGTTTAGTTGGTTTGCATTGGACCACTTAGCTAACCTCCACCCTCAACACAACATACCCTCCCTCATTAAAACCCCACCTAACTTTCTCTCTCCTCATAACTTCATTAATTGTCTTCATCTTCTTCTTCCTTCCTCCACCAACACCATAGGCAAGTGCACCTTGCCACCAAATAAGCACCCTATTTTATTTGTCCATTAGCAGATTAGGCCATGGTAAATCACTTTAGAACTTGGTATTTTGTGATTTGGAGTCTCCATTTTTCTAATCTAAGTTTTAACCATTTTCGGATTTTCTTGGTTTTGATCTATTAAACTTAGATTTTTGTTTGTTTTGAGGCTTCCATGTGGAAGAGAATTCAATTTTACACAAGTTAGAACTTTGAAAATCTAAATTTCGTTTTGATTTGGCCAAGATATGAGATTCGGAATGTGGTGTTCTTGGGGTCTTCCTCTCGGCTTGGTGGAGAAGATGACCCTCGGCCAGCGCTCTTTACGCAAGGCCGAACTGCACACCCTTCCTCGGCCAGCACCTTTTAGCGATGGGCTGACCCGCGTGGGCTCTTTAGCTCCAATGCCTTCCTTCCATTGGCGCACTTGACCGCTGCGCAGCTCGCTCCCAGCGCGCTTGATCCCAACCAACCCGACTCCCTAGCACAGTTAGCTCCCAGCGCAACCCAATCCTGCGCAGCTCATATCCTACGCAGTTCGCTCCCTGCGCAACCCAATCCTGTGCAGCTCATATCCTCAGCTCGCTCCCAGCGCAACCCGACCCAGCGCAACCGACCCTAGCGTAACCCAACCTCAGCGCAGTTTATTCCCCCACAGTCCATTCCCCTAGCACAATCTGATTCCCAGCGCAACCTACTTTCATGATGGTTTGGTTTTATTTCCTTGGACTTGGCTCTTTTGTGGATTGGAGTTTTGAGATCTTGTTCCACACAACACGACTGTCTTGACCCAACACGTCTGGCACGATTTTCGGTGTTTTTGACGAGTACGGTCTTCGATTTCTGTGATTTATGATCCTATTACTTTCTAATTTTCTTAGTAGTGACCCGATGGGGGTGTGCTCTTAACTTGTAACTGTGATTCATAATTATCTTTGTACTGGATAACTTGATAGTGGCCCATGGCGGCGCACTCCTGACTTGTAACTTGACTTGACATGATGCTGTTGCGATGGCTAACTTGACTCATATAATAAACTCTGACTCGTAGGTGTTCATTCTTGCTGCTTTGTGCAATCCACCTTGTTTGTCTTGTCTTGTCTTGTCTTGCATCATGTCTAGGACGTGACTCCCTGGTTACCACGTCAGAGATTTAACTGAATATGGATTAGGCTAATGACTAGATAAACTATAGTTTATGGAGGATTTCCAGTCACAGGCGATCTCGTTATTTGGGCGCTTTAATGGACTTGTGCCTGCAACGAGTAGGGCACATTTCCAGCACACTGTCATTTGTTGCACCCTCTAAGTCACCTAAGGGTATATCGTCTCCTGGGCGATGTACCCAACCATACTCTCAACCCGCGAAGGATAACTGGATAGTCTGCAGGGCTGGGACTAGAAAAATTCTCATTTGCATCTTGTTAGTAATTAAGCTTGTGATAACCCTAGTTAGTTAAGTAGTAAGCCGTAGTATTTGCTTGGCCGCTTGTGAATGGTTGGTGTCCAACCTTGTCTAAGTCTCGTCTAGTCCCAGTACCTGGTACTCCTGAACATGATTGTTTTACTTACCTTTAAACAATAAATGGGTAGAGAAAAAGTGCTATTCAGGCGAAGGGTTACAACCCCGGTCCTTGTTTGGTTTACGGGTTGTAACCTGGCTCCCGAAATGGTTCCACGTCCCTAGTCGTTTATTGTCCTGTTGTACTCTTTATTACTTGTAATTTTCTTCTATTTCCTTATGATCTGATATGTTAGCTTTTGTTCTTGTTTCGGCCCTTGTGGCACTTGCTCTTCTGGGGTTTGACCCAGCTGGTTTTGTGTGGCCAGATTTCGGAGTAGCACCCGAGGATCTACCGAACCTCCAGCCCAATGGTGGCGACTAGAAGGAACCGGGCTACGAGTGGGTTTTCATTTGTTTCACTCACTACATTGTAAAATTATTCTTTTGAGGCATTTAGCCGACGAGCACCTGTTAGCTCGATGCATATTTACTTACTGTCTGCTTACGGGCTGTAAACATGATTAACAAATCCTAGGTTGATCATGTATGACTTAACTCTTGCTAGTCCTCGTATTTTGTATGACTGGCTTCATGATCAGCTGAATATGTAATATTTGGGACCTTTTATTGTATATTTGGTGGTCTAACATCTTGTAACTATATTACTTGCTTGAGATTGAGACAATAGGCTTGACCTTAAGAGACCGTTGGCTTGTAGTAAACCCTCATATCTAGACAACCGTGACCGTATAGCGAGGTGGATTCCATTTCAATATACGTAGCTGGCTATGTACGCCTCCGCTCTCCAGTATTCTGGTTCTCGGGCGTTACAACCTTTGAAAAGTTAGATTTCGACTTGTTTTAAGGAAGTTATAACCAAAACAATATTTGGACGTCTTCTATGTTCATCTGTCCTGGTTCTGGCAGGGACGATAAATAGTATCGCATGGATAAATAGTACCGCATGGATGAATAGTGCCACAGACTTGCATAGTTCCGTATGGATGAATAGTACCGTATGGCTTACATAGTGCTGTATGGATGAATAGTGCCGTAGGCTTGCATAGTGCCGTATGGATGAATAGTATCGTAGGCTTGTATAGTACCGCATGGATGAATAGTGCTGCATGGCTTGTATAGTGCCGCATGGATGAATAATGTCGCAGGCTTGCACAGTGCCGTATGGATAAAAAGTGCCGTAGGCTTGTATAGTGCTGCATGGATGAATAGTACTACAGGCTTGTATAGTGCCACATGGATGAATAGTGTCGTAGGCTTGCATAGTGCCGCATGGCTTGTGTAGTGCCGCATAGTGCCTATTTTGGCTGTTTTTGGCTGTTTTATGTCCTATTTGGCTGAATTATGGCCAGAATTTCTTCCAACTCCCAACATAAAAGTTATAGATCTTTGTCTTGGCTTCAAGAATCTTCTTGTTTCACTTTAACTGGAGTTCATATGCGATTGATAACTTCAATCAATGTTTTGATCTGTTTGGCATGTTTTTTTTACTTGACATTTTTAGGTTTCCTTCGACTGTAATAAATTCTTATCATGATTAGATAATTTTGTACAGTTAGAGAATAATTGTACCCCCTTATATTCTTAACACTAGTACAGTTTCAATTATTGTTTTATCAAGTAGTACTTTTATTTATTTCTTCTCCCATGTCATGATACGTCTTTTATCTAATTATTTCTTACATGCGATCCTTGTTGCATGTTTTCTTTCTTAGATAGTGGCCCATTGGGGTACACTCATGGTTTATGTCTTTTCTTTGCTTTGTATGCTCTTACATTATATGTCACTTCTTTGCTTGCATGATGGTGGCCCGTCGTGGTGCACTCATGCTACACGTCTCTTCTCTACCTATACTAGATAGTGACCCATTGTGGTGCACTCTGGTACATGTCTTTCTTTGTTTACATGATAGTGGCCCATTGTGGCACACTCTTAACAAATAATCTTGACATGATAATCTTGATAGTGACCCGTCGTGGTGCACTCTTAACAAGTAATATGACATGATAACTCCTAAATAGTAACCCATCGTGGTGCACTCTTGATAAGTAACTTGACATGATAATTCTTGATGGTGGTCCGTCATGACGCACTCTTGACAAGATGAGTAATCTTGATAGTGGCCCGCCGTGGCGCACTCTTGACAAGTAATCTTGATAAGTAACCTAACATGTAATCTTGAATGTTGTTGTAACGGCTATCTTGACATCCTTTATAATAACTCGTCTTGACATCGTGGGTGATTGTTTTTGAATATTCTTGTATAAGCTACCAGTCTCGTCTCGCATCATGTCTAGGACTTACATCCCTGGTTACCACGGTCAGGGATTCATGTTGAATCTGACTAGGTTAATTACTAGTTTGGCCAAAGTAGCTCATATAGAGAGATTTTTCCAGTTACAGGCAATCCCGTTATCTGGGCGCCTTGCGTGGACTTTTGGCCTGCCATCGAGTGGGGTAGATTTCTAGCCCACTGTTATGTGGGGCACTTCTTGAAACAAGTAATATACACACTGTCATGTGTTGCACCCCTAAGTCACCTAATAACTGTCTTAGGGTACATTTGTTTCCTGGGGATGTACTCACTATAAATTCTTGTAACTTGCGTCTGGATAACCTGGATAGTTGCTGGGCTTGTGATTGTTGGAACATCTCGTTGCATCTTGCTAGTAACTAGGCTTGTGATAACCCTAGTTAGTTAAAGTATCAAGCCGTACTCTTTGCTTAGCCGTGATTGATGAATGGAGTCTAGTCTTGTCTAGACAATACCAGTACATGGTTACTTCGGGACATTTTACAGTTTATGCTTACTTGTCGATAATTGGTTAGAGACTAAGTTCTGTTCAGATGAAGGGTTACAACCCCGGTCCTTGTTTGGTTTACGGGTTGTAACTTGGTTACCGGAATAGTTCTTTAGTTATCTTATCGTTTATCACCCTACATTCATGCCTCCAATTTTCTTGTTATTATTATGCTTTGTGTTCTAACTTGCTGGTTTTAGTTCCTAAGTGAAGCCTTCCTTGTGGCACTTGCTATTTCTGGGGTCTGATCCAGCTGGTTTTGTATGGCCAGATTTTGAAGCAGAACCCGAGGATCTCCCGGCCCTCCAGCCAAATGGTGAACACTAGACGTAACGCTAGCAACGAGTGGGTTTTATTTTTCTCTCCCGCTCTATTGTAAAATTATTCTTTTGAAGCATTTAGCCGCCAAGCAAGTGTTAGCTCGTGTTGAATACTTTACTTACTGTCTGCCTACGGGCTGTAACATGATTAACAAATCCTAGGGTTGATCATGTATGACTAAAACTCTTGCTAGTCCTCGTATTTTGTATGACTAGCTTCATGATCATCTATATATGAAATGTATGGGACGTCTTATTATTGAATATCTGATGGTCTAACATCTTGTAAATATTACTACTTGCTTGAGATTGAGACACTAGACTTTTTCTTGACCATAAGAGACTGATAGCTTGTAGATAAACCCTCATACATCTAGACAGTCGTGACTGTATATCGAGGTAGATTACACTGCTATATACGTAGCTGGCTATGCGCCCTCGCTCCCCACTATTCTGGTTCTGGGCGTGACAACATTTTCTAGAATGGTTCGCGATAAACCTCCGGATGTAGGCGAGTCGTCCTTGTAGGACTCGAAGTTCTCTGAGCTTCTTCGAAGGGTCCATGTCAAGGATGGCTTTAGTTTTCTCGGGGTCGACATGAATGCCTTTCGCAGTGATAATGAAGCCTAAGAAATTTCTACCAGAGACCAAAAAGAAGGATTTAGCGGGGTTCATTTTAAGCTGATGCGCCCGTATGAGGTCGAAGACTGTCTTCAGGTCTCGTAGGTGATCGCCTCTAGGACGGCTCTTGACGGCAATATCGTCAACATAGCACTCGACTGTCTTGCAAAGGTATTGACGGAAGATGGTGCTCATAGCTCGTTGGTATGTGGCACCAGCATTCTTCAAGCCAAAGGGCATTACTGTGTAGCAGTAACCCCCTTTGGAGTTCTGAACGACGTGTGCTTCTCGTCGTCAGGGAACATCTTGATCTGATTGTAACCTAAGTAGCCATCCATGAAGGACATATGCTTGAAGCCACATGTGTTTTCGATCATTACGTCGGTGATTGGGAGTGGGAACTCGTCCTTTGGGCATGCAGAGTTGAGGTCCCAGAAATCGATGCAGACTCGGATCTTCCCGTTCTTCTTGGCGACGGGGACGATGTTAGCTACCTAGTTGGGCTGTTGTTCTTCACGAATGAACCCGCTGTCTAAGAGCTTGTCGATCTCTTTGTCAATGGCATCCATGATGTTGGGACGGAAGCGTCGCTATTGCTGCTTAACGGGCTTAGCGTCAGGTAAGATGTTAAGCTTGTGTATTGTGACTTGTGGGTTGAGTCACGACATGTCTTCGTAGCTCCAGGGGAAGACGTCGATATATTCTTTGACCAGGTGGATCAAGGATTCTCGGTCCCCCACCAAGCTCTTGCTGATGAAGATGGGTTTGGATGAAGATCCATCCCCAAGGTCGATCTGCTCGACTTCGTCTTCGGTAGGGGGTTCTCGCAATTCAAAGCAAGACTCCCATTGCGTGCCTAGGCGTTAAGCCAAGGATTCTTCTTTGAAGAAATCTCCTGTTTGATCATCGTCTGTATCTTCTAAAGGATGTACGGATGTCATGTTGGCTGACAACACCTTCCTGAAGACGGAGCTGATGCTGGTGTCAGAGTCCAAAGTTAAAGTTTCAGATGAGTGAGAATGTATGGCATCCTCTGCTTCAGATTCTTCTGGAGTTGTTGGAGGCATGATGTAGCCTACCCCCATCAGGTATAGTGATAGTAGTCTTACGGCTTTCCTTTTGGCACTGGATGTCGTAGGGAAGGCATCGACCTTTGCCGCAGTTCAGACATTGGCAACTCTTCAAGTTGTAACCCATCTTTTGGATGAGATACTTGCCTCGATCGTTGTACCGGTAGGTTTGCATTCTGTCGGTGTCGGGTTCTGGCTCTGTCAGTGGGAGGTCTTGGTGACGCTCGACTTTGCCAAAGAGAATGGGTTTCTCGTCCTTGTTCCGAGGTGGGACTATGTAACAGAGTCATTGGTATAGGACGACTCGATTTATATGACTTACAGATGTTATTTTTGTTTGCAACGACTGTAGAGCATTATCTAGAGTGTACATGGTATTCCAATGTGGAAGACTAGAATAATTGAAAGACACTCTATTATTGATAAAATACAGGATCTTGTCCTGAGGGATTACATCACCGAGGGATGGAGCATCGACATTAGCCGATATGTACTCTCCAAGTTCTTCATCAGTGAGAACTAGAGCAGCCTTAGGATGTTTAGGAGGAGAGTTTTTCGAAAGCTTGCCCCGTGTTGGCTCCTAGGACTGTGCTGAGAAGGACACCGAGGTCTTCTCTTGTATCCTGACGGGTGCCGACAACTGAGGAGGTCTGCCTTTGAGCCACTCCTTGAGGGGAGCCTCAGTTGGTGTGCAGGAAGATAGAGCCTTTCCCCGTATCTTGGCTACGAAAGGAGCCGCCACTTAAGGGGGCTTGCCTTTGAGGCATATCTTCAACGGAGCTTTATTGGATGTTCTGCCTGGAGAAGCTAGCGCCTTCCCGCAGAGGTTGACTACTATAGGGGCCGGCGTTTGAGGCGTCCTCCCTTTGAGTCGCACTTTTAAGGGAGCATTGATTATCATGTCCGCCTCTGAATAAGCTTCGATCTTAGCTTCTGCCTCGTCATCAGCGTCATTGGCTTCATCTTCGAGATGAATTGATTTGTACAGATCAGCGTCGATGAAGAAGGCTTCAATCCATCTGAAGGGATCGACATCAGCAAACTCTGTTCGGATGATGCCGTTGGTGGACACGTATTTCATACATTGATGGAGGGTAGATGGCACCACCATGTATTCATGTATCCATGGCCGTCCCAATAGGATATTGTAGTTGATGTCTGTATCCACAACGTAGCAAGTCACCTTGGTCTGGAGATCGTCGATGTGACACTTCAAGCGGATCTTCCCCAGCGGCTCACTCTTACTGGCGTTGAAGCCACTAATGGTAGTGTAAGACGCTGTCAGGCATTGCATCGGGATCCCCAACATCTGAAGTAGAGTTCAGGGGATGATGCTGAGAGAAGACCCATGGTCGATCTGCATTCGATCCACCTTGATGGCACCGACATACCCTATGTAATATATGGGTCTATTGTGCCTGTAGTTCTTGAGCAGCATATCTTGTTGAGTGAATGTGATATAGGGGATGATCTTTCCCACATTATGGCATTGCGGACATGCTGTAGGATCGTCGTTAGACTGCTTGACCTGATTGATGAAAGACTCGACGTCCTTCAGGGCTTCACAGAGAGCCTCCCGAGTATCTTTGGATAGGCGAAGGAGCTCGAATAAGGAAAGTCGTACTGGAGTACTGGCCAGTTGTGCCAGTATGTCAAAGTTGTGGGGATTGGCTAATCCGGAGTGTTGTCTTTTCGAAGAGGCCTGTCGAAGCAGGCCTCCTTCTACTTTTGTTTATCAGTTGCAGGAGGTTGGGATGAACCTTCTCCTCGGACAGTTGTGGTGATGATAAGAGGTGTCACTTCGGATGGAGCCTCCTCTGGCTGGGCGTTCTACTCTGAACGCGTTTATACGGGCAGTACTTCTTCAAGGGCGGAAATCACCATTCGACAAGACTTGGTTTTCTTGCCTTTGCTTTTGGAGGTACAGGTTACTCCCGGTTGAGTCAGCTCTGGAACGTGATCCGGGTGAACCCACATGATCTCTCCCTTGGATATTGTGAGTGGTGTGAGCCCACCCATGTTGTCACGGGTTGGTGGAAGGTTGACTACTTCTATTATCGCCTTTAGGATGGGGACGACGCCATCCTGAGCTGTGGTAGGCGGTAAGGTGCCAAACTTGAGCGACACCATGTTGGCCGAGACTGTCTTCTCTTCGTTATCGACTTAGATGACGTTCGCATTGATCATGCGCTGTATATAGTCTTTGAGTATGTAGTAGTCTTTAGTTAGATGTCCAATGAACCGAGCGTAGTAACAATACCTCGGGTCACCGACTCTGCCTACTTCGTCAGGATGCTTGGGATCAGGCAACTTGATTTTGTCGCCCTGCTTCAGCATCTCGAAGATCTGTAAGGTATCTTCATCATGGAAGGAGTAGACCATCTTCGGTCGTGGTGCGATAGGAGGCCTCTGGGCAGGACCTTGGGTGCTGCTAGACACATTGACAGTTAATGCCTATTTTTCCTTTGCTTCGCGGCTGCTACTGCTGGTCGCAGGCCGTTTCCCTTTATCGTCGAAGGTAGAGGAAGTTAACCCCCAAAAGGCGAGCATTATGTGCCTTCTTTTCAGCATCTTTGGCTTCAATGATCAATGCTCTCCAATCACGTCGGGGAGTAGAGTTGAGCTAGAGCTTGATTGTAGGGAGCATGTTCATGCTGCATGTTTCGATGAGTGCGTGTTTCGGCATGCCCGGAGGCAACCTTAGACATGCTTGTCGAAAACGTTCGATGAAGACTCGAACGGTCTTACTCTCAGTCTGCCTTACTTCTATGAGAGACGACATGGTCATGTCCCTCCCTCCGTCATAGAACCGATCAAGAAAGAGGCATGTCAAGCCATCGAAGGATGATATGGAGTTGTCAGGAAGACTGCAGTACTAGTCATAGGAGACTCCCTTCAAAGCCCCGACAAACAGGCTCGTGAGCAAGGAGTCTTCTTTTGGGAGATGCCCCATCTGAGACTGAAAGTAGTTCAAGTGCCGGTGAGGAGAATCCTTCCCGTCGTATGGCATCAGTGTTTATGGTTTATACTTGGGAGGATAAACCACTTTGTTCCATTTGAGGGAGTAAGGTTACAGAAGTCCTATCTTCTAGCGATACTCCTGTCTACTTCGGGCCTCAAAATGCTCGTGCAGGTCTCTGACCACCTCAACCAAGTTTTCTGTCGAGCTGGAAACAGGTGAAGGCGGTATGGCCTGAAGCTGGATATTAGAATGAGCTGACGTTCGCGGTGTAGTGTAGTGCTCTGCCCCTAGAGATACCCGTTGAGGGGGTATAGTTGATTTTTCGTTGGCCCCTAGATCGGGGCTGGTGGTGACAGGTGCCCTTGCCAGAGTGGTTCGAATATCGAACACCGCCTGGGTCAGGATTTGCATGGAGGCAGAGAGGGTTTTGAGACTCCCCTCAAGAGTGTCTATGCGTTGCACGATGTCTAGCGCTGGAGCATCTGATTCTCCTTCATCACCACCCACTGCCATGTAAGCTGTCATAACATGGGTAGAAGTGGATGGATCGGTCGAGGCTTCGCTTTCGACCTCGCTTTTCTGTAGAGGGGCTTTTTCTTCTGAGGCCTCGTGTTGGCTACCCCAGCTACGTTAGGGTCGGTTTGTCGAAGTGCTTCTTCATCTTCGAGGGGAAGGTTGTCAGAGGCTTGACTACCCCCGGCTGTGGCTTCTGCCAGGGCCTTGATCCTTGCTTGGGTGCGTTCGTACACCCCTGGGGACGGGACCACTATTTTGCTCTTCCTCGGCTGAGTCTTGGATGCAGAGGCTGAGGAGTTGGTGGTTGTCTTTCTCACGGATAAGTAGGAATTGGAGACAACATGATAGAAAGCGATCTTGGGCTCCGTTTCGTCTTCCATTGGCACTTTCTTTTCGAGACGACGTCGGATAGGCGTCTGTTTGCCATTGATTGTAAAAGTATAGAACAATTATACAGAAGGAATGAACTTAGACTCATAATACAAACTCGCTCGTACAAAGAAAGCCTAAGGACGAAAACCTAGGTACAGCAATCTAAGTACGATTGTTTATTTTAGATTCTGGGGGTGACGATAGAGGCTCGGGAAAGCGACGGCAGCTCTGCCTTACTCCTTGGACGATCGGACGTAGCCTTGACTCTGATGAAAAAATGCTCTCGAGATGTGTGGAAAGACTCTTCTGCGCGCGTTCCTTTGTCTCTTTGTGTGTCCAGCCGGGTAGAGAGAGTCTCTTTCTCTCTGGAAATCTCCTTCTCTTTTTCTTTCGAATTCTCCCGGGTTTGCAAGGGAATGGCACCTTGCTATTTATAGAAGTAGCGGTGTGAACAATAGGATTTGCAATGGTTCCTCCCTTGAAAAGTCGGCGGCCAATCATTAATCTTGATTGCATTACATCTGGGCAGTTAATTCTTGATTGCGCCAAATCCGTATGGGCAATTAATGCTGATTGCAATAAATCTTCATAATTTGTCATGACACGCTCGGATCTCCCGCCACGTGTTCAATTTGTTTAATTACAACAAATCTGATTTGATTCGAGTAATTATGGTGATTTCACTAAATCTGGTTGTTATGATTTGTGAGCAGCCATAATTCCGAGGGGATAAGACAGCTACGTGCCTCAACTGTCATGAGGATCGCCACGTGTCTCAACTGTCGTGTTTGGGACGTCCTGACAGAGCCGCATGAATGCGGTCTCTAAATGAACCGCATATGGGTGGCCCCCCTCACTCCTAACCGCATGAAGGTAGCAGCCGTATGAAGGTGGCAGCCACATGAAGAAGGCAGCCGTATGAAGGTGGCAGCCACATGAAGGAAGCAGCCACATGAAGGTGACAGCCGCATGAGTGAAGCAGCCGTATGAAGGTGACAGCCGCATGAGTGAAGCAACCGCATGAAGGTTGCAGCCGCATGAGTAGAGCAACAGAATTAAAAGAGCAACCGCATAGGGGTGTCAGCCGCATAGGAGTGGCAGCCGCATAGAGAGCTTTGGACTTGACGGATCATGTAAGCTATGAAAGATTTTCTTTTTTTCCCTAGGAGAACGCCATCATGTCAGAGTCATCATTTTGACTTTTCTGTCAGAGCTGCCATTTGTCAGAGTTGGTATTGTCAGGCTGCCGTCAGAGTAATTAATTCAAGCTACTGCTTTATGGCCAGTTGTCAGATCGGACAAAGTGAGGCCACGTGGCGTGGAGTCATCCGAGCCGCGTGAAGGACTTTTGGAGCCGTATGAGGCTCCTTCTGTTTGTGAGCCGTATGGGATCCTGAGGGACTTATAAGCCGCATGAGGCTCCTTCTGTTTTGAGCCGTATGGGGAAGGACTTATGAGCCGCATGAGGCTCCTTCTGTTTTGAGCCGCATGGGCTTTCCTTGTCTTTTTCCATGCTTCTACAAGACCCCCTTCAATGTTTTTAATTTGCAAAATTGAAATACTTTGAATAAGAACCATGGCTATATATAAGCTCTTCTGGCCGCATAGGATATTCTGACCGCATGGACTTCCTAGCCGCATGGACTTCCTAGTCGCATGGACTGTCCAGCCGCATGGACTCTCTGCTACGTGTGTGTCTTATTAATTGCTCTTGATTTGTTTTGGATTTAAAGCTGCCTTTTGGGGCAGGATCCCAAGGGTCATTTTTAAATATTCAGATTTGCATCGATACCCGAAGAGTCGATTATGTTCTTTATGCAGCACGAGGATCGAGGCGTCTGTCGGTTCATGAGCCCCCCTCTTGTCTGCCTATAAATAAGAGGGTTTGTGGAATGGGGAGACTTCTTTACTTTCTCTCGTCTTCAACCCTTCTTGCCCTAAGTTGCTGCCTTCGTCTTCCTTTCTCCGTCCCTCGATCAACAATGGCCCCAAAGTCTTCTACAGCCGCGGCGAAGGGTATGGGAGTGGCTTCTTCGTCAGCCACGGCGCCTGAAGTTCACCCCGACGTTCACCCCACCATTGCTGGTAAGGGTTTGGACGGATCGTATACTTCGAAACCCTAATAAAGACGGCTATGTTGCAAGCTTTATGCATAAGCCTTTAATGCGTTCCTCGTTTTCATCGAACTGTTCAAATTGTATGGGCCGCATGTACGTCCCATGTCCGAGCCGCATGGGGGTATACCCCATATCCGAGCCGCATGGGAATTGTCTAGTGGCCGCATAGATGCTTCACAAACTGACCCATATAATGACCCATCGGACAGAGCCGCATAAGTCCCTATGAATCGAACCGCATGAAGCTCCCTCAAACAGGACCTCATAAGTTCGTCTAGACTGAGCCGCATAAGGCTTCTTCTAACTTTGTTTCTTTTTATCTTTTGATTTTTGCAGCATCCCTGCCGAAGGCTGAGATTATTGTGAAGGAAGAGCTGCTGCCTTCTCTCAAACAAGAGTCATCGCTTGTTAAGGTGGAGCTAATACCAAAAATGCAGAACAGAAAGGAGAGCTGGCGCCTATTGACGTTGCTGTAAAGGAGGAGCCCAGTCCGACGGTGGTAGTATTGGGAGTTCTGTCCTTCCTTCTCCTGACGAGGATCTTGCTCAAGTAGATCCTTCGTATGAAAAATGGTTAAGGGATTGGTATATGCGTCCCCGCAACTAGGATTCATAGGCTCTCATAAATGTCAGACTTTTGTCTTGATATTTCTGTCTGTCTTTAGCCATAGTTTGTATTTTGCTTCTTTTGGACATCAATGTAATCTTCTTCCTTCTTGTCTGAATGAAATGATAGAGAACTTTTCTGCCTTGCTCATGAGATGTAGTCATATGAATGTAACTGACTTTGAATGACCGTAATACATTCGCTCTATTCTTTGCTTGTAGTAGTTGTCCCAATAGGGGACCCTTTGTGGACCTATTATCCTTGTCGTACTCCGGTCATGGGTACAGATAATAAGTTGAGAAAAACCAACATACTTACTCAGAGGTAATAAGGACATGGTAAATATGAGGGTTTCTTCGATGGAGCCTTCCCACTCAGAGGTAATGAGGACATGGTAGGAGTGGACTCCATGAAGAGGACATAGAACAACTCAGAGGTAATGAGCACGTGGAAGTTCTATGTGAGGGGCGGTTTATTTTTTATGGAAGGGGAACAACTCAGAGGTAACTGTAGAAGCATGAAATTTCAGAGCCAGAAATCCTATGCGCCAGACACTACATGCGCACAGCAAAACCAACAAATATGGACATTTGAAAGAGGACTTTTTATTACATATAAAAGTCTATTACATGTCTAGAAAAGGTGGTACAAAGGAGAATTTCTACAAGGAAAAGACCCTAAGTCTACAACCAGCAACCACCATGCGCCTTCAGTCAGGCGCAGCAACCACCATGCGCCTTCAGTCAGGCGCAGCAGCCACCATGCGCCTTCAACCAGGCGCATCCCGCCATGCGCATCCAGCAGGGCGCATCCTTTCAGCAGCTCAGTTATGTGCATCCCCAGTTATGTGCATCCCTTCAGCAGCCCAGTTATGTGCCACTCTTCCAGCCAGGATCACCTGATAAGTGCTTCGACTAATGAAGCATTTAACCCTCCGGCTGGAACCAAGGAAGAGAAGAGCACCGCAAATCTATGGCCAGGGGAGGCTTCGAAAGAGCCTCCAAAGGCGAAGGAAGACCGTGATCGAAACCGCGGCTAAAGGAGAAGCTTTCAACACAACCAGAATGGGCAACGCCCACTTTGAAGGAAGAAAGAGCCTAGCACCGCCATTCCGATCTACGGCTCTTCCGGAATAACGAAAACGAGGCCCGAGCATCCCTATCTTTGGATGCAACAAGCACCTTCCGCCTGCCTCGGAAGCCCTCGACTCCGTCTTTTGGATGTAACAGTCACCTTCAAGTGCATCAACGAAGACATGGCGTCGCATCTTCACCCTTGGGAGCATTTCATCGACAGAATGCATCCGAGTAAACAAGTTCATGTTGGAAGTACGTGAGAGAACGAGAAGCAAACCCTTTCTCCATGCCACTATTTATAGGTCGGGCAAATCAAACCCACGCGCCAAGTGGATGGCTCTCCGAATTCCGTGCAATGAATTTGTATTAAATGGATGAACCGGACGCCTCGAATTCAGCCAAGCGGCTATTTAAAGCACTCGATGAACGTAACAGCCGGATCATTAAAGACGTATCAGATGCGTCGGCCAGATAGCGCATCATCCCGACGCGCCCTCAGCGTCAGGCGCATCACAGACCAAGCGCTTCATAGGGGATGCGCCCCCGTGCGTCCCCATACACCTAGTGGAACGTCAATCAACGCCCCCACTCAGCTGTCCATCGAATGTCACCAATATTAAATGCTGAACTGACAGAGTTAGCAGCACACCTCCCAAAGTCTGAACAATTGACAGTTTTTTTTCAGAAGATGAAGTGTCGGCAACGTCAGCATCATCACTACATTACTCCGACGGCTACTGCCACGTGGCCACCAACCATCCGCATGCTCCTCAAAGGCCATGCGCCTCAAAATTTTCACTGATCCCTAAAGACAGAAGGAAAGTCTCCATTTTAGCTCGTCATGCGCCTCAAAAGCCATGCGCCCCAGACTGCTCTCTGATCCCGAAAGACAGGAGTAAAGTCACTACTGAAGCCTCGCATACGCCTCAAAAGCCATGCGCCCAGAATGGTTCGTGACTCCTAAAGGTTACGAGCCAGAGTCTCCTCATGCGCCCTATCCTAGGCGCATCCGACCAGATCACCCCCTCCATCAAATCCGAGATCTTCGAGCCATGAGTCGACGACACGTGTCCTTTGACTCAACTCATCCAAGATTTCAGCAACAGAAAAATCTTCTCCTCTGCTACGTGCCGGCTCACAACAGCAGTATGAAGAATTCAACCCCTCGATCAGGGCACATCGTCCATGCGCCTCCATCAGCAATCACCACGTGGCGTCCCCACGCTCCGGCGTATCCTACATGCGCGCATGGGCAGCCAGCCTGTAAAACTATAAATAGAGGGATCATTTCCTTCTCATCCACGCACAGAAGACGCACAGAATATACAACGAACACACAGAGACTTCGCACCACCAGAGAGGCAGATACATACACTCATCGTCTTCCTCCTCTTAGCAAGCTCCAGCACCCAGAGCAATCCAAACCTTCAGAGAACCGATAACCGTCGTCAGCTCGTCAACGGAGTCAACGCATTACCACTCACTCCATCGGCACAAGGGACCCAGATAAACAAAAGTGTACTCCTAGGACTACGTATAAGTCCTATATTATAACACTGTTATGTTTGTATTGAAATTTGTAATAATACAATTTTAATGGCAAACAAGCTGGCGACTCTGCTGGGGACCTCTTTCTCCTCCACCGAGAAAGTTGTGTCGCAAGCCGACGACGTGAAGGTGGGCTCCTCCCACAAGACGCTGGTCGTAAGCCTCAATCAACAGGCGTATGAGGAGTTCATCTCTGAAGGCAGTGAAAGTCCTTCGAAGCGGCTGCCAAAGCCGAAGAAGACCCGCCGAGTCTTGGTGCGCAAGGTCGACGCCTCGGGCACCACCACTAAAGGAGATGCGCCAATCCAGCCTTCCCTTCCTGCTGACATCCTCAGCAACCAAGATGCGCCTACCGGTGCAGCACATCTCTCGGGGAAGCGTGCGGCTAACCACATTCCCCAGCCATCTCCCTCTCAGGCGAGGAAGATGCGTCGACGGAGTAGGGGCGCAGCCAATGCCCCCCGCATCACCTCTGATGTGCCACTAAAAGTCTCTGTCTTTGACAGACTCACTCGCTGTAGTGGCGAGGAGAATTTGGATTCTGAGTACTACGTGCCCGAGCGGCCTGGTACGAAGAAGTCCAAGGCAGCACGGGCCATACGCCATAAACATGCTATGCCAGCAGCAAGCCAGAAGCATGCGCTCACAATCATGTGTGCCGCTGATGGTAAGTTGTATAAGGTCGACTCAGGTGCTTCTGCGCCAGAAACGAGTCGACCTTCAAAGTCCTCGTCTCGCTTGGGCGCATCTATTGCGTGCACAACCAAGTTGAGCGAGGCAAATTCAGTGGTCTTGAACTCCCGTGCCTCCTCTGGTTGTGCGTCTGAGGTCCGTTCAAGTCACTTCAGATATTGTGATTCCCCCACTACTGATCGGGATGCCTGTTTGGTATTAGATCAGGGGGCGCAGCACTCACCCGACCACCCCGGTGCTTGGCCTTGCCATGCGCCTGAAGGGGGTGTGAAGGCGGCACTCTCCTCCAACGATCTGTGTAACGTGATCACTCACAAGCGCCGATCAGGAGAGTCAACTGACAAGCACGATGTACCCCTCACGGGGCACACTTGTGTTGTCGTCACCATCAACTGCTGTTGTAAAACGGCAGTTCCACCAAGGCAGTCGATGTTCCAGCAGCTGCAATCATCGACACCCCTCCGATGTCGCCTCGGGAAGAAGGGGTCAACAGAAGAAGAACCAAGGATTGCCTTATGCAACGTGGTCTCCAACTCCACGTCAGTCCGTAAGACAACTGGCAATTCCTCGTCCTCATCCAAAAGCCAGTCGAGGAAAACCAAGGTAGCAGTCTCATCCTCCGGTGTGTTCGAAGGCACTCGGAGGAGGAAGAAGATCTTGAAGGAGGCTGGGGGTAGTCAGACCCTTGTCGTGCCTTCTTTCGAAGACGAAGGTGCCCAAAGCACAGCTGAGGCGCATCTTCATCCTCGAGGCGAAGTCAGCCTTCCAGAAGACCCTCAAAATGAGAATATCCCCCGAACATGGCTAAGGGTAGTCTAGCATCTGCGGACCTGGATTCCGGAGACGAGGAGGCCATTCAAGACGAAGCTGAGGGTAATCAGGCCCTTGCAGATGCGCTCGTCGGGAGTGATCTCCAGAACATGGCTGCGGGTGGCCAAGATGAGCCAGGAGAGGCAACTCCCCTACAAGAGAGCGAGGCCGAGAGTGAAGCCTCAACCCATCCGTCCACTCCCGGTCGCGTCATGATAGTAAACGTGACTGGGGCGGATATCGAGTCTGATGCGCCGCCACAAGACCTCGTCCAGCGCATAGACACATTAGAGGGAGGACTCAAAACCCTCTCTGCCTCTATGCAAACACTGACTCAAGCAGTATTTGAGATACGTTCAGCCTTGACCAGAACACCTTCTACCGGTCCTGATCATGGGGCCAATGGAGAATCGAGTATACCCCTTCAACGGGTATCCTCGGACACGGATCGCCGCGAGGCACCTCGGACGTCGGAGCCCTCAAACGCTCAACTCCCGGTGGTACCACCTTCTCCGACTCCCAGCTCCACAGAAGACGTGGTCGAGATGATTAGGGACTTGCGGGAACGCTTTGAGTCCAAGACGAGGCAAGAGGAGCGCCAGAAGATGGGCATCCCCCAACCTTATCCCCTCGAGTGGAACAAGGTGGTTTATCCTCCAAAGTATAAACCACAAACACTGACGCCGTACGACGGGAAGGATTCTCCGCGTCGCTACCTGACGTACTTCCAGTCTCAGACGGGGCATCTTCCGAAGGAGGACGCGCTCCTCACTAGCATATTCGTCGGAGCATTGAAGGGAGTGGCGTACGACTGGTACTGCAGCCTCCCCGACAATTCTATATCGTCCTTCGACGACCTGACGCGCCTCTTTCTCGACCGTTTCTACGAAGGCGAAAAGGACATGACAATGGCGTCTCTTATAGAAATACGCCAGAAGGAGAAGGAAACGGTTCGAGTGTTCATCGAACGCTTCCGACAGGCCTGCTTTAGACTACCTACGGGCATGCCAGAACATGCGCTTCTCTCCTGCTGCAGCATGAACATGCTGCCTGCGGTTAAGCTCTGGCTGAACTCCACTCCTCCTCCTGACGGGAGTTCCTTGATCATTGAAGCAGAAGCCGCAGAGAAGAAGGCGGCCAATGCTCGTCTTCAGGGTGTCAGTTTCCCTGCCTTCGAAGATAAGGGGAAGCGGTCTGCAGCCAACAACCCCGGACGAGAGACAAAGGAGAAACAGGAATTGACTGTCAATGCCTCAAAAGGTGTGTCAGCACCTACTCAGAAGCCTCCACTCGCGCCAAGGCCAAAGGAGGTTTATTCGTTCAATGACGAAGACACTCTGCAACTCTTTGGGATACTGAAGCAGGGTGACAAGATCAAGCTTCCGGACCTGAAGCGTCCCAACGAGGTTGGGAAAGTGGACAACCCGAGGTACTATCACTACCATCGGTTTGTCGGACACCCAACCAAGGACTGCTATGTCCTCAAGAATTACATCCAGCGCATGATCAATGCGGATGTAATCTCCGTCGACTACGAGGAGAAGACGGTGTCCGCCAACGTGGTATCACTATAGTTCGGCACCTTGCCACCAACTACCACACAAGATGGCGTCGTCCCCATTCCTAAGGCGACAATGGAGGTGGTTAACTTACCACCTACCCGTGACAACGTGAGTGGACTCATCCCACTCACCACATCTCGAGGGGAGGTCCTATGGGTTCACCCCGACCTCGTCTCCGAGGTGACTCGACCGGAGGTACGCCCTACCTCCAAATCCAAAGGCAGGAAGATCAAGTCTTGCCGTACGGTCTCTTCTTCAACGGAAGAGGCACTTCCTGTGCAGACGCGTTCACAACTGAACGTCCAACCCGACGAAGCTGCCGTCGAAGTGGTGCCCCCTGGCACCATCCCTGCCCCAGGAGGAGGGTCCATCTAAGCCCTCAGCAGCCAATAAGCAGAAGCATGTGGAGGCTCGTTTCGACAGACCTCTACGAAAGGAGAATGCTTCGGGACTAGCCAAGCCCCACAACTTCGACATACTGGCACAACTGGCCAGTACTCCTGGCCGCCTATCCTTGTTCGAGCTCCTGCATCTTTCAAAGGACTCCCGAGAAGCTCTCTGTGAAGCTCTGAAGGATGCTGAATCCTTCCTCAGTCAGGTCAAGCAGCCTGAAGATCTTCCAACTACCTGTGCGCACTGTCATTGTGTGGATGAAGTTATCCCGAACATAACTTTCACCCAACAAGACATGCTGCTCCAGCACCACCGACATAACCGGCCACTGTACTACACAGGGTATGTCGGTTCAGTTAAGGTGAGTCGAATTCAGATCGATCCGGGGTCTTCCCTCAGCATCATTCCGAAGGCGCTACTCTCAACACTGGGGATCCCGATGTACCGGCTGGCGCCCTCCAACACAACAATCAGTGGCTTCAACGCTAGTAAAAGCGAGCCGCTGGACAAAATTTGGCTGAAGTGTCACATCGGTAATCTCAGAACCGAGGTGACCTGCTACGTGATGGATGCCGAGGTCAACTACAACATCCTGCTCGGTCGATCGTGGCTCCATGAGTACATGGTGGTGCCATCCACGCTCCACCAATGCATGAAGTACGTGTCCACCAATGGCGTCAACCGGACGGAGTTCGCAGACATCGACCCTTTCAAGGGGATTGAAGCCTACTTCACCGACTCCGACTTGTACAAGTCACCTGACGAGGAAGAAGCCAATGATGCTGATGACGAGGCAGAAGCAGCAGCAGAGCCGGAGATGGAGCCTGAGGTCACTCCCGATGCCCCTTTGAAGATTCGACTCAAAGGCAAACCACCTCAGAAGTTGCCTCCCATGAGCATTAAGCTACTCGGGAAAGCACCAGCTGCTCCTGAAGCTCCCCTGAAGATACGCCTCAAGGGAAAGCCGTCTCAAACATCGGCTCCCCTTGTTGCAAAATTACAAGGGAAGGCACCTATCACCGGAGTCGCAGTTGAGGCACCTCTGAAGGTGCGTCTCAAGGGCAAGCCGCCGCAGTCTTCCAAGATACTCGAGAAGGCTCACATAACCCTCTCGGACCCCAAAATCAAAGCTGTGGTGGACTCTCCTAATCTAACCCCAGTTCTTACAGATGAGAAACTAGGCGAATGCATCTCTGCTGATGTAGACGCACCCTCCCTAGACAATGTAATCCCACGGAATAAAATCTCGTATTTCATCAATAATAGAGTGTCTTTTAATTATTGAAATGCCATGTATACATTAGATAACGCTCTACGGTCGTTGTAAACACAACTAACGACCGTCCATCATGTAAATCGAGTAGTCCGGTCTCAAGGAGTCTGTTACATAGTCCCTCCACGAAGTCGAGACGAAGAATCCATCATCTTTGGTAAAGTCGAGCATCATCAAGACCTCCCGCCACTCGAGCCAGAGCCAGATACCGGCAGAATACAAGTCTATCGGTACACGGATACGGCAAAGCACATCATCCAAAAGATGGGCTACGACCTAAAAAGCAACAAAGGCCTGAACTACGGCATGGGTCGACGTCTCCCTCTCCGGCTTCCAACACCTAAAGGAAAGTCGCAGGACTACTACAATCGGACTCGACGGGGGGTAGGCTATGTCACGCCGCCGTCAACTTCAGAGAGTTCGGATGCAGAGGAAGTAGAACATTCTTACTCCTCCGAAGCATCGACGTGGGATTCCGATACCAGCATCGGACCAGTCTTCAGGAAAGTGCTGTCAGCTAACATGACATCTGCACAACCTCAAGAAGATGAAGGCGAAGACCAAACGTCGGAACCCTTCGAAGAAGAACCCTGGGCTCAACGCCTAGGGGAACAATAGGAGTCTCATTTTGAATTACGTGAATCTCCCACCGAAGACGAAGCCGAGCAGATCGACCTTGGGGACGGAGCTTCTTCCAAACCCATCTTCATCAGCAAAAGCCTGGAGGGAGAAGACCGAGAGTCTTTAATCCAGCTTGCTAAAGAATATATCGATGCCTTCGCCTAGAGCTATGAAGGCATGCCGGGACTCGATCCCCAGATTGTGATGCATAGGCTGAACATCTTATCTGATGCCAAGCCTGTCAAACAACAACAGCGACGCTTCCGTCCGGACATCATGAACGCCATCGATCAGGAGGTGGATAAACTCTTGACTAGTGGCTTCATCCATGAGGAACAACACCCAGATTGGGTAGCCAATGTCGTCCCCGTCACTAAGAAGAATAGGAAGATACGAGTCTGTATCGACTTCAGGGATCTCAACTAGGCTTGTCCGAAGGACGAATTCCCGTTTTCAATCACAGATGTGATGATCGACAACACATGTGGCTTTGAACGCATGTTTTTCATGGACGGATATTAAGGCTACAATCAAATCAAGATGTTCCCCGATGACGCAAAACACACATCATTCAGGACTTCGAAGGGTGTTTTCTGCTACACAGTAATGCCCTTCGGCTTGAAGAACGCCGGTGCGACATACCAACGAGCTATGAGCACCATTTTCCGTCAACACCTTCGTAAGACAGTCGAATGCTATGTTGACGACATCGCAGTCAAGAGCCGTCTCAAAAGAGATCACCTGCAAGATCTCAAAACAGTCTTCGATCTCATGCGGGCGCACCAACTCAAGATGAACCCCGCAAAATCCTTCCTAGGGGTTTCTAGCGGAAAGTTCTTGGGCTTCGTTATCACGGCAAAAGGCATTCATGTTGACCCAGAGAAGACTAAGGCCATCCTCAACATGGACCCTCCGAAGAACCTTCGAGAACTTCGGGGCCTACAGGGACGTCTGGCATACATTCGGAGGTTCATAGCAAATCTTTCCGGCAAATGTCAACCCTTTACTCAGCTCATGAGAAAGGGGGTCTCTTACGTCTGGACAGAGGAATGCCAAAAGGCTTTCGACAATATCAAAGCCTACTTGAGGAGCCCACTAGTCCTGGTGGCACCCGTCGTCGGCAAACCATTTCTCCTTTATGTCTGTGCCATGGATCATTTCCTCGGCGCTCTGTGTCACGAACCGCACCCTAGAGTTAGGGCACGAGAACGTAACAACGCCCAGCCTACGCCACAGTATCGACGGTAGAACGCTGTCCTAGGTCTCAATGCATCTAATAGTATAAGACTAAACAGTTTATACTCCCCGAATGGGGGTGACATAGCAGAATGTAAACTCAATCACATCTAAGGTAGATCATAAAGGAAGATAGATAAAACATGAAATCGAAAAGAGATACAACAGATAGAAGTCTAAGTGTCTAAGATACAAACCCAGAATACATCTCAAAACTCAAATACAGTAATCCATAAATACAACTCAAGATGACTGAAAATAAACTATAAGCAAAAACCCTAGCTATCTATACAACCTCTACTGTCTCCTCTAGGCTAGCAGGCAACCTCCAGGCTATCTGTAAAATTTATCAACGGGTCAAGTCAGGACTGGAGCAAGCACAGTACATCTCAACAGATCATAGCAGGTTAGAAAATATAATCATGCAGTAAAGTAAGATACAGAATCTGAAGGAAATACAGTATGTAAACAGAGAAAGAGAACTGTAATAGAAATATCTACTATACATAGAGAACTAACAGTGACTAGTGAGTCAGAGTAAAATATAAACATGTGAATGGCATAGGAGATTCATGACTACAGCTAAGAGAGTGATTCATGACTACAGCTACTTGGATAATATTCACATGTCTATTTCTACTCTCCCATCCTCAATCAATACACAAGGATCTGTTCAAGTTATGTTAAAATTCGTGAAACTTCACATGGCTCATAAAATGAGTGATACGTGAAGGTGATTCATGATGGCTCTGTGAACATGAGAGTACATGTGTCACAAGCGATTCGTGAATCAGAGGAAGCATAGAGATACGTGATGATTTGTGAAACGCACAAAACATGCAGTATTCGATGCTTCCGAGGGGGATAACATCTCATGAAAAGATCCATATAGTACCAATCCGTGTGACCAACGTGACAGTATCAAGTAAAGTAATTTAAAGCAGAAAAATAATTCTAAACAGGATATGAAATAATCAGAGAATGTACTCGCCTGATATCTGAATGTCCAAGGTAAAGATACTATCCGAGGAGAGGTGTCTGGCTCCTAATTAGAACAACATAAGTCACAACATGTCCAGAATGGTAATATAAAGCACTACAATATATTCTACAGGAATCTAGGTCAAACTAGGCCAAAGTCAACCCTTGGTCAACTCTGGTCAACTGCACTAGTCAAACTAGGTCAAACTAGGTCATGTCCTAACCCAGTAAGTCTTACTAGGCCTAACCAAGACTATCCTAGCAAGCACACATCAATACAAGGCTATACAAGCCAACATACACCCAACTCTATATAGCATGCAATTATTCAATACTCAAATAGGCAAGAATTCACATTGGATATACACTAGGTAATCTATTACTTTAAGCTATATATGTCTACACATATATACACATGCATATATTGGTATTCAACATTAGGTCTATAATCATGGCATTTCAAATGGTTATATAAACTTATATATATTACAACACAATATGCTAACATATATATAATATACATACATAGCTAAGTTAACTATATTCATAAATACTTATTTAAGAGGCTATGTGTGTATGTGAACATGGCAAAGGGGCAAGTGAGGGTTAAATGGGCATACATAGTGTATACATATCAAAGAGTGTCAAAGTGTAAGTGAACAAAGTGTCAAGTGTGATAGTGTCAACATAGTGTAAGGGGTACATGAGGTAATATAGGATTTGTGTTAACATAGAACATTACATCTCATTAACTTGTATATTGCATACATTACATCTATTATTACATTACATTCATGCTTGCATTCATTCATCATTCATTTATTCTCTTGCACTACTATATGCACCATACATTACATACTATGGAACCTACATATTCATTACAAGCCATACTTATACATGCTTACATTAGATAGGATACTTACACCTCATACATCATTTATTTAACCATTTACTCATGCTTGCATTCTCTATTTAATTACATAATGTATATACATTAACATGGGTTAAAATCAAATAGAACATTATATTACACACAAGGGTGCACAAAATGCATATGCCGAATAGTAACTCCTACTAATAATTAATATTGTACCATCTCAGCATGAATTAAAATTTAGGATTAAAGTATGTTATAGATCTATGTGTTAGCTTTCCGAAACTTCAAGCGGATCGCGTTTTCGTTTCCGGAAACTCCCGGAATCGCAAAAACACCGAGAACGCGTTTGTCTTTCGTACAGCTGACAATCAAATAATTCTCCAGAAAGTTACAGAAAGAATTAGGCCTATTAATACATATTTTTGGAAAGCTAACTTCAATACGCTTCTTTTAAAAAAAACGGGAGATTAAACCGAGCTTTGAGCTAGAAGTTATGATATTTCTAAGTTAGGGCTGAAATTAAAAATGTGGATAAAAATCATGACGGATTTAGGTAGTTTGAGACAAAAGGACACAAGTATATAACATAATATATCAAGAACTCACTCTCTACACTAATATATATATATGAGACACTATAGAACACATCTCCAATACAAAAATATGAGATTAAACATGTAATAATTCATTCATACATAACAACAACACATAGTGTGTCCAAATTTGGAATTTTCCCACATGGACACAACCACAACACAAAAGACACTCCTATGACCTCCAAATGGACACGAAATGGACACAAATGGAGATACAACCATGGGGGTCATTCCTATGGGTTCAAAATAGACCTATATGCATGAGGAAATGAAAAGGAGAAGGGATTTATACCTCCCGGTAGATCGAATCGAAGAAAAGCATTCCCGGAGCGACACCGACACGTAGAGATTCCAAAAGGACATGAACGAGCTCCGAATTCTTCCAAACTTGGGTAGCTTCCTTCTTGGCTAGAATGGAGAAGGAAAGAAGAAGATTTGGTGGTGAAATGGAAGGATTTGGTGGAGAAATTACTAGGGATTGCTCTCTAGGAATTTGGGGAAGAACAAGAGAGAGAGTGTGGATGAGAATAATGAAATGAAATTGAGCCTATCCTCTCCCAAAGTGGCTGGCCATATGGGGCTATTTGTCCTATTATGGTAAGGTCCAAAATGCCCCCACTAACCTATTCTATGAGTATTAGGAAAGGGCTAATTGGTTGGGGCTAAATTAGTCATTCTAAGGTCTCTAATCACACTAACCTTATCCATAATAATTAGTCTAACCTCTAACTAAAATATTTCTATCATGTGGACTAAAATTAATATCATGTGGGCCATGCCTAACTAGTATGTGGGTCTCACTAGAGTCAAACTACCCCCGGGTCCCTGTTTCAAGTCGGATTGAGTTGAAATTCGAACCCGACTCAAATAATCCCAAAACAATATCATAAATAATAAAATAATATCAAAATAATTCAAAGAGGTCAAATGCAAAAAATATCCTTAGGCCAAAAATGATATTAAAATATCATAATTACATGGTTAGGCTCTAGGTCAAACATTCTCTAGGGTTTCACTAGCAAAACGTCAAAACCACAAGTCATTGATTTAAATAATTTTAAAATAATTTAAAATCACCAAAAATTATATCATGAATTAAATATCATTATTAAAATAATTATAAACACAAAATTTCAAAATTACCCTCATTTGGGAAACTGGGTGCTACAACTCTACTCACCTTAGAAAAATTTCGTCCTCGAAATTTAAGATCGATAGTACTCCTTCTAGAGCCTCTAACCTACCCAATATCTAAGGTAACACTTCCTAACACTGGAATAATAAACGGACATCTAAAAAGTGTCAATCTAGGAATACCTCCAATACTGCTCTGCTGTACGGCGGTAATGGAACTTCAATAAAATATGGACTGGAACCTATATCCAAGGGACTGGACCTATTTTAAAGTGGTCTTAACTAAGGATGAAAAGGAACTGATCATAGGCTATAGGTACTCTCAAACTATTATCTTCCTATTAACCATCTATTAATACATTCTATTACCGTAGGAACGATGCATTACTAAGACATATAGGCCCCTATCTCTCATAACACATTTATACTCACCAAAAGACTAGTACATCCTATCAAGGCTGATACTATAATCTCTTCTAAATCTCCTAAGCTACATGTTTATAGACACACATCCCCACATCAAGGACTAACCCATATATATCTACAACTGATACTAATGGAGTGACGTCCCTATTTCCCAACAATCAAGGTCTAAATTTTTTTTATCTAAATCATGCAATTTGAAGGAATAATATACAAGGTCAGGGCATACCGTAGCAGTTGGAAGTCTCACCTAGGTACACTAATCATTCTAGGTCAAAACAGTACTATGGTATTGTAACACCCAGTTTTCTAAAATTGGGGTATTTTTGAAAATTTATTATTTTTATTATTTATTAATGGTGTTTTAGTCATGATATGATTTTTGGTGATTTTTAGTTATATTAAAACTATTTCATAAGTCATGACTTGTGACTTTGTGATTTTACTAGTAAACCCTAGTGTAAACCCTAGCTATTCCTTAACCTAGGAGTTGCCATGACCATGTGAGCCTAGCCATAGGTTTAGAACATCAAATTAGGACTTTTTAGCCTCAAGGGTATTTTGGTAATTTTCTAGGATTTAATTGGAATTAATTGATCTTATGAGTTTTTACTATTCATTGATTTTGGTTAGTGTCAAGAGAGCCTTTAACCTAATCTACCCTAATCCATAGGTTAGTCCCTAACCTAGAAATAATAAAGGAATGGTTGGTTGCATAAGTCAAAGTATGGCTTAATATCTAGATATTTATTCCATTGATATTTTTCCTTGATTTACTCCAAATATCACAACCCTTTACCCCAAAGTCTTTACCTTAGCTTGTAAGTAACTTGGAGGACACCCCCCCTACATGTTGGCCGGCCAAGGACCCCCCCTAGCCATGCCAAGCCCCTATATATCACCACCCCAATTTATTTCATGTCTCTTTACAAATTCATGAACTTGAAAAACCACAAATGCTCAAACCTACATAACTTCACCATTAGTGATCCTATTGACCTCAAATCTTTTGCATTGGAACCCTAACATACCAAGGGAGCTAGGGGAGACTAGAAGTTGGAGTTTTTGAGGTATTGGACATCACAAAGTTGAAGTGAAGCCCCCCCTACATTGATTTTCTTGATTTCTAGCACATAGAGGTATTTTCATTTTTATCTATGTAATGTAGTGATTTTTCTTCATAAATGCATGCATGCAGGTCTGCCCTAGATGTGGGTTAAGTTTGGTAAATTTTAGGTTTGGTTTCGTGTCCGTATCGGACACATATCTAGGCTTTTAACCATGTATTTGATGTAATGCCCCTTAGAAATTTGTGTTGTGTTCTTGTGAAACAAATTTGACTTTTGGGTAGCCCTAGATCCCTAGGTCACATCCCCCACCTGCATGGACCACCACTAAAAACGTGTCACGACTCGCACCCTAGAGTTAGGGCACGAGAACGTAACAACGCCAAGCCTACACCGCGGTGTCGGCGGTAGAACGCTGTCCTAGGTCTCAATGCATCTAACAGTATAAGACTAAACAGTTTATACTCCCCGAATGGGGGTGACATAGCAGAGTGTAAACTCAATCACATCTAAGGTAGAGCATAAAGGAAGATAGATAAAACATGAAATCGAAAAGAGATACAACAGATAGAAGTCTAAGTGTCTAAGATACAAACTCAGAATACATCTCAAAACTCAAATACAGTAATCCATAAATACAACTCAAGATGACTGAAAATAAACTATAAGTAAAAACCCTAGCTATCTATGCAACCTCTACTGTCTTCTCTAGGCTAGCAGGCAACCTCCAGGCTATCTGTAAAATTTATCAACGGGTCCAGTCAGGACTGGAGCGAGCACAGTACATCTCAACAGATCATAGCAGGTTAGAAAATATAATCATGCAGTAAAGTAAGATACAGGATCTGAAGGAAATACAGTATGTAAACAGAGAAAGAGAACTGTAATAGAAATATCTACTATACATAGAGAACTAACAGTGACTAGTGAGTCAGAGTAAAATATAAACATGTGAATGGCATAGGAGATTCATGACTACAGCTAAGAGAGTGATTCATGACTACAGCTACTTGGATAATATTTACATGTCTATTTCTACTCCTCCATCCCCAATCAATACACAAGGATCTGTTCAAGTTATGTTAAGATTCGTGAAACTTCACATGGCTCATAAAATGAGTGATACGTGAAGGTGATTCATGATGGCTCTGTGAACATGAGATTACATGTGTCACAAGTGATTCGTGAATCAGAGGAAGCATAGAGATACGTGATGATTCGTGAAACGCACAAAACATGCAGTATCCGATGCTCCCGAGGGGGATAACATCTCATGAAAAGATCCATATAGTACCAATCCGTGTGACCAACGTGACAGTATCAAGTAAAGTAATTTAATACAGGAAAATAATTCTAAACAGGATATGAAATAATCAGAGAATGTACTCGCCTGATATCTGAAGGTCTAAGGTAAAGATACTGTCCGAGAAGAGGTATCTGGCTCCTAATTAGAACAGCACAAGTCACAACATGTCCAGAAGGGTAATATAAAGCACTACAATGCATTCTACATGAATCTAGGTCAAACTAGGCCAAAGTCAACCCTTGGTCAACTCTGGTCAACTGTACTAGTCAAACTAGGTCAAACTAGGTCATGTCCTAACCCAGTAAGTCTTACTAGGCCTAACCAAGACTATCCTAGCAAGCACACATCAATACAAGGCTATACAAGCCAACATACACCCAACTCTATATAGCATACAATTATTCAATACTCAAATAGGCAAGAATTCACATTGGATATACACTAGGTAATCTATTACTTTAAGCTATATATGTCTACACATATATACACATGCATATATTGGTATTCAACATTAGGTCTATAATTATGGCATTTCAAATGGTTATATAAACTTATATATATTACAACACAATATGCTAACATATATATAATATACATACATAGCTAAGTTAACTATATTCATAAATACTTATTTAAGAGGCTATGTGTGTATGTGAACATGGCAAAGGGGCAAGTGAGGGTTAAATGGGCATACATAGTGTATACATATCAAAGAGTGTCAAAGTGTAAGTGAACAAAGTATCAAGTGTGATAGTGTCAACATAGTGTAAGGGGTACATGAGGTAATATAGGATTTGTGTTAACATAGAACATTACATCTCATTAACTTGTATATTGCATACATTACATCTATTATTACATTACATTCATGCTTGCATTCATTCATCATTCATTTATTCTCTTGTACTACTATATGCACCATACATTACATACTATGGAACCTACATATTCATTACAAGCCATACTTATACATGCTTACATTAGATAGGATACTTACACCTCATATATCATTTATTTAACCATTTACTCATGCTTGCATTCTCTATTTAATTACATAATGTATATACATTAACATGGGTTAAAATCAAATAGAACATTATATTACACACAAGGGTGCACAAAATGCATATGCCGAATAGTAACTCCTACTAATAATTAATACTGTACCATCTCAGCATGAATTAAAAGTTAGTATTAAATTATGTTATAGATCTATGTGTTAGCTTTCCGAAACTTCAAACGGATCGCATTTTCGTTTCCGAAAACTACCGGAATCGCGAAAACACCGAGAACACGTTTGTCTTTCGTACAGCTGACACTCAAATAATTCTCCAGAAAGTTACAGAAAGAATTAGGCCTATTAATACATGTTTTTGGAAAGATAACTTCAATACGCTTCTTTTAAAAAAACGGGAGATTAAACCGAGCTTTGAATTAGAAGTTATGACATTTCTAAGTTAGGGCTGAAATTAAAAACGTGGATAAAAATCATGACGGATTTAGGTAGTTTGAGACAAAAGAACACAAGTATATAACATAATATATCAAGAACTCACTCTCTACACTAATATATATATATATGAGACACTATAGAACACATCTCCAATACAAAAATATGAGATTAAACATGTAATAATTCATTCATACATAACAACAACACATAGTGTGTCCAAATTTGGGATTTTCCCACATGGACACAACCACAACACAAAAGACACTCCTATGACCTCTAAATGGACACGAAATGGACACAAATGGAGATACAACCATGGGGGTCATTCCTATGGGTTCAAAATAGACCTATATGCATGAGGAAATGAAAAGGAGAAGGGATTTATATCTCCCGGTAGATCGAGTCGAAGAAAAGCCTTCCCGGAGCGACACCGACACGTAGAGATTCCAAAAGAACACGAACGAGCTCCGAATCCTCCCAAACTTGGGTAGCTTCCTCCTTGGCTAGAATGGAGAAGGAAAGAAGAAGATTTGGTGGTGAAATAGAAGGATTTGGTGGAGAAATTGCTAGGAATTGCTCTCTAGGAATTTGGGGAAGAACAAGAGAGAGAGTGTGGATGAGAATAATGAAATGAACTTGAGCCTATCCTCTCCCAAAGTGGCTGGCCATATGGGGCTATTTGTCCTATTATGGTAAGGTCCAAAATGCCCCCACTAACCTATTCTATGAGTATTAGAAAAGGGCTAATTGGTTGGGGCTAAATTAGTCATTCTAAACTCTCTAATCACACTAACCTTATCCATAATAATTAGTCTAACCTCTAACTAAAATATTTCTATCATGTGGACTAAAATTAATATCATGTGGGCTATGCCTAACTAGTGTGTGGGTCTCACTAGAGTCAAACTACCCCCGGATCCCTGTTTCAAGTCGGATTGAGTTGAAATTCGAACCCGACTCAAATAACCCCAAAACAATATCATAAATAATAAAATAATATCAAAATAATTCAAAGAGGTCAAATGCAAAAAATATCCTTAGGCCAAAAATGATATTAAAATATCATAATCACATGGTTAGGCTCTAGGTCAAATAGTCTCTAGGGTTTCACTAGCAAAACGTCAAAACCACAAGTCATTAATTTAAATAATTTTAAAATGATTTAAAATCACCAAAAATTATATCATGAATTAAATATCATTATTAAAATAACTATAAACACGAAATTTCAAAATTACTCTCATTTGGGAAACTGGGTGATACACTCTGCTAGCTCAAAACAACGATACAGGCTATGAACAAGCAATCTACTACCTTAGTCGAACGCTCATCGGGGCCGAACATCGGTACAACCCCGTAGAGAAGGAGTGCTTGGCTTTGGTGTTCGCCATCTAGAAGACTCGTCATTATGTCTCGAGCCAGACAATACATGTCATCTCCTGGGTCAATCCACTCAGAGTCCTCATGACGAAGCCAGGATCATTGAACTCCCGGCTAGCTACATGGGCAATCCTGGTAACACCGTATAACATGGTGTTTGTGCCACAAAAAGCTGTTAAGGGTCAGGCCCTCGCCGACTTTTTAGCTGCACACCCTATCCCAGAATCTTCAAGACTCTATGAAGACATCCCGGATGAGGTCCTAGAATCCAACGTCACCGAAGAAAACTTCGTCTAGCGGATGTTTTTCGATGGCGCTTCAAGAACAGGCCCCAAAAGCCAAATTATCGCAGGAGTGGGGGTAGTCTTAGTCTCCCCCGATCAGCTGGTCATCCAGCGTGCTTATTCCCTCTCGAAGCCTTGCTCCAACAATGTTGCCGAGTACAATGCGCTCATTATGGGACTCCAGCTGGCACAACACCTGGGGACGGATCATCTGGAGGCCTACGACGATTCCAAACTCGTCGTAAACCAGATCAGAGGACAATATGAAGTCTGTCATGAAGATTTGATCCCTTACCATGAAGTTGCATTGAACATCATTTCAACCTTCACTGGGTTCTTCATCGAACATGTACCCCGTCTACAAAACTTGGAGGCCGATGCTTTGGCTGGCCTCGCGGCCTCATTGGCAGCACCCCTTGGGACTCAACACTATGTCACGGTAGTCGGAAGAGACTTGGTCTGTCCTAAAAATAACCTATGCTCACACATGGCCCACGCCATGCCGACAAATACTGGTGTTAATGTTCGAGACTGGTGGTTCCCGTTCATCGACTTCGCTGTCTACGAAATTCTCCCAGAAGACCCGAAGGAAGCCGTCTCAGTCAGGAGACGTTCCCTTAGATTCTATTATGATACAGCCACTAAAATGCTGTACTGACGCTCCTACGATGGGCTCCTCTTTCGATGCCTGTCCAATGAAGAAGCAGCCGAAGCCCTTCGAGAAGCTCATGACGGAACTTACGGGGCTCATCAACCTGGACCTAAGCTGCAGGACCGACTGCGGCGGATGGGCTACTACTGGCCAACCATGGCCGCTGACGCCGTCGACTACGCTAAGAAGTGCCATGCGTGCCAGCTTCACGCAGACTTCATTCACACACCGTCAGAACCTCTACATCCTACAGTCGCCTCCTGGCCCTTTGAAGCCTGGGGCATGGATATTGTAGGGCCAATCACCCCTCCTTCATCGAGGGGACACCGCTTCATCCTGGCCATTAGTGATTACTTCTCTAAATGGGCAGAGGCTGTCCCACTGACAGAAGTGAAGAGCTCCAGGGTAATCAGCTTCATCAAACACCATGTCATCTACCGCTTCGGAGTACCCCGGCGGATCATCCATGACAATGGTCCTCAGTTCATCAGCCACATTTTCAGCAGGTTCTGTGACAAGAATCGTATCCAAAACATGGCCTCAATCGCCTACAATCCGGCAGCAAACGGATTGGCCGAGGCATTCAACAAGACTATCGTCAGGCTACTCAAAAAGGTCGTGTCATCTAATAAATGCGACTGGGACGAAAAGCTTGGCGAATACCTTTGGGCCTATCGCACAACGGTACGGACCCCAACAGGCAACACACCATTCTTCTTGGTCTACGGGAGTGAAGCTGTACTGCCTCTCGAGATTCAGATACCCTCACTCCGTGTAGCAATCACAAACAAACTCACAGAAGAGGACAATCGACGTCGTCGTCTGCGGGAATTGGAGGCACTTGATGAGAAGCGTCTCCTAGCTCAACAACGCATCGAACTCTACCAAGCCCGTATATCACAGGCTTTCAACAAAAAGGTCAAACAGAGGACTTTCCAAGTTGGCGACCTAGTTCTGGCAGTCAGGAGGCCGATGGTGTTAACCCACAAGACACCAGGAAAGTTCGAGCCCAAGTGGGAAGAACCTTTCATCATAGAGATGGTATACTCAAACGGCGCTTACCGCCTCGCTAAACCCAATGGGGACTTGTTTATGATGCCCATCAATGGCAAGTTCCTGAAGAAGTACTACTCTTGACATCTTTCAGACTTGTGCTTCCATAAGGGGATTTATGGACCTAATCATCCAGGCTCACGTACAATCCCTTTCCACAAACTCATGCGCTTCCGGAACCCAGCTGTTCCGTGGCATCCTCCAGTAGAAGAACAACTACGTCCATATCACCTCTGAGTTGTTCCCCTAGCCCTACAAAGCGAAACCTTACATTCCATAAGGCTACGCTATTCCGCATGTTTACCACGTCCACATTACCTCTGAGTAAACATCCCATACAGACAACCCCCATGTTGCCGTACATTGATCGCAGAACTTCCACGTCCACATTACCTCTGAGTAGTTCCGCGTATCCCCCAGAGTCATTCCTACCACGTCCATAACACCTCTGAGTAGGAAGATTCTATCGTCTAAACCCCTTATTTGCCACGTCCACATTACCTCTGAGCAAACATGGTGGTTCTTTCAAACTTATTATCTGTACCTAAAAACCAAGGTGCGTAAAAGATAATAGGTCCACACAAATTATCAAGTTCATGACAAGCAAAAATGAACACATCACAGAAAAGGGTGTACTTCTTTATTTCTAAAAAGAGAGTAAAGGATTACTATATCCCCAGCAAGAGTTGCAAAAAAACACAAAAAATAAGAGACTGCGACCCCTAAGCATCCCCTGGGTTGGCCGAAAGCTCTTCAATACGAAGCCTCAAGTCTGCCACCCGAGTCTCCACAGTCGCCAAGACCCAGCGTTCAGCTTCTTGACGCATCACCTCTATGACCTTAAGAGAGGTATCCTACTCATGCTTCTCATCCAGGTGCTGCCGCTGCTGAGCTAGGACAAGAGCTCGGTGGGTGAAGGTTGCTTCTTCCTCCTTGAGTGCCACGTGTTCAGCCTTGGCACGTTCGGCATCTAACAAAAGTCGGGCTCGCTGATCCTCAAGACGGCGGATCTGGGCATCAATATCTGCGATATTAGCATCCAACGCAGCTCGCGCCTTCACCGTCTCCTGCGTAGACTGAGACAACCGCTCTACTGCAGCTTCAGTCTCAGCCACCTCGTGCTTCCAGACACTCACTGTGGCCTGGTAAGAAGACTTAATCTCGGCGATCAGCTTCCCCTTCTCCGTATCTATCAAGACGGAGAGGTCATTTCGCTGGATGCGTTGAAATTCCGAGAGCCGCTGGTCCAGCTCAACCACCGAAGCCTCCAGGATCTCGGCCATATGATCATGGCCTTGGTGAAGACGGATCAGGTCGATATAAGGCATCGCCAGAGTTTTTGTCGTTGCAAAGCTCCCATTGGCGTTCATCACCGCAGACACACCCCTCTATAACATTTTATATACCCCCTCAACCATGAATTTCATATTTTCATCTGCATCCGCCAGTACCTGTGGCATCATAGCAGGAGTCGGAGGAGCTGCTATAGTTGGCGGACCGGAGGAAGATCCGCCGACCTCAACCTGCGAGGCTGGAACCTCGACATCGTTAGGCTCTTCATCAACAGGGGCTGGAATGCCAGCCTGAGGAGCCAAAGGAACAGAAGAAGTCGGGACAGGCGTCGAGATGGTACCCTAAGTGGAAGGAGCCACAGAGGGTTTCACACCCTTGTCCTTCCCAAGCACGGAAGAACCACCAATGTCAGTGGCCACTTCTTCAGCCCCAACGTCCTATCAGCAGCCAATACCACCCCTGGCAGAGTGGGGAGATCAACACTTGTCTCCTGACCCGCCTTAGGAGTCGGGGACGGCAGACGAATCTCTTCACCAAATCCCTCTACCGGGATAGGATCTGTCGCTACCTCCTGATCGGTAGCCACCTCAACCTTCGCGACTGAGGCTGGGGTAGGGCTCGACAGTGTTACAGCCGACCCACCCTCATCATGACAAGGAGGAGAATCAACCCTCTCCTCTGTTCCAACCATACCTGTTGCCCCCGCAACAGGCTCTTGCAACTCTGGAGCGACGTCATCCGAAGACGACGAACTCCACTCCACTTCATCACCAGGAAGCCCCGTGTCCGCTGGGCCCTCAACGTCCAAGGCCCCCACGGCGACTGGCACCATCCCGAAAGTTGTTGCAACCTCCGTATCTCTTTCAGCAAAGTCTGGAGATACTAAAACCTCCGCAGGAACATCTTCAGGACTCTCCTCTACTGGAGACATTAACATCGGAGGAATACGCTCGTCAGACGAGCTTGCCACTTCCTTCGGTTTACTGACACCCGGTTTCGAAACACGGGTTTTCTTCTTCGACGATACATGCAAGAAGAAAAGCACAAGTCACCAAAATGACAAGATGAGCCAAAGTTACAAAGGACTCCCTACCCCAACGGGAACTGATTCCGCTGGCGTTACAGGTGGCACTCCTGTCTTTGTACTTGACATATTTTTCGACCTTTTTGGTACTGAAGAACCAGCTTCTGCGTCGGCCCGTCTCTTCCCAACAGAGGGATCCCTCACTGAGGCTGCAGCAGCAGCCCTATATCCCGCCAATTCTGGCGGACGATATGACCGGGCCGCTATCAACATATTCGCCGTGGCCTCCAGCTGAGTTCCAACAATGAAACTAGTCTCCCTGTCATAACCAGGAGATGCAGTATTCATGGTACAATACAGCTTGGCGGCCGAATAGAGGATTTGTGGCCGAGGGTTACGAACTGGCGTAGTAAAACGAACACCAGTACACCCGGCATTTTTATATTGCCAGCCCCGGGCCCCATCCAGCAAACTCCCGATAAACCCCAGACTGCTACTGGGATTCCGCAACATTAGCTGGGTATAGCCAAACTGGCGAGCAAACCGGCTGGGCAGATATGGCTCCAGATAACATCTATTTTGGTTGCGGTAGACCAAGTGAGAAGACCGAATACTTTACAACCAACGAAAACCCCATTTCGGCAGAGTTATCGCATCCTCACTAGAGTCGTCCAAATCTTGGTCAGCCTCGAAGTCTTTAAAGATGGGGCCAACCTTGACAATCTCCCACCCCTGAAGGTAGGACAAAACCCTCCTGCAAACGGGGACGCCCGTGTGTAACCACTTCCTCTTGTAGAAGCGGCGGATAAAGGCATCTCCTTCAACATGATCCTCTTCAAGACCGGGACTCATCACGTTCGGACGATGCAAAATCAACCATCCCATAAGATAATGGAACGGTAGCTCGGCCCGGGAAAAGTTGTCATTTTTACCTTTTTCCGAGGATGACATCATTAGCAAAGATCCTCAAACCCCGCAACAGGTTACACACCATCGCAGGGAGGAGGGCTAAAGGTCGTCCAAAGACCAATTTCACGGCGGGCAAAATAAGGTTCCGGTGCACCCTCTCTACTGTACCAGATCCGCCCGCAAACACACAATCCCAGAGCCATATCATCAAATATGCCGTCAGTACCGCCTTAGACGACATCCGGTGCGCACAGTGCCAGAAGCAGCTATACGCGTTCTCGCCACTCTCATTCGAACCTGGAGCTCTCTCGTCCAGCCGGCTTATCTCAGAAGTCACTTCCGCAGGTTTTAGCCCTTGCGGAGTCGTAAACCGGATCCTCGAGGAATCCGTCAAATCCTGCTTGAAAACATAATCCCTCCAAGCAGTCACATGAGGCTGGGTCTTACCCTTGTCTTTCCGGTGCATCAGATAATGATGGCTTGCCACTTCTTTAAAAACCGCCATCATCTCCGGGTCCTTATTTTCCAGAACCTGGATCTCTTCATTCGACGGAAAATATTCCTCGTACGGTTCCGAGCCCCAGAAAAGTTTGGACACTTCGTACATCTCATGGAGAGCCAACCCCAACTCCCCCACCGGAGTATAAAAGGTGCCAGTCTGGGTATTGAACAACTCCAAGAGTGCGAGGAACATAGGCTTATTGAGATCCACGCCGGCCTGTGTGGCACGGATAGCGGCCGTCAGCCCAATCTCCTTAAGCTCGGCTTTGAACTTCGAAAGCACCCAAATGGTCAACTCGTCCCACCTCGGGATATGGTGACACCAACCTTCAACTCTAAACTTACCTTTCGGATACGTGACCTTCGATGTCAGCATCCGATTTGCAAAAGTCGGAGCACTGAAGGCAAACGTGTCGCTTGGGACTTCACTGTAAAGGCTCCCGGGACGCAAAGCTCGACAACTAAACGAGGAACCGGCTCGTGAAGTGGCCAAGGTATCCCTCTTGTTCGAGGTAGCATCGATTGAAAGGGCACCTCCCAAAGCCCCTCCTTGAGAAGGAGTAAGGTCCCAGCTCATCCTTCTCTTCGAAGCCAAACGGTAAAAGGCCGTCAGCGGCAACTGGCGGTCAAGTTGTCGCATGTACAGAACCATGTCTTTTGTAGAAAAGAACCAGTCTTCTCTGATCCTCAGTATCTTTGCTTCAGAAGAGACCAGTCGGTCACCAAACAGAAAGGCAGGTTTTAAGAAAGTGACATCCTCAGATTCAGTAGATTTCAGTCTTCCGCTCTCCATCATACTCTGAAGGAAAATTGGCAACTGGTTCTGGATTTGCAGCACTCTCTCACGAGGTTGGTTTTGTAGGATAGCATCCTTCGCAGGGTTGATCACCGCCTCATCAAAATCAACTCCCATTTGACAAAGAGAAGCGTCCAGGAGGACCTCATTCAGCAAAGGGATCGTCATCGACACTGGCACAACCAAAATAAAAGTCAGGCAAAAAGATAATATGTCAAGCAGCCTGGCGCATCGTCAGGGTATAAACCCATGCGCTTCAGCAGGGAAGCTTCAGCGCATCATCAGGGCGTAAGCCCATACGCTTCGGCTTCACCGCATCATCAGGGTATGAACCCATGCGCATCAGCATTTGAGCTTCGGCGCATCATCAGGGCGTAAGCCCATGCGCGTCAGCAGAAGGCTTCGGCGCATCATCAGGGTACAAAACCCATGCGCGTCAGCAGTTGAACCTCGGTGCATAATAAAGGCCTGAGCCTATGCACGTCGGCAGGATAAAACCTCAGCGTATCAAGGACAGAAGCCCATACGCGTCGGCAGTAGAGAGTTAGGGCACAGTATGACCCAAATCTTGTCGGAACAAAGAAGATAGCAAAAGTCGACACCCACCCGTCACGGCGGGACGAACGTCGACAGGAGTCACAATGGTGACAGGAGCATCCTCGTCGGCGAAATCTGCCGGCTCCTTTCCCTTAGCACCGTCGCGAGGAGTCTTGGGAGCCATTCTCTTGAAGAAGAAAATTAGGGTTTTGAAGAAGAAACTCTAAAAAAGCAAAGGCAGAGGAAAGAAGAACTCTCTTTCTCTCCATCTGATGCCTATTTATAGGCACGGTCGCACGCGTGAACCGATGAAGGGTGACCTCAGCCGTCGCCTCGGGTCCTGTGAAAAGATAACAGCAAATAAGACCAAAAGATCATCATTAATCGTTTCGGTTACCAAGACGTTATCATTTGTATTTACTGAGAGGAGCATGCGCCCGAACAGGCATGCGCCCGAACAGTCATGCGCTCCAACAGTCATGCGCCTTGACCACCATGTTTCTTATTCAAAGTATTCTAAAACTTATCTAAAAGTTTTGAAAACTTTGAAGGGGGTCTTGTAGAAGCATGGAATTTCAGAGCCAGAAATCCTATGCGCCAGACACTACATGCGCACAGCAAAACCAACAAATAAAGATATTTGAAAGAGGACTTTTTATTACATATAAAAGTCTATTACATGTCTAGAAAAGGTGGAACAAAAGAGAATTTCTACAAGGAAAAGACCCTAAGTCTACAACCAGCAACCACCATGCGCCTTCAGTCAGGCGCAGCAACCACCATGCGCCTTCAGTCAGGCGCAGCAGCCACCATGCACCTTCAACCAGGCGCATCCCGCCATGCGCATCCAGCAGGGCGCATCCTTTCAGCAGCTCAGTTATGTGCATCTCCAGTTATGTGCATCCCTTCAGCAGCCCAGTTATGTGCCGCTCTTCCAGCCAGGCTCACCTGATAACTGCTTCGACTAATGAAGCATTTAACCCTCTGGCTGGAACCAAGAAAGAGAAGAGCACCGCAAATCTGTAGCCAGAAAAGGCTTCGAAAGAGCCTCCAAAGGCAAAGAAAGACCGTGATCAAAACCGCGGCTAAAGGAGCAGCTTTCTACACAACCAGAATGGGCAACGCCCACTTTGAAGGAAGAAAGAGCCTAGCACCGCCATTCCGATCTACGGCTCTTCCGGAATAACAGAAACGAGGCCCGAGCATCCCTATCTTTGGATGTAACAGGCACCTTCCGCCTGCCTCGAAAGCCCTCGACTCCGTCTTTTGGACGTAACAGTCACCTTCAAGTGCATCAACGAAGATATGGCGTCGCATCTTCACCCTTGGAAGCATTTCGTCAACAGAATGCATCCGAGTAAACAAGTTCATATTGGAAGTACATGAGAGAACGAGAAGCAAATCCTCTCTCCATGCCACTATTTATAGGCCGGGCAAATCAAACCCACACACCAAGTAGATGGCTCTCCGAATTTTGTACAATAAATTTGTATTAAATGGATGAACCGGATGCCTCGAATTCAGCCAAACGGCTATTTAAAGCACTCGAAGAACGTAACAGCCGCATCATTAAAGACGTATCAGATGCGCCGGCCAGATAGTGCATCACCCCGATGCGCCCTCAGCGTCAAGCGCATCACAGACCAAGCGCTTCATAGGGGATGCGTCCCCGTGCGTCCCCATACGCCTAGTGGAACGTCAATCAACGTGCCCACTCAACTGTCCATTGAATGTCACCAACATTAAATGCTGAACTGACAGAGTTGGCAGCACACCTCCCAAAGTCTGAAAAGTTGACAATTTTTTTCAGAAGACGAAGCGTCGGTAACGTCAGCATCATCATTACTTTACTCCGACGGCTACTGCCACGTGGCCACCAACCATCCGCATGCGCCTCAAAGGCCATGCGCCTTAGACTTTTCACTGATCCCTAAAGACAGAAGGAAAGTCTCTATTTTAGCTCGGCATGCGCCTTAAAAGGCATGCGCCCCAGACTGCTCTCTGATCCCGAAAGACAGGAGTAAAGTCACTACTGAAGCCTCTCATACGCCTCAAAAGCCATGCGCCCAGAATGGTTCGTGACTCCTAAAGGTTACGAGCCAGAGTCTCCTTATGTGCCCTATCCTAGGTGCATCCTTCCAGATCACCCCCTCCATCAAATCCGAGATCTCCGAGCCATGAGTCGACGACACGTGTCCTTTGACTCAACTCATCCAAGATTTCAGCAACAGAAAAATCTTCTCCTCTGCTACGTGCTGGCTCACAACAGCAGTATGAAGAATTCAACCCCTCGATCAGGGTACATCATCCATGCGCCTCCATCAGCAATCACCACGTGGCGTCCCCACGCACCGGCACATCCTACATGCGCGTATGAGTAGCCAGCCTGCAAAACTATAAATAGAGGGATCATTTCCTTCTCATCCACGCACAGAAGATGCACAGAATATACAACGAACACACAGAGACTTCGCACCACCAGAGAGGCAGATACAGACACTCAACGTCTTCCTCCTTTCAGCAAGCTCCAGCACCCAGAGCAATCCAAACCTTCAGAGAACCGATAACCGTCGTCAGCTCGTCAACGGAGTCAACACATTACCACTCACTCCATCGGCACAAGGGACCCAGATAAACAAAAGTGTACTCCTAGGACTACGTCTAGGTCCTATATTGTAACACTGTTCTGTTTGTATTGAAATTTGCAATAATACAATTTTAATGGCAAACAGTAACATCGACGTGGTTGTTTCAGGAAATTTGTGGATCTGTTATCCTGTTTATGTACTGAAAGTGCGGGTATTGGATCATAAGGAGGGAGCTCTCTTAGGAGGAAAGTTCAGAGGTATAATCATACATGACTTACCACCTAAAAGACGCGATATAAATTCATCTGTAGTGACCAGAGTGTGAGTTCAGCGGTACGTACGGTTACATAACTCCATAATCTGGAGATTTGGGTTCAGAATGTGAGTTCAGCGGTATTTGCGGATACATAACTCATCATTCTGGGAAATTTGTTGTCGGAATGTGAATTCAGCGGTACCATAGGATACATAACTCATCACTTTGGAAGATTTGTAGTCGGGGTGCTAGTTCAGCGGTACCAGGGGGTACATAACTCGTCAATTTGGGAAATTTGAAGGCGGGAAGTAAGTTCAGCGGTACCAGAGGGTACGTAACTCATGACTCCGGAGGATGTCATTTCAGACGTAATACTTCTTTAGGAACTTGTCGTTGATGGGTAACATGGGCAAGTCTCTATTTTGTTTTGCGAGACGGTAAGCTCCATTGGAGAATACAGCATCGATGATGAACGGACCTTTTCCCTTTGGCTGGAACTTGCCGGCGGTTTTGTGAGTCATAACCATCGGCCTCCGAACTGCCAGAACGAGATCGCCCACTTGGAATGTTCTGATTTTAACCTTCTTATTGAAGGTTCCGGAGATACGGGCTTGGTACAGCTCGATTCGTTGTTGAGCTAACAGGTACTTCTCATCTAGGGCCTCCAACTCTTGCAGTCGGCGATGGTGATTATCATCTGTTGTCAGCCGATAGGTGAGAGCGACACAGAGCGAGGGAATTTTAGTCTCCAGTGGGAGAATTGCCTCACTTCTATATACCAGAGAGAACGGCATGTTCCCAGTGGCCGTCCATAATGTAGTACGGTACGCCCATAAGCATTCGCCAAGCTTTTCATTCCAATCGCATTTGTTGGAAGACACGAACTTCTTGAGCAGCTTGATTATTGTTTTGTTGAATGCTTCAGCCAGACCATTATCCGCTGGGTTGTACGATGTTGAAGCAATATTCTGGATTCGGTGTTTGTCGCAGAACTGATAGAAAGCGTGGCTTGCAAACTGCGGACCATTATCATGGATGATCCTTCGGGGCAGTCTAAAGCGGTAAATAACGTGATGCTTGAGGAAGCTGATCACGTTTGAAGTCTTGACTTCCGCCAGCGGAATAGCCTCCGCCCATTTGGAGAAGTAATCTATGATTGCGAGTATGAAGCGATGTCCTCTGGACAAAGGTGGAGTAATCGGACCAATGATGTCCATTCCCCATGCTTCGAATGGCCAGGATGCCACCGTCGGATGTAGAAACTCGGATGGCTAGTGGATGAGATCGGCGTGGACTTGATAGGCTTTGTATTTTCATGCATAATCTATTGCATCTGCAACCATCGTGGGCCAGTAATAGCCCAATCGTCGAAGGCGATCCTGTAATTTTGGGCCAGGCTGATGGGCTCCATAGATGCCATCATGAGCTTCACGTACGGCTTCTTTGGCTTCTTTATTTGACTGACATTGAAGCAGTAATCCATCGTATGATCGCCGATATAGCATTTTCGTATCTGTATCGTAGAAGAATCTGAGGGAACATCTTCTGATAGAAGTGGCTTCCTTCAGATTCTCTGGCAGGATGTCATAGACCACGAAGTCGATAAATGGTTGTCTCCAGTCTGGTGCTTTGTCGACTGTCAGAGCGGAGTAACTCTCAACACATTGAATATTATTCCTGGGACAGACCAACTCACGGCCTATGATGTCAACCAAGTGGTGAGCATGATTTGGAACTGTTAAGGAAGCGGCAAGGCCTGCTACGGCGTCGGCTTTAATGTTCTGGATCCTGGGAACATGTTCTATAAAGAACCCTTCCAAGGATGAGATGATGTCAATCGCTATTTGGTGATATGGGATCATGTCTTCATGACGCACTTCGTATGAGCCCCGGATCTGAATGACGATTAGCTGCGAATTGCCGTATGCTTCAAGATACTCTACCCCCAGCTCCTTTGCAAGTCGGAGGCCAATGACAAGAGAATTGTACTCGGCCATTGTTTTAACAGGACTCCGTGAGGGAGTAAGCCCGATTGATCACCAGCCCGGAGGGAGAAATCAGCACCACTCCGACTCCAGCGACGATGTTGCCCTTGGGCCCCGTTCTGGAAGCACCGTCGAAGAACATTCGCCACACGGCATCATGAGAGGCCACATTTGAATTGGCGACCTCATCTGGAATCTCTTCATCTATTCTGGTTGACTCCGATCCTGGATGAGCTGCTAAAAAGTCTGCCAGAGCTTAACCTTTAACAGCCTTCTGCGGAACGAAGATCATATGGTAAGAAGACAATAAAATTGCCCAGGTAGCGAGGTGAGAGCTGAGTGCACCTGGAACAGCCTTCTGCAAGGCACTCCTTTTCTACTGCGGTGTATAGATGCTCCGGCCCCATCATCATTCGGCTGAGGTAATATATAGCTTGCTCATGGCCTGTCTCGTTGTTTTGTGCTAACAGAACATCGAGAGAATGTTCTATCGCTCGTACATAGAGCAGGAATGGTCTTCCAGCAACCGGGGCTACCAGGACTGGAGGGTTCGTCAGATATTCTTTGATGCTGTCGAAGGCGCGTTGGCATTCTTTATCCCATACGAATGAAATGCCCTTCTTCATGAGGTGGGTGAGTGGTTGACATCATCCGAAGAAGTTAGAGATAAACCTTCTGATGTAGGCCAGCCTTCCTTGAAGGCCTCGGAGTTCACGGAGATTTCTCGGGGGACCCATCTCCATGATTGTCTTTGTCTTCTCAGGGTCTATGTGGATACCCTGGGAAGTAATGATGAAACCCAAGAACTTCCCGCTGGATACGCCCAAGAATGATTTTGTGGGATTCATTTTCAAATTATGCGCTCGTATCAGGTCGAACACTGTCCTCAGATCATGCAGATGATCTTCCTTAAAGCGACTTTTGACGACGATGTCGTCGACGTAGCATTCCACTATCTTGTGCAGGTGGTCTCTAAAGATGATGCTCATAGCTCTTTGATAGGTGGCGCCAGCATTCTTTAAACCGAAACGCATAACTGTGTAGCAGTATGTGCCAATTGGTGTTCGAAATGATGTATGCTTTTCGTCATCAGGAAAGATCTTGATTTGGTTGTACCCTAAGAAACCATCCATGAATGACATACGCTTAAAGCCGCAGGTGTTGTCAATCATGATGTCTGTGATAGGGAGGGGGAACTCATCCTTAGGACACACCTCATTCATATTGTGAAAGTCGATGCAGATTCGAATCTTTCCATTCTTCTTGAGGACTGGTACTATATTGGCGATCCAGTCTGGATGCTGTTCCTCGCGGATGAAGCCGCTGGCTATCAGTTTTTTGACCTCAGCTTCAATGGCGTTCATGACGTCGGGGCAGAACCGTCGTTGCTGTTGCTTGATCGGTTTTGCGTCCGGACAGATGTTGAGCTTGTGAAGTGCAACCTCGAGGTTCAGTCCTGGCATATCTTCGTAGCTCCAGGCGAACACATCGATGCATTCTCTCACGAGTTGTAGTAGTGATTCTTGCTCTTCGTCCGTCAGATTTTTGCTGACGAAGATGGGCTTTGGAGAGGACTCATCACCGAGATCGACTTGTACAACCTCATCCTCGGTGGGAGGCTCTCTTTGTTCGAACTGCTTCTCTCATTGCGCATCTAGTTGTTGTGCCCACGGCTCTAACTCAAGAAGTTCAAGAATGTTTTCATCTTCTTCGTAGACGTCGGCAAATGCCATATTGACGGACCAGACTTGCCTGAGCATGTCCCCGATGCTGACATCCGAATCGGAAGTGGGTGATCCGGTCGAGTGTGAGTGCCAATCGCATTCCTTGTCTGAGCTTTTAGGGGTCGTTACCGGTGTAACATAACCTAGCCCACATCTGGTTTTGTTGTAATAGTCTCGTGGTTTACCAGTCGGGATCGACAATTGTATGGGTAACCGCCATCCAGTGCCATAGTTTAAGCCTGGTGTAGTTTCCAGATCATACCCTTGTTTTTGCATGAGGTACTTGGACTGGGAACTATACAGATAAAGGGGCAATCTTCCGGTGTCGGGTTCGAGATCAGTCTCTTCTACCCTAAAAGGTTATGGATCATTCTTCCGGCCGAAGATGATTGGATGATCCTCTCCCTCGATTATGCGGTAAGCGTCTTCCACTGGAGTAAGTTGGTTTGCAGTGTAGACATTTGTTACCTGTGTGTGCAGATGGGTGCCTATACCGTTGTACAAATCTTGTTAAGCTCGAGATAATTCAAAGATAGCCCTTTATTGATGAAGTAAGGTATCTTTTCTAGTGGGATTACATCATCTGCAGATGGAACATCAGTGTCAGCAGCCACATACTTAGCCAGCTCTGGCTCTTCTTCAACCACCCCCTGTGTCAATGAAGACTGAAGGATGACTTGGGCAGCTTAATCATCAGGGGCTCCATGGATAGAGCAGGACGTGGAGTTGTTAGACTACTAGCCACCCCCAGTTTGGTTCTCAGTACTGGGCAGGGATTTGTTGGCTGGCTAGCAGTCCCCGGCTTAGCACTTGGCTGTCGATTCATTCTGGGAAGACGAATCGTTATCGGCTTGACAGAGGGGTTGAGCTCCTCTATTTATTGCTGGCTAGCTTTAGGCAACCTGATTGTCGGTGTCTCTGTCGTGGGTCTTGGCGCTTGGCCAGATCTTGGCAGTCGAATTATCATCTGCTCCTCTGGTTCAGAGAGGCTAATTGCGTACTTACGTAGAGTGGCTGTAAGGGGCGCAGTTATGCCAGGTTTACGGGCTTGGAGGTGGATCGTTAGAGGTTCTTCTGATCCAGTTGCCGCCTCAGTTTGAGCTTGAGTATCTTCTTCGGCAAGATGTTTTTTTGACTTCTCGTACAAGCATGAATCTGAGTAGTAGGATTCGACCCCTTTGAAGGGATCGATGTCGGCAAATTCTGTCCTCACGAAGCCGTGCTTGTCGACGTACTTGAAGCACTGGTGCAGTATGGAGGGCACGATCATGTAATCGTGTATCCAAGGACGCCCCAGGAGAAAGTTATAGGAAGTGTCCGCATCTATGACATAACAGGTCACTTCTGACTGAAGGTCGCCGATTTGGCACTTCAAGCGAATCTTCCCGATCGGATAACTTCTGCCTGAATTGAAACCGCTGATGGCGGTGTTTGTCGGCGTCAGGCGATGCATTGGGATGCGCAGATGGTATAATAGGCTCTTCGGGATAATGCTTATGGAAGAACCAGGATCAATATGCATCCGGTCCACCTTGATATCGCCAATGTACCCAGTATAAAACAGAGGACGATCATGCAGGTTGGTCTTGATAAGTATATCTTACGGAGTGAATACGATGTTGGGCATTGCACCTGTGCAAGCGCTGTCCTAGAGATCTGTAGGAGGGCTTTCCCCAGTGAGATTGGACTGAGCCAGATATGCGTCGGCGTTCTGGAGCACCTCGCTTAGTGCGACGCAAACATCTTTAGAGAGCCTCAGGAGCTCGTATAGCGACAATTTGGTCGGTGTGTTAGCCAATTGCGCCAAGATGTCGAAGTTGTAGGGCCTCTCCAGCCCATGAGGCGTCTCTCTTCGGAGCGGTTTATCGAAGCGAGTCTCCTTCGGCCTAGGCTTGTCGGTCGTCGAAGGATGCGAAGGTCCTGGAACATCAGCAGCTGTTGACTGATGATCTTCAGCCGAGTTACCCGGTGGAGGTTGGGTTCGTGCGCCGGAGCGGGTAATGTTACGACCCACACCCTAGAGTTAGCACACGAGACGTGGGTACGTCCAGCCTACGCCGTAGTGTCGGCGGTAGAACGCTGTCCTAGGTCAACATCTAACAAGATAATGCTAAGCAGTTTATACTCCCCGAATGGGGGTGACATAGCAGATACAGTCTCAATCACATCTAAGGTAGAGCATAATAAAGATAGATAAAACATGAAATTCAAAAGAGATACAGCAGATAGAAGTCTAAGTGTATAAGATACACAAACCCAGAAATACATCTCAAACTCAAATACAGTAATCCATAAATACAACTCAAGACAACTGAAAATAAACTATGAGCAAAACCCTAGCTGTCTATACAACCTCTACTGTGTCTCCTCTAGGCTAGCAGGCAACCTCCAGGCTATCTGTAAAATTTATCAACAGGTCCAGTCAGGACAGGAGCGAGCACAATACATCTCAACAGTTCATAGCAGGTTAGAAAATATAATCACGCAGTAAAGTAAGATACAGGTACTGAAAGAAATACAGTATGTAAATAGAGAGAGAACTGTAATAAAAATATCTACTATAATAGAGAACTAACAGTGGCTAGTGAGTCAGAGTACAATATAGACATGTAAATGGCATAGGATGATTCTGATGAGACACTACGGAATGATTCTGATGAGATACTACCTGGGTATTATTCACATGTCCACTTCTACTCCCCCGTAACCCCAATCAATACACAAGGATCCAGCCAGGTTATGTTATGATTCCACGCAATGGCCCCCGAAGGGTGATACATGGTACTCCCATAAATAGGGATTCTAGAAAGCCCAATAAATGGAAAGATTCGTGGAAGACTCTGTGATCATGAGAGTACATGTCACAAGTGATTCAATAAACCAATGAAGCATAGTGATACGCCATGTAAGTGAAACGCACAGAACATGAAGTACCCGATGCTCCATGAGGATAACATCTCAAGAAGGGATCCATATAGTACCAATCAGTGTGACCAACGTGACAGTATCAAGTAAAGTAATTTAAAGCAGGAAAATAATTCTAAGTAGGATATGAAATGATCAGAGAATGTACTCGCCTGATAACCTGAACTGCTGATAGGTATAGGGGTCCAACTGAAGCCACAGAGTCCTATTTAAAACAACACAGGTCACAAGGTGTCCAAGTAGTAATAAAAGAAACCCTACAAGCAATCTATATTATTCTAGGCTCTTCTAAGTTAAATCAACTCTAGGTCAACTCCTGTCAATAATCTAGTCAAACTAGGTCAAGCGTTGACTTACAGTTGACTTTGGTCAACTAGTCAACTCTGGTCAAACAGGGTCAATTCTAGTCTAATTATTAAAGATATAAAGTGTACTTCGTTATTCGTACGTCGAACCTTACGACACATAAATCGAGATAAGATGATCAACGGTAAAGTTAATAATCTTATTACAGTGATCCACGTGTCCATCTTGTCAATTTCAGCGATGTGAGATCACTGGAATTGACTGATCTCAATTTCGTTGTACTAATCCCGAAATATGAATATTATAAGAATTAATTATTAATTAATTATAAAAAGGTTAAACTAAAAGAAATTATCAACAAACATTGTCGGATGATGAAATAAACATCGCCAACGTGTCCAAAATGGTCAAATTAGCTAAGATAGCCTACCCATTGGTCCAATTTGGACACAAGGGCAAAAAGATAATTTCGGATCAAAAACGGTATCCGTGTCGGAGCCGTTTTGCACCAAAAAACGTGCAAGAAAACAAGTCTATAAAATATAACAAATTATATGTCCACGAAACCAGAATGACGATACGAACCCAACGGTATATCCAGAATTGGATTCCGTTGACCCGATCTCAATTTTGTCCGTTGACCAGAATATTGGAATTCCGATTTTCACGGAAATGCGTGCCGGAGCCAATATTCTCAAAACTCAGCAAACTACATGTCAACGAGTCCGGAATGATGATACGAACTCAACGGTATATCCGGAATTGGATTCCGATGAGCCGATCTCAAAATGACCTGTTGACCCGGATATTGGTATCCGACTTGCACCGAAATACGTGCCGGATCCAATGTCCACCAAACCCTAGCAAATTATATGTCAATGAGTCCAGAATGACGATACGAACTCAACGGTATATCCGGAATTGGATTCCGATGAGCCGGCGTCAAAAAGTCCTGTTGACCCGGATTGTGGAACCCACTTTGCACCGAAATGCGTGCCAGGGCCCACGTCCTCCAAATCTAACAAATTTTATATAAAAACATGCCAGAACGACGCAACGAGTCTACGGGTGGTGCCAGAAATTAAATCTGGAGTCCCGTGTTCAAAAATGGAATTTTACAAGTTGGAAATTACGAATTCGGACGGCCAACTTTGGCGTCGAATTCAACCAATCAAACAAGCTCACAATGAAACAAAACTGGAGGGGTAGCAAGAGGGTTATACCAGCTTCGCACCGGAACTGGTAGCACGCTAAATGGAGCTGAGGTGGAGGAGGTACAAGCTGACGAAGTTGACTCCGCAAAACTGTCCAAAATTTATACAATTAAACGGTCAACTTGGTGGCCGGTTTTGATATATCAAACGATAAAATCAACGGACGAAAATTGACAGGAGTGAAGGTGGATATACCGAGATTGTGACGGAGCGAAGAAATCGCCGATCCAATGGTCAGATTTCTCGAAAATTGCACGCGAAGTTGCTGCGACGGGGCACCAAAACGGACTTGATTTTGCGCGCGTCACGACGGGAATTCTTGCGAAATGCACGAATCGCCTATACATCGCGCAGAAGAGGAGGGAGAACACCTCGAGGAGGTCGTCGGAGGGGCGCCCAGCCTAGGCGGGTCGGCAATGGCGGCGTACGGCCGGCGGCGACGCTGTACGCGCGTGCCAGGGGTGTGTTCCGGCCGCGCTGATGCGGCGCACTGCTGCCGTAGCTGCTGTTTGTGGCGCGGTGGCCTGCCTGGCCCGACGACGGTGGGGGGCGACGTGGCCTGGCGAGGTCGGCGGTGGCGCGCGGCCTCGACGAGGGTGGTGGTCACGGTGGCAAAATAGAGGATGATGATGGTGGTTGATTAGATGATGAAGAGGAGGAGGAAAGTAGGAGGAGGCTGCTGTGGGTGGCCGACGGCCTGGGGGGGTGGTCGACAGCATCGGCCACGCCGGAGGGAGGTCGGGCTCGGCCAGGTGGTATTGGTGGCTAAGGTGTTGGTGGTAGATGATAGATGTGGTGGTGGTGGTGGTGATCTAATGAATGGATGAAGGAGGAGACTGGTGGGTGATGATGGAATGGCTGTGTGTAATAAATTGAGAAGAGGGAGAAGATTAATATAAATGTGTGTGAGCATAAATGGAGGAGGGAGAAAAAGTTGTTCCCTCAAAGTTAGGGCCGGCTAGGGTTGTTGGGGATTTAATGGCTGCTATGGAAGGGAATTTAATGGTGAGGATTGATTAGGATAATAGCCATTCCAAGGGTTTTTAATAAACAGGATTTTCCATTAAATATTAAAAAATAGGTAGAATAAGTATTAATATTTTTCAAGGATAAAGAGGCTGAGGGTGTCATGATGGAGAGTAACATAGAGCTTGGACTGGGTTCGGTCAAGCCGGATTGGATCAAAACCGGACATTGCAAAATAATCGAATTAAAATAGGTGTTGATGATCATGGGTAAATAAATAGCACATAGGGATTCCAATAAATGGGACACAAGTGTCGTACGGGTAGTAGGCTCAATGTGGGCCATGTCCATATTTGGGGCTGACAGGTTTTGGTCGACAGGATACCCACAAATCAAGTTGGAAAATGATTGTGACACCGTGGGGTGAAATAAAATTGGGTCACGTGTCAGAAAAGTGGTGTGAACAAAACGGGACACAAAATGATGTGTCTGAGTAGGACACGAAGGTCATGGGTGAAGAGCGTCTCGAGTAGATCATGCATGATGAGTTGGTTTCAAGGGAATGACTGGTCTGGTGCTCCCAATTCAAAAGTCACGGTAACGTGCTAATAATAATCAAGGAAAAGAGTGGGAAAATTAATTAATAATCAAATGGTCTAAATCGACCCGAAGTTGTGCAAAGCAGAAAGAGTACAAGGGAACAAGTTTGGATGGGACATTATATACCATCAAGAAGGTAATCAAGTCCACTATAAAACTCGTGAAGAAGGTTTCCAGAGTTGAACATCCCTCACACTCGAAATATCAAAGGCACGGGAAAGTACACTTAAGGATAATTGAACGGAATAATTTATTTGTTGAAACTAAATCAATCAGAAAATAAAAAAATAAAAAAATCAACCCGAAATTCAGGGTGCTCACAGGTATCAACAGCATTAGCTTCTTCGACATCTGTCGAGATTGTGCGGCATGATTTAACTTTTCCACATTTCTTCTTGCTGGTGGAGGGAGGAGCGGACAGAGTCACTTCAGGTACCAGATCCGGATGGACCCATATTACCTCCCCTCGTGATGTGGTAAGGGGCACTAGGCCAGCATCCTGGTTTCGAGGAGGTGGAAGGTTAGTGACCTTCATCCTTGCTCTGGGGACGGGTACTACTCCATCTTGAGTCTTTGTCGGAAGGAAGCTATCGAATTGTACTGACACCATGTTGGCTGCTACGGTCACCTCTTCGAAATCGATGGCCAAGGCCTTAGAATCGATGAGATGTTGGATGTATCGCTTCAGTTGGTAGCAGTCTTGTGCAGCATGGTGAACATAACGATGGTAGTGGCAGTACTTGGGGTTCTCCATTTCTGCAGGATGAGGTTCGCACCTTGGAGGAGGGAGCTGAATTCGGCCTCTTTGTATGGTCCTGTCCAAGATGGGCTTGACATGGCCATCCTCGAAGGAATAGGTCATCTGAGGCCACTGCTTCTCTGCCGGCTTCGGTTCAGGCTTCAGAGCTGTGTCGGTCACCATAGCTTGTTTGCCCTTATTGTCTCGATTGATGGAGGAGTTACCACCATTCTTGCTGTTGGTGCTAGGGCGTTTGCCCTTATCCTCTCCTTCTGAGACGTGCAATCCCAATTGGCGAGCTTTTTTCAATTTGTCCTCTGTGCTAGTGGCGCTGATGATGAACGTCTTCCAATCCTTAAACTAACTTTCGCCCATCCAGAGGCTGATCGTGGGAAGCAGTCTCTTTTGGCAAATTTCAATTAAGGAGGAATCAGGGTTACCGGAAGGCAACTTTATCGCGGTTTGGCGAAACCGCTCGATGTAGTTTCTTGTCAGCTCCTTTTCTCCTTGGACAACGTCCATGAGAGTGGACATTGTCACGTCTTGCCCTACCCCATAGAACCTTTCCAGGAACATACGTTTGAAGCCGGTGAAAGAATGGATGCACTTGTCCGACAAGTTGCGGTACCAGTCGAAAGCGACCCCCTCTAGCACCCCGATGAACAATCGTGTAAGGATGGCATCGTCATGAGGCAGATGGTCGGTTGTGACCTCGAAGTAGGTGATGTACCTGCTTGCAGATGTCTTCCCATCATACGGATTGATGTTGAATGGTTTATATCTTGGTGGGAAGGGAACATCTCTCCACGCAGCAGGATACGGTTGTCGTATCCTGAGGTCTTGGCAGTTTTCTCGGGCATGGAACATGGCTCAGAGCTCCTGGACCTCTCTTCTTGCCTCCCTAGCCTCGTCTGCAGCGGTGGGAGCTGATATCTCAGAAGAATTATCACCCGGGTTTGGTGCAGCTGAATTCGAATCCGCATTAACTACGGAACCCAAGCTTGTTTGGCCAGGCGTTCTTCCTTGCAGAGTTGCAAGGGCCGCTTTGATCTCTTCCACGGACTTGACCAAGGCACGCAGTATGGCCTCCAGAGTGTCGATGTGTTGGCGATCACTGGGACCGTCTTGGTTGTCACGACCCGCACCATAGAGTAAGGGTACAAGACGTGGGTACGTCCAGCCTACGCCGCAGTGTCGGCGGTAGAACGCTGTCCTAGGTTACGACATCTAACAATTGAAGGTAATACAGTTATACTCCCCGAATGGGGTGACATAACACAATATATAACTCAACCACAGCTAAGGTAGAACAGGTAAGATATATTGATAATGAAAGATAACAATATCCAGAACAGAGAATCATAGAGATACAATCCAGAGTTCTAAGTGTCTAAAATAAATACATCTCAGAATATCTCAAAGTCTAGTACAATAATCCCAAAATAGTAAGACAATCCTAAACTAATGGAGTGTCGTCTACAGCTAATGGATCCTGCTGCTGGTCCAAATCCGGGCACTCATCTAATGTGGCACCGTAGTAAGTAGGGCAGAACGCCTCAGCCTCGTCCTCTATAATATTTCAACAGGTCCAGTCAGGACAGGAACGAGTACATATCTCTCAACAGTTCCTATCAAGTTAGGAGTATAAATCATTGCAATAGAGTAAAATACAGGAAGTGCTGAATGGGAGTACAAGTAAAACAAGAGATATTTTGTAACTGGAAATAGATACATGATAGTAAAGACTGTAAGTGACTACATGATTTAGAGTACAATATGGTTATGTAAACTGCTTAGGGGCACATGAATACAAATAAGGAGGCACATTTATACAGCTACTGGGAATAGTATTCACATAATCAATTCTACTCACCCCGCCCCAATCAGTACACAAGGATCCATTCAAGTTACGTTATAAGCACATTTATACAACTAAGATACGTGAACTCATGTAATGAGTAGTACATGAGGCACGTGAAAGCACATGAGAACATGTAAAAACATGAACTAGTACGAGTACAAGGAGTACCTGATGCACATGATAAAGTACATGAACATGAAATACCCGATGCACCCGTAGAGGGATAACATCTCAGAAAGGGATCCATATAGTACTAATCCGTGAAGATACGTGTCAGCATCATGTAGAGTAATCTAGAGCATGAATATATCCAGACAGGTATGAAAAGATCAGAGAATGTACTCGCCTGCTAACTGAAAGTCCGAGATGAACGTACTGTCCGAGGAGTGGTGTCTGGCTCCTATTTAGAACAGTACGAGTCACAACAAGTCCAGAATGATAATACAATGCAAATTAATGCATTCTACATGAAACTAGGTCAATCTAGACCAAAGTCAACTCTTGGTCAACTCTGGTCAACCCTAGAAGTCAAACTAGGTCAACCAAGTCTAATCTAGGTCAAACTAGTCTAATCTAGGTCTAGCAAGACTATTCTAGGTTTTCTAGACTAATCTAGGCAATACCATGTCAAGCCTAACAATACACACATTGGTATATAGATAATAATCTAAATAGAGTATGTAACCTATAGCCTCTATACCCTATTACCCATATATCATAACACATATATTACATAACATACCCATATATATACATATATACATTTCACACATTATATATATATAACTAGTATATATATAGAAAACTAATATATCACAAAGCATATTTTATATCTACACACAAGGAGGAGTGAAGGGAGACACAAGGTGTACTGGTGTATGTGTGTGGAAGGGAAGTGAGGGTGTGTTCAAAATCCAGAAAGCAGTGTATGCACATGTGAAATGTGGATGTGTGCATTGGTGACAGTAAAGGGAAGGAAAAGAATTCAGTTTTCAGTCCAAACCCTTTTCCTTCTCAATAGTTGCAACTCAAGTTAACAAGGGAAACAAAAAATCTGGAAACCCAGTTTACAAGTAACAACATGGTTTAAAACCATTCTCAGGTTCAAGAACCAAATGAAAGGAAATGAATTCAGTTTACAATATTAACCTCCATTTCAGTTTAAACAGTGAATGATAACAGTCCATACATTCAAACCTCCCCCATTCACATTTAAGGAAAATCTGAAAACCACAGGTTTTAGAAAGAACAATGAAATGGAAAGGGAATTCAGCAAAAGGATTCACAGGCTTTACATAACAGTGAATCTAAATCTCAGGTTAATGCCATTCATCCAATTCTCAGGTTTTCACATGAATGTAATGTAAATTAATTTCCAGATCTTAAAACAAGAATTCAGTTTAATAACAGTTTACAACTAAACAGGAAAAATCAGTTGCAGTAAACACTCATGAAATCAATTCAATGTAAGCTCAGACTTCTGTCACATAAACAAGGATGGAAATCAATGTATAGTGTACTTCTAGGTTCAAGATTCTCATTCCAGTTTTAAGGAAGAACAGTGAACACATTAAGTTCTCAAATTAGAGCTTAATCTCAGGTTATGTGATCAGCTAAATGACAGTCCAAATAGGAAAAACTGGACTCAACATTAAGGAAACTCATTAGCTAAAAAAAGAACAAGCATCAGGTTATTAAGGACTGAAACACAACTAATTCCCATTTCTCAGGTTATATAAAAACTGGGAAAAACATGGGAAAGCAATAACAAGTATCATAACAGTTAAGATTCAAATTGAAACTAAAATCCCATTCTACACCTTCCAAAAGCCTTCATGAATTCAAATGTTCATCAATATATACTACCTAATATGTAGGAAGAATTTAAACAATGATAATAGCATTTAAATCAGGATTAACAGTTGGGAAAATGAACTGGAAGCAATGTATCAGTGTAGGTATCAGAAATTTTACAGTTCAACCAATTCGAGCCAAAAACTCCACATTAACCCAAACAATTATGTAGACTTATAAAATCAGAGATTAATATGATATTTAGAACCTAACTAAACATTAAAACATCATTTAAAACATTTAAAAACGATTTAACATCAGAAAACAAATCCAGAACACACACGCACCAGTGGTCCCTGTGCACACGAAAATACGTGTCCGACATAACACGAGGACTCATGAAACTTTATGAGCCTCGTGTCAGTCAGTGCCCCTATCACCACGTCAAAAATCTCGTGTCGAGGTGGCGTATTCTGCGCACAGTAGCCCCCGAGTAGCAGGGGAGCTACAGTACCGCGCGCACGCCCCCGCACCCGCGTGTTCCCGTGTCCCCCACGACTCGACACGACACAAAAATCATCACGAGACACTAGAAATCCTTAAGCAACCCTAAAAGCTAGATTCCTATTCAATTAGATTCCAAAAACTCGACTGAAATGTCCTTTGAGACATTTCGTCGAACACCTTGAACTAACTCCTGATACGTGTCCGATTCGGACACGAAATGGGTCCAAAACCTAGGGTTTGCCTATCCTACTGTTAGGTTAGGGTTAGGACAATCTAGAAATGAATTTTTACAGAATTTAGAAGTAATGGAAGGAATTATACCTATAGGTGAACAATGGGTCAAAATCCCCAAATGGGAAGAGCTCTCCCAACCACCAAAAGTTCTCCAAATTGTTTCCTCCCTGTAAAAACTCAATACCAACAGCAAGAACGTTGGATTTAGGTTCTATTACAATTTATTTGAAGGAATTTGGAGAAGAAATGGATTTTTTAGGGATTTACAAGGATGGGGACTCACCTCTTCCAAATGGCAAAGTTTTCTAAAGAGGCAACCCTAGTTTTAAGAGCATATAAATAGGGGGGCTGACCATAGGGCTGTTCAGAATTCCTAGGGTTAGGGCTTGGTTCAATGGGTGTGGGCTATGGGCCATTAAGCCCATTAGTCATAAAATGACTTGTGACTTCACAAGCCATTTCTATATCAAACTAGCTCCTAATTTCACCAAATTAATCCAATGAGTTAATCCTCATGAACTTAAGTCAACCTAGGTTCTCAAATCCTAATCACTTAGTCGAGACCTAGGTTAGCCACTAGGTTAGTCTACAAGGTCAACTTAAGTCAAAGTCTCTAAAACACCAAAAACAATTATTCTAAAAATCACTCAAAAATCACATTAATTATAAATAATAATAATAATTCAAATTAAATTCTAAAATTTTGAAAATGACCAAAATACCCTCAAGCTAGAAAAGTGGTAGTGACAAATCTACCCCCCTTAAAATAATTTCGTCCTCGAAATTTAAAGGCGAAACTAACTGCCAAGAAGGATAGAAAAGTATACCTCAAGGTCCAAAAAGATAGGGGTACCGCTTGCGCATCTTATCCTCCCGCTCCCAGGTAGATTCTCCTGGAGAATGATGCCTCCATGCGACGCGTACCAAGGGTATCACCTGGTTCCTTAATACCTTCTCTCGGCGATCCAGAATCTCTACAGGCTGCTCTGGATAACTGAGAGTAGGTCCAACCTCTATCTCCGAGTGATCGAGCACATGGCTAGGGTCAGCCACGTACCGTCTCAGCTGTGATACGTGAAATACGTTGTGGACGCCCACTAGTGCAGGTGGCAAGTCTAGCTTGTATGCCACGTCACCGACTCTCCCGCTGATAACGAAAGGGCCGATGAAGCGCGGGCTAAGCTTTCCACCTCCACCAAAACGTATCGTACCACGAGTCGGAGATATCCGCAGAAAAACTATGTCTCCAATCTAAACACAAGCAAGGTCTCAAGTTACAAAAAAATCAAACACGATCAGTCAAACAAAACAAAATATAACCTACTTCTAATCCTATCTCTAAATCTGTATCTCAAACTCCAGCGGCCTTCGGTGGCTATCGGCCCAGTACCGATGTCTGTCTTGGGCCACGCGAAGTCTGTCCCTGATGAGCTTCACCTTCTCAGCTGCGTCAACAACCATCTCTGGTCCCAGTAAAGCTCTCTCTCCAACATCATCCCAAGATAAGGGTGTACGACACCTGCGCCCGTACAGAGCCTCAAACGGTGACATCTCAATGCTGGCCTGATAACTGTTGTTGTAAGCAAACTCCACCAAATACAGGTGATCCTCCAAGGAACCCCCAAAATCTAGGACGCACGTCCGCAGCATATCCTCAAGGTTCTGAATAGTCCTCTCTGACTGTCCGTCCGTCTGGGGGTGGTATGCGGTACTAAACTTGAGCTGAGTGCCCAAGCTAGTCTGCAGACTCCTCCAGAAATGGAAAGTAAAGCGACTATCCCGATCTGAGACTATACTGACAGGAACTCCGTGAATCCTGACTATCTGTCTCATAGACAACTCCGCCAGCCTCTCTGTAGACGTACCCACCTTGAATGGCAAGAAGTGGGCCGATTTGGTCAACCTGTCAACGATGACCCAAATCGCATCTTTTCTTCCTGGTGTACGCGGCAACCCCGATACAAAATCCATGGTAATATGTTCCCACTTCCACTCTGGAATGGGCAATGGCTGCAACAATCCTCCGGGTCTCTGCCTATCTGCCTTGACCTGCTGATAGATCAAGCATCTGGCTACAAAGTTGGACACCTCCCTCTTCATCCCGTACCACCAGACATGCTCTCGCAGATCCCTGTACATCTTGTTGGCACTAGGATTTATAGAGTACTGCGATCTGTGAGCCTCCTGCATAACCTGCTCTCTGAGCTCCCCGCTAGGCACACATAACCGGGAACCGTGCCTCAGGGCACCATCCTCTGCAAGTGAGAACTCGATATCCTCCACTCCTGCATTGATCTGCTCTCGGATACACCGCAGAGCCACATCGTCAAACTGAGTCGCCTTGATCCTGTCCATCAAGTTCGACTGTATCTGAAGGCCCCATAACTGCATCTTTACCCCTGGCACAATCACCTCAATCCTAAGGCTCTCCAAATCTGCGAGCAGGTGCCGATCCATAGTCAAACACATGGCTGTCGGATACCTACTCAAGGCATCGACAACCACGTTGGCCTTCCCCGGGTGATACTGAAGTACGATGTCAAAGTCCTTCATCAACTCAAGCCACCTGCGCTGTCTCATGTTGAGCTCATTCTGTGTAAACACATACTTCAAGCTCTTGTGATCTGTGAAAATCTTCACCCTCTCGCCATACAGATAGTGCTTCCACAACTTCAAAGCAAAAATCACTGCCGCCAGCTCCAGGTCATGGGTAGGGTAGTTCTTCTCATGGGGACGTAATTGCCTGGAAGCATAGGCAATCACCTTCCCATGCTGCTGCAAGACACAACCTAGCCCCTTCCCTGAAGCATCACTATAAACAGTAAAACCACCTGATCCTGAAGGCAATGTCAGAATCGGAGCTGTCGTAAGCCGCTTCTTCAACTCATCAAAAGCTGCCTGACACTCCTCTGACCAAACAAACTCAGTATCCTTCCGGGTCAACCGTGTCAATGGCTCTGCAACCCGGGAGAAATCCTGTACAAATCTCCGATAATACCCTGCCAGCCCCAGGAAACTCCTGATCTCTGCCACTGAAGTCGGCGTTGTCCAAGCCTCAACTGCTACAATCTTCTTGGGGTCAACTGAGATACCATCTCCAGTCACCACATGCCCCAAGAAGTCCACCCGGTCCAAGAAAAACTCACACTTGGAGAGTTTCCCATAAAGCTGCTCCCGCCTGAGAGTCTCTAGCACTATCCGCAGATGCTCCTCGTGCTCCTCCTCTGTCTTGGAATATATCAAGATATCATCAATGAACACCACCACAAACTTGTCCAAGTACTGGTGGAACACCTTGTTCATTAGATTCATAAACACTACTGGTGCATTGGTTAGCCCAAACGGCATAACCAAAATCTCAAACTGCCCGTACCGCGTCCTGAAAGCGGTCTTGGGGATATCCTCCTTCCTCACCTTCACCTAGTGATAACCCGACCTCAAATCAATCTTGGAGAACACCCGAGCTCCGCTCAACTGATCAAACAGATCATCGATCCGCGACAGTGGGTATCTGTTCTTGATTGTCAGGTTGTTAAGTGCCTATAGTAGATACACATCCGTACCGACCCATCCTTCTTGGGTACAAAAAGTACCGGTGCACCCAAAGGTGAAGAACTCGAGCGAATGAAGCCCTTGTCCTACAGCTCATCCACCTGCCTTTTCAGCTCCACTAACTCGCAGTTGTTCACTCGATAGACATGCTGGGAGATCGGTTCTGCGCCGGGAACCAAGTCTATCGAGAACTCTACATCTCTGTCAAGTGGAAGCCCTGGCAACTCCTCTGGAAATACGTCCATAAACTCTGCGATCAAGGGATGCGGAGCTACCTGCTCCTCAACTAAAGCTCCACAGAAGACTCCACCGTCCTGCTCTGCCTGCCACCGGGTATACTCAAACTCTGGCTCTCCTGGCGCCCCGAACAAAACTCTACCACTATGGCAATCAATACGGGTGTGGTGTCTACTCAGCCAGTCCATACCTAATACTATATCATAGTTCGGTAATGGCACGACTAGCAGACTCACCCCCAACTCTCGGCCTCCCAAAATGATACTCTGCCCTCTGCAAACATCACTCACGAGGATGACCCCACCCCCGGTCGTGATCTTGTAGGTCCTAGGCAATGGTTCAGAAATCAAACTGTGTCTAATAGCATACGATACTGACACAAAGCTGTGGAAAGCCCCGAAATCAAAGAGTGTAAATGCTGGAAGGGAGTCGAGAAGAACCGAACATGCTATCAGCTCTCCAATGACCTCAGCATCCTCAGCTGCCATGGCAAAAGCTCGCCCCTGCTGTCCACCTCGTGCCTGCTGCTGGAGCTGCTGGAATCTCTGTTGCTGGATCGGCAGGGCTGGTCCCCTCTGCTGGCCTGCTGGAGCCTTGGCTCCACCTCCCTGCTGTCCTCGCCCAAAAGCCCCTGGGCAGTCCCTCAACTGGTGATCTCCAGCACCACAAAGTAGGCACTTGCCTAGCTTCTTCCTGCACTCATGGATCATGTGCCCTGGCTTCTTGTAGAAGGCACAAATAACTACCGAACGAGGTGCCTACTGCCCTTTCTGCTGCTGGTGCTGCTGCACTGGCCTCTGCTGTTGATGCTGCTGCTGATACTGCTGCACTGGCCTCTGCTGCTGCTGCTGCTGGAAATGAGGCCTCTTGGCCTGCCCCTGATTGCTACTGCCACTCTGGAAGTCACGACCCCTCTTCTGCTTCAGCCCTAGGTCGTCTTCCGCTGCCATGGCCCCAGAAAATATCTCAGCAAAAGTGGCGTTCCGGTCGCTCTTAGTCAGCGACCGAATCTCTCTAATCAGACCTCGACGAAACTTCCTCGCCTTCGTCTTCTCAGTCCAGTCATCAATGAACCAGGCCAATCTGCAGAACTCCCCGGCATACTCAGCTACCGTCTGGTTCCCCTGAACCAGAGCCTCGAACTGTGCCTCGATACCTCCCAAGGCAACATCAGGAAAGAACTCTCCTTAAACAGCTCCTTGAACTGGGCCCAAGTCTGGCCCTCAACTCCTATCCTGGGATCTGCCTGATACCATGCTCGGGCCAAATCCTGTATCTGGCTGCCCGCCGCCTCGATCTGGAGTCGAGCTGGTATCTCTGCTAGTCGGAAGATCTCCTCGATGTGCTCTATCCAGTCATCTGTAACATGGATGCCCTCTATGCCGAAGAACTCCCGAGGGTGCATCTTCTGGAAGTCCTGTATATCCTTCTCCCTCCGACGGGGCTGCTGCTGAGTCCCCTGAGCTGTGATCATCTCGACTGTAGTGCGTACCAGCTGGTGTGCCTCATCGATCCCCTGCCTGAAATCTGCAGTCTGCCTCGTCTGCTGCTGCTGGTGCAACTCCAGAATCCTCTCCACGAAGGAGAAGATATGGGCAGCATCTACCATCCCCGCAGGCGGAGGCTGCTGCGTGGGAAGGATCTCTGGAATCACAACTGGCCTCCTGACTGCCGGAGGTGCTCCTCCAAAAGTGGCAGAATACCGACTCCTGAGGGCTGCACTGGCCCTATCGCACTGGAAGCTGGCTGCCGGACACGAGAGGTGGCAGACCCCTCTCCAGCCTCTCCCGTCACGGGACGATACGATCGTGTCTCAACCATCCTGGAGACACAGATCAAACAAGAAGCAATTACTGAGAATGAGTCGAAATAATCAAAGGAGGACAGTTTAAAATTCTAAAGAAGGCAATAAGCAGCAAAATAGATATACGGAATCTGATAAGGAGTTTTCCTAGTGTGATTGAGTACCTTCAAACATATGCTAATTTCTACTGCAGGCTGCAGTGATATTCTTGTTTGAATACCACTACACTTATATCCCTGACCTGCATGGGCCACCACTAAAAACGTGTCACGACCCACACCCTAGAGTAAGGGCACGAGACGTGGGTACGTCCAGCCTACGCCGCAGTGTCGGCAGTAGAACGCTGTCCTAGGTTACGACATCTAACAATTGAAGGTAATACAGTTATACTCCCCGAATGGGGTGACATAACACAATATATAACTCAACCACAGCTAAGGTAGAACAGGTAAGATAGATTGATAATGAAAGATAACAATATCCAGAACAGAGAATCACAGAGATATAATCCAGAGTTCTAAGTGTCTAAAATAAATACATCTCAGAATATCTCAAAGTCTAGTACAATAATCCCAAAATAGTAAGACAATCCTAAACTAATGGAGTGTCGTCTACAGCTAATGGATCCTGCTGCTGGTCCAAATCCGGGCACTCATCTAGTGTGGCACCATAGTAAGTAGGGCAGAATGCCTCAGTCTCATCCTCTATAATATTTCAACAGGTCCAGTCAGGACAGGAACGAGCACATATCTCTCAACAGTTCATATCAGGTTAGGAGTATAAATCATTGCAATAGAGTAAAATACAGGAAGTGCTGAATGGAAGTACAAGTAAAACAGAAGATATTTTGTAACTGGAAATAGATACATGATAGTAAAGACTGTAAGTGACTACGTGATTTATAGTTCAATATGGTTATGTAAACGGCTTAGGGGCACATGAATACAAATAAGGAGGCACATTTATACAGCTACTGGGGATAGTGTTCACATAACCAATTCTACTCACCCCGCCCCAATCAGTACACAAGGATCCATTCAAGTTACGTTATGAATACAACTAAGATACGTGAACTCATGTAATGAGTAGTACATGAGGCACGTGAAAGCACATGAGAACATGTAAAAACATGAACTAGTACGAGTACAAGAAGTACCTGATGCACATGATAAAGTACATGAACATGAAATACCTAATGCACCCGTAGAGGGATAACATCTCAGGAAGGGATCCATATAGTACTAATCCGTGAAGATACGTGTCAGCATCATGTAGAGTAATCTAGAGCATGAATATATCCAGACAGGTATGAAAAGATCAGAGAATGTACTCGCCTGCTAACTGAAAGTCCGAGATGAAAGTACTGTCCGAGGAGTGGTATCTGGCTCCTATTTAGAACAGTACGAGTCACAACAAGTCCAGAATGATAATACAATACAAATTAATGCATTCTACATGAAACTAGGTCAATCTAGACCAAAGTCAACTCTTGGTCAACTCTGGTCAACCCTAGAAGTCAAACTAGGTCAACCAAGTCTAATCTAGGTAAAACTAGTCTAATCTTGGTCTAGCAAGACTATTCTAGGTTTTCTAGACTAATCTAGGCAATACCATGTCAAGCCTACCAATACACACATTGGTATATAGATAATAACCTAAATAGAGTATGTAACCTATAGCCTCTATACCCTATTACCCATATATCATAACACATATATTACACAACATACCCATATATATATATATATATATATACATTTCACACATTATATATATAACTTGTATATATATAGGAAACTAATATATCACAAAGCATATTTTATATCTACACACAAGGAGGAGTGAAGGGAGACACAAGGTGTACTGGTGTATGTGTGTGGAAGGGAAGTCAGGGTGTGTTCAAAATCCAGAAAACAGTGTATACACATGTGAAATGTGGATGTGTGCGTTGGTGACAGTAAAGGGAAGGAAAAGAATTCTGTTTTCAGTCCAAACCCTTTCCCTTCTCAACAGTTGCAACTCAAGTTAACAAGGGAAACAAAAAATCTGGAAACCCAGTTTACAAGTAACAACATGGTTTAAAACCATTCTCAGGTTCAAGAACCAAAAAAAGGAAATGAATTCAGTTTACAATGTTAACCTCCATTTCAGTTTAAACAGTGAATGATAACAGTCCATACATTCAAACCTCCCCCATTCATATTTAAGGAAAATCTGAAAACCACAGGTTTTAGAAAGAATAATGAAATGGAAAGGGAATTCAGCAAAAGGATTCACAGGCTTTACATAACAGTGAATCTAAATCTCAGGTTAATGCCATTCATCCAATTCTCAGGTTTTCACATGAATGTAAAGGAAATCAATTTCCAGATCTTAAAACAAGAATTCAGTTTAATAGCAGTTTACAACTAAACAGGAAAAATCAGTTGCAGTAAACACTGATGAAATCAATTCAATGTAAGCTCAGATTTCTGTCAAATAAACAAGGATGGAAATCAATGTATAGTGTACTTCTAGGTTCAAGATTCTTATTCCAGTTTTAAGGAAGAACAGTGAACACATTAAGTTCTCAAATTAGAGCTTAATCTCAGGTTATGTGATCAGCTAAATGACAGTCCAAATAGGAAAAACTGGACTCAACATTAAGGAAACTCATTAGCTAAAAAAAGAACAAGCATCAGGTTATTAAGGACTGAAACACAACTAATTCCCATTTCTCAGGTTATATGAAAACAGGGAAAAACATGGGAAAGCAATAACAAGTATCATAACAGTTAAGATTCAAATTGAAACTAAAATCCCATTCTACACCTTCCAAAAGCCTTCATGAATTCAAATGTTCATCAATATATACTACCTAATATGTAGGAAGAATTTAAACAATGATAATAGCATTTAAATCAGGATTAACAGTTGGGAAAATGAACTGGAAGCAATGTATCAGTGTAGGTATCAGAAATTTTACAGTTCAACCAATTCGAGCCAAAAACTCCACATTAACCCAAACAATTATGTAGACTTATAAAATCAGAGATTAATATGATATTTAGAACCTAACTAAACATTAAAACATCATTTAAAACATTTAAAAACGATTTAACATCAGAAAACAAATCCAGAACACACACGCACCAGTGGTCCTCGTGCACACGGAAATACGTATCCGACACGACATGAGGACTCATAAAACTTTACGAGCCTCGTGTCAGTCAGTGCCCCTATCACCACGTCAAAAATCTTGTGTCGAGGTGGCATATTCTGCGCGTAGTAGCCCCCGAGTAGAAGGGGAGCTACAGTGCCGCACGCAGGCCCCCGCACCCGCGTGTTCCCGTGTCCTCCACGACTCGACACGACATGAAAATCATCACGAGTCACTGGAAATCCTTAAGCAACCCTAAAAGCTAGATTCCTATTCAATTAGATTCCAAAAACTTGACTGAAATGTCCTTTGAGATATTTCGTCGAACACCTTGAACTAACTCCTGATACGTGTCCGATTCGGACACAAAATGGGTCCAAAACCTAGGGTTAGCCTATCCTACTGTTAGGTTAGGGTTAGGACAACCTAGAAATGAATTTTTATAGAATTTAGAAGTAATGGAAGGAATTATACCTATAGGTGAACAATGGGTCAAAATCCCCAAATGGGAAAAGCTCCACCAACCACCAAAAGTTCTCCAAATTGTTTCCTCCCTGTAAAAACTCAATACCAACAGCAAGAACGTTGGATTTAGGTTCTATTGCAATTTATTTGAAGGAATTTGGAGAAGAAATGGATTTTCTAGGGATTTACAAGGATGGGGACTCACCTCTTCCAAATGGCAAAGTTTCCTAAAGAGGCAACCCTAGTTTTAAGAGCATATAAATAGGGGGGCTGACCATAGGGCTATTCAGAATTCCTAGGGTTAGGGCTTGGTTCAATGGGTGTGGGCTATGGGCCATTAAGCCCATTAGTCATAAAATGACTTGTGACTTCACAAGCCATTTCTATATCAAACTAGCTACTAATTTCACGAAATTAATCCAATGAGTTAATCCTCATGAACTTAAGTCAACCTAGGTTCTCAAATCCTAATCACTTAGTCAAGACCTATGTTAGCCACTAGGTTAGTCTACAAGGTCAACTTAAGTCAAAGTCTCTAAAACACCAAAAATAATTATTCTAAAAATCACTCAAAAATCACATTAATTATAAATAATAATAATAATTCAAATTAAATTCTAAAATTTTGAAAATGACCAAAATACCCTCAAGCTAGAAAAGTGGTAGTGACATTGGTTGTTGTCCGTCATGAATACCGTCCTCACATGAGGAGAGATGGGAGGAACGGTAGAGGACATGCCCTCTGAGTCATACCCTTGTACAGAGAAGTCGTTAGGGTATGTGGGAATGTTCTCCTCTGGTTCAGACTCAGAAAGAGTGGTACCCCCAGCTTCGAAGCTTGCCTCGTCTTGAGAATTGTGGACGTCCTCGGGGACATCGGGATCTGCTGCATCTGTTGGGTGAACCATTTCCCCTAGATTATCTTCTTGGAACACCAGATTATCGTGGATGTTTGGAGGAGTGCTACCCCCGACTTCAGTGCCTCCTGTAACGGTAGTAGACAACCGCTTAGAAGAGAGTTTCTTGGTTACGTCGGTCAAGATTTTCGGACTGGAGACATTCGTTTTCTTCCCTCTACCGCTGCCAAGAATCTTCAGACCAGAATTGCAGGAGGCGACGAGAAGCGCCTCGTCTTCTGAGCTTGGGTGTTGCAGCTGTTGGAAGATGGACCGCCAGTCCTCTTGTACTGCTGCCATGTTGCAGCAGCAGTTGACAATGACTTTGGTGCATTGATGTCCCTAACAGGACTCTCTGTACATCAAATCTTCGTCTCTTTCCTTGCGTTTGTGAAGAATCACGTTGCGCAAGTCACCCATTTTGTGGGCCCGGGAGTTTTAAGCCCATGAGTGTGTTGGCCTCATGCCTGCTCCCTGATGTGGGGGTAGCAGGAGTACTTGTCCCTGATCCTTGTTGGGAGATTCTTGATAACTATCCCGTTCGTTGGCCGCCGGAGACTGGACACGGGTAGTTCTGTACAACTTTCCATCAGGGGCCCGCGTAATAGTCAGCGGGACGCCGTGATAGTCAGAAGTTGGGACAGCCGACTGAGCTCGCCGAGCCCGCGCTGCCCGAGACTTATTCCTTCTAGCACCTGAGAGTGCATAGTATAAAGAGTCCACGAAGATTGGCACATGAGAGCATCTGGGGTCAGGATCGCCTGAGACGCGGTCGAAGACTAACCGTGAGCCGCATGGGACAGATGATATGCGGCTGGGATCAGTGGCCGTACAGGCTTTCTGCAAGCGGCTATCCTTTGTGGCCGCATGAGCCTTTTATATGCGGCTAGAAGCGGTGGCCGCATGAACCTTCGTGATGCGGCTGGAAGTCGTGACCGTGCAGGCTGCCTGCATGCGGCTGGCAGTTTTGGCCGCATGGGCTTTCTGCAAGAGGCTGACTTTTGTGGCCGTATGAGTTTTCTCCATGCGGTTGGCAGTTACGGCTGCATGATCCTTCTCCATGCGGCTGGCGCCTTTATACGGCTTGGACCGTATAGAGTTCCTCTTTGCCCCTGCAAGTACAGCATCATAGTATTTTCTTCTCCCGGACTTGGGGACAGCAGAGTGCTCTATGGTCTGAAGTGGGGTCGTCTGCGAGACTTCTACGCCATCTTGAGCAACAGAGAGTATTCCTTCGAGAGCTTGGGAAGGAGCGAATGATTTAGGCCTCCACTCCCTGTGGGCCTTCTTCGTACGGGCTCGCTGCTGGACCGGGCCAGCGCTCCCGTCGGAGAGCATTTCTTCAAACACCTGTTGGTCGAACCGGGCAACCAGCATTTATTGAGTGGAGCCAAGTTTTGCTGCGTCCGATTGCGTCACCAACTCCACAGCCGTGGAGAAGTTTTTCCCCAGCAGAGTCGCCATCGTGTTTGCCATTGATTGTAAAAGTATAAAATAATTATATAGAAGGACTGAACTTAGACTCACAATACAAACTCGCTCGTATAAAGAAAGCCTAGGGACGAAAACCTAGGTACAGCAATCTAAGTACGATTGTTTATTTTAGATTCTGGGGGTGACGATAGAGGCTCGGGAAAGCGACGGCAGCTCTGCCTTACTCCTTGGACGATCGGACGTAGCCTTGACTCTGATGAAGAAATGCTCTCGAGATGTGTGGAAAGACTCTTCTGCGCACGTGCCTTTGTCTCTCTGTGTGTCCAGCCAGGTGGAGAGAGTCTCTTTCTCTCTGGAATTCTCCTTCTTTTTTTCTTCTGAATTCTTCCGGGTTTGTAAGGGAATGGCACCTTGCTATTTATAGAAGTGGGGGTGTGATCATTAGGGTTTGCAATGATTCCTCCTTGAAAAGTCGACGGCCAAACATTAATCTTGATTGCATTACATCTGGGCAGTTAATTCTTGATTGCGCCAAATCTGTATGGACAATTAATGTTGATTGTAATGAATCTTCATAATTTGTCATGACACGCTCGGATCTTTCGCCACGTGTTCAATTTGTTTAATTATAACAAATCTGATTTGATTCGAGTAATTATGGTGATTGTACTAAATCTGGTTGTTTTGATTTGTGAGCAGCCATAATTTCGAGGGGATAAGACAGCCACGTGTCTAAACTGTCATGAGGCTCGCCACGTGTCTCAACTGTCGTAAGTGGGACATCCTGACAGAGCCGTATGAATGCGGTCTCTAAATAAACCGTATATGGGTGGCCCCCTCACTTCTTGCCGCATGAAGGTAGCAGCCGTATGAAGGTGGCAGCCGCATGAAGGAGGCAGCCGCATGATGGTGGCAGCCGCATGAAGGAAGCAGCCGCATGAAGGTGACAGCCGCATGAGTGAAGCAGCCACATGAAGGTGACAGCCGTATGAGTGAAGCAGCCGCATGAAGGTGGCAGCCGCATGAGTAGAGCAACCGCATGAAAAGAGCAACCACATAGGGGTGTCAGCCGCATAGGAGTGGCAGCCGCATAGGGAGCTTTGGACTTGACGGATTATGTCAGCTATGAAAGATTTTCTTCTTTTCCCTAGGAGCACGCCATCATGTCAGAGTCATCATTTTGACTTTTCTGTCAGAGCTGTCATTTGTCAGAGCTGGCATTGTCAGAGCTGCCGTCAGAGTAATTAATTCAAGCTGCTGCTTTATGGCCAGTTGTCGGATCGGACAGCGTGAAGCCACGTGGCGTGGAGCCATCCGAGCCGCATGAAGGACTTTTGGAGCCGCATTAGGCTCCTTCTGTTTGTGAGCCGTATGGGATCTTGAGGGACTTATGAGCCATATGAGGCTCCTTCTGTTTTGAGCCGTATGGGCTTCTGAAGGACTTATGAGCCGCATGAGGCTTCTTCTGTTTTGAGCCGCATGGGCTTTCCTTGTCTTTTTCAATGCTTCTACAGCACCGTAGATTGCAGTCGCTGAAATACGGACTGCCTCTGTGGTGTAGCCGTTGTTTTACAACAATAGAAGTTGATGGTGACCATAGCACAGGTGTGCCCTACGAGGGGCACATTGTGCTTATTGGTCAGCTTTCCTGATCTGCGTTTGTGACTGATCACATTACGCAAATAATGATGGAAGAGTTTCACTTTAACACCCCCATCAGGCGTATGGCAAGGCCAAGCACTGGGGTGGTCACGTGAATGTTGTACCCCCTAATCTGGTTCACGCGTATGAGATACGTCCAGATCATTAGTAGAGGAACAATATTTATGGCAACTTTTGTACACTTCATCCGCATCACCCAAGTGGGCGCATAGACTCAACATCGCAGTTGCCCAGCCATACTTGGTTCGAAACGCAGTAGATGCGCCCAAGCGGGACAGGGACTTTGAGGGTCGATCCATTTCTGGCACAGATGCGCCCAAGTCGACCCTGTACAGCTTATCATCAGCAGTGCGCATGATTTTGAACGCATGCTTTTGGATTGATGTTGGCGTAGCATATTCGTAGCGTATGGCCTGTGCTGCCTTAGATTTCTTTGTACTAGCCCGCGAAGGAGCATAGTACTTAGAATCCAATTATTCCTCGCCATGACAGCGAGTGAGTATGTTGAAGACAGACATTCTCTCCTGCGCACTAGAGCTCATGCGCTGGAGATTGGTTGCACCTCTGCTCCGTTGGTGCTTCTTCTTCGGCTGGGAAGAAGACGGTTAGGGAATGCAATCAATACTGCATTTTTTAGACAGATACGCGGCACCAGTGGGCGCATCCTTGTTGCTGAGAACGTCAGCAGGAAGGGCCAGCTGCGGTGGCGTATCCCCTTCAGTGATGGTGCCAGGCGCATCGGCCTTGCGCACCCAGACTTGGCGAGTCTTCTTCGGCTTTGGCTGCCTCTTCGAAGGACTTGCGCTGCCTTCAGAGATGAACTCCTCATATGCCTATTGATTGAGGCGTACCACAAGTGTTTTGTGGGAGGAGCCGAGTTTGATGTCGTCAGATTGTGACACAACTTTCTCGTTGGAGGAGAAAAAGTCCCTAGCAGAGTCGCCAGCTTGTTTGCCATTAAAACTCTTTGGTTGATTGATGTTTTTAATTACAAACAGAACAGGGTACAATATAGGACTTAGATATAGTCCTAGGAGTACACTTTTGTTTTTATCTGGGCACTGTGTCGATGGAGCGAGTGTTAATACGTTGACTCCATTGACGATCTAACGAAGATCTTAAACTCTCTGAAGGTCTGGGTTGCTCTGGATGCCGGAGCGTTATGAGGAGAAGTGGACGTTGAGCGTCTCTTCTGGCCTATGTATGTTGATATAACAGTCTGTCTGTATATATATCTCTCTGTCTGTGTGTTCCTGTGTCATGAAGGAGTGATCCATCTATTTATAGATAGCAGGCTGGCTGCTCACGCGTGCATGTCGGATGCTCTGGACGGGGGAATGCTATGTGGCTGATGCTGACGGGGGTGCATGGATAATGCGCCCCGAGTTGTGGTAGAATCTGCTCGAACTGCTTTGTCATGCTGCGGAGGAGCTGACACGTGGCAGTTGCTAAGATTTGGTTGTTGCTGAGATCTTGGGTGGTTAGCGCCCATTCTTTGAATAAAACTGAGTCAAAGGACGCATGGCGTATGCCTGTGGCTCAAAGATCTCAATTTTGGAGGTGAGTGATCTGTCGGGGTGCACCTAGGATCGGGCGCAAGGAGGCGACTTAGTCCTATAATTTTTAGGCATCATAGACAAGTCTGGGCGTACGGCTTTTGAGGTGCATGCAGATTTTCACATCAGGGTGCGTCTAGGATCAGGCGCAGGGGAGGCAACTTAGTCTCATGACTTTTAGGAGTCATAAGCAAGTCCAGGCGCATGGCTTTTGAGTCACATACAGAGCTTAGTCTTCTGTTGCTTGGGATCAAAAGTAAGCCTGAGGGCGCATGACCTTTGGGGCGCATGCAAATGATCGGTCGACCACGTGGCGAGGACAACTATAGCTGACAAGAAGTGCAATGATGGTGCTGATGTCAGCAGCTCTTCATTTTCTGTAAGGGCTGCTGATTGGACATCTTCGGGAGACATGTTATCGCCTTTGTTACTTCAACATTAAATACTTGATGATGACGTGTGTGGAGGGATGCATCAGTGAGTGCCATTCTGGGCGTATGGGCTCATGTCCTATTCGGTGCATTAATAGGGGCACATGATGTCGACGGTGCATCTACCATATATAGCATCTTCTTTGGCTCGTCTGTTGAGTTCTTCGATGCATTGATGGCTCTTTTGACTTGGCTGAATTTCGAAGAGTCAGATTCATTGGCATTAGTGAAAATTCATTGTACTGAATTCCGAGAGACTGCCACTTGGCGCATGGGTTTGATCTGCCCGGCCTATAATAGCAGTGTGAAGAGAAGTTTGTTTCTCGTTTCACTTTTCTTCCCGAATGGAGATGAACTCGGTCGGTCCTCCTCCTTGGCGAGACGTTGCATTGTGGGTTGCCGATCTCCTCGTTCGAAGAAGCTTTGACGATAAACTACTTCAGAAGACTGAGATGTGCCGAGTTGATATGTTCGAAACCCCTACTGGAAGTATTCTTCTATAAGACGACATTGAGTGTCAAATTGAATGCATGGTTTGGGTTTGATGTGCCCAAGCCTCATTATAATGGAAGCACCCCAGGCTGGCAGATGTGTATGTGCATTGATGATGAAGTAATTCACTCTGACAGGGCGATGTGATGCACTGGAAGAGCAATGCACCAGGCTGAGACGATACGCCTAGCTGAGACATCAGAGTTATGCGCCTAGTTAAGTGTAGGCTGTTATAAAGTCTTCAATTGGCATTATATTTTCGAGTTGATGTCGGACAGGTGCAGCAGGTTGCAGTCGCTGGAACACAGACTGCCTTGGTAGTGGGGCCACTATTTTGTGACAACAGCAGTTGATGGCGATAGTAGAACAAGTATGTCCCGTGAGGGACGAGTTGTGCATGGTGGTTGTCTCTCCCGATCTACGTCTGTGAGGGATCATATTGCGTAAATCGTAAGGGAAGAGTTTCACATTTACAACCCCTTCAGGCGCATGGCAATGCCAGGCGCCGGGATGGTTATGCAAATGATGCAGCTTCTTGATCCAGTTCGAGCACATAAAATGCATCCAGATCATAAGTAGAAGAGCAGCACGTAATACAACTTGAATCCACTTCATGCCCATCTCCCAAGTGGGCGCATGGACTCAACATCGCAGATTTTGCCCAACCAGACTTGGTCTGATACACAGTAGATGCGCCAAAGCGGGACAGAAACTTTGAAAGTCGACTCGTTTCTGGCACAGATGCGCCCGAGTCGACTCTGTACAGGTTACCATCAGCAGCGCGCATGATTTTGAGCGTATGCTTATGGGTTGCTGTCAGCATTGCACATTGAGGACGTGTGGCCCGTGCCGTCTTGGTTTTCTTCTTACTAGCCCAACTTTTCTTTGCCAAGATGGTAAGGGAAGAACTTGCAGTCGATCCAGAAGAAGAAGAAGCACTGTTGCAACTTTTTATGGCTCGAACGAGCTTCCTGGACGGGCTCCCTTTCTTTTTCTTTTTTATTTTGGTGCCCTTTTCAAAGGAGGCAAGGGGGCTCTTTATATAGAATGGAATGAGGCTTCTCCTCTTCTCTTTTCCGGTGTGGGATTAAAAGTAATATCCCTCTTTTTTATGCTTCTACAGAAAATAGACAGTCGAGCTGGGGTATTGGCAAGCTGTGCCAATATATCGAAATTGAAAGGCTTGTCAAGTCTGAATGGATTAGGCTTCTTCAGGGACTAGGCGAACCTCACCTCTTTCTGCTTTCCTTTTTCTTCTGAGGACTGTTTTGATGGCCCTGATCCTGTAAAGCCAGAATGGCAGGTGGACTAGGAGCAGGAGCTACAGTAAAAAGATTATCTTTTTCGTCTTGACTGGAGGCACGCAGGTACATTTTTTCGTATCTGGTTCTATGAGCAGAGCTTTATTGACCATATTTCATGATTTACTTTTCTTTTTCTTGCTCTGAACCTTGGAAGTAGTAGATTTTGGATCCATATATTTAAGAAAATCGGGATGGATCCATATAACTTCACCATGCTGAGTACTGAGTGGTACAAGTTTGATTCTCTGATCATGAACCGGAGGAAGATTGACGACTTATAATATTGCTTTTGGTATCAGTGTGACACCGTCTTACACCGATTGCAGGGAAATCTCAAAATTAGAGAGAAAAAAGAATTGCAAAAACTTGTTTCTCATCTGTGTGCAGCATGATGGCCTTTGAATCCAACAATTGCCGAATATGATTCTTCAGTATGTAGCAAACCTTCATAGGGTGATGCACATACTGATTGTAGAAGCAATACTTCGGATCATTGGTTTTCCCTACTTCCTCTGGCCTTCGGGGGGGGGGGTAGTTGCAACTTGTTTTCCATCATAAGTACCTGCAAAAAATCCAATATGAGGGCTTCATTGAATGTGTAATATGACTTAGGCCTTCGAGCAGCTGGAGACTTCTGTTTGGGTTGGGAAGCAGTTGAGGAAGCATCCACCGTAAGGACTCCTTCCCTTTGTTGGTTTTCCCGAAGCATTGTTGCTATGGAGACGCTTCTATTTGTCATCGGGTGATTTCAACCCAATCAAATGCAGGACCTAGACTGATTTTTCAGCTTTCTCAGCAACTGCGATGAAAGATGGCCAATCATTATAATCTCCAGGGCCAATACAGAATCTAACTGTGGGTAAGAAGTTACCTCTTCATCTATCGATCAGCACTAACTGAGGAGTCCCGGGATGCAACTTCATCGATAATCTCCTGAACTGTTCAATGAATTCACGAGCCGGCTCTTTGTTCTCTTGCTTTGTAGCAATAAGCTTTGACATAAAGACATCACATGTCCCTTCATAAAATCTAATAAGGAATAATTTTTTAAGATCATTGAAAGTTCTGATACAATCATCTATTAGATTATAAAACCATTCAAAGGCTACCCCTTTCAAGGTGCCGATGAATAATTTAGACCATAGTGCATCATTTTTTGGTATATGAACGGTCTGTGAGTAAAAGTATGTTAGATGCTGCCTAGGAGAACCTGGTTCGTCATAAGGATCAGAGATTAAGGTTTGTACGTTGGAGGACAAACCACATCATCCCACTCTGAAGGATAAGGACGTGACATTTCGATTTGATGCAGTTCCTCCTTTGAAGTGATATCATCCAATCGAGCATTGATACACCGAATAGCTTCAGTAGTATCAATTGACTAGCTTGCAAACGTCGACTATATGATAGCCGGTTGTGTATGTTGTAATACTGGCGTAGAGATATTCTCGATTATCGGTGATGGATTCGGGTTGAATGACACCCCACTGTATTTTGATCGACAAGAGTTCGAGTAATTGGAGGAGTTTGATGTAGAGCTGTTTGTAAATTCATGATTGTTTGTATTTGCTGCATCATCGCCATAACATTTTATAGCATTCTCTCCAGAGTATCAATTCTCTGTCGATCACTAGTAGCACCTTCTTCATTACCAGTCACATACCCAGAAGTCGTATGCAAATTGCCCGATGGAGGGGTATGCAAAGAAGTATTACTAGAACTAGTACTGCTTGATCCTGACTATGAAACTGTATCATCTCTTTTTGAATATGAGGTACTCTGTCATCATAGTGAGATGTAAAGTGGTCAAAGACCAGAAGAACGCTACCTCCAGTACTATCTGGTTCGGGGACTTGGAGTACACCAGAAGCGCGTCTAGATCGAGAACAAGTTCTTTGATAAACACCTTCAGATGAAGTAGCTCTTTGACCACTCCTAGATGAAGATGATGAAGGTGTTAGATCATCATCTTGACTAGATGTTGCATAGACCGAGGATTCCTGTAACTCATCTTCATCATCCAAAAGTTGTCGCCCGAGACACGACAAATTCGGAGAGTTCGGTTGCAATCTGATGAAGACAGATCGCCTAATTAGTTGATCGACTGTCTTTGAATAGCAACAATTGATAACAATCTTTGCACAAGAATGTCTTTGACAAGATATAATTGTGTTTGATGACACCTCTGTTGATTTACACTTATGCCGAAGCATATCATGCAAGTCAATAGAAGGGTGTATAACCTCATTTCGCTTTCTATGCGGCTGGACAAAGTCCATGCATGGGAGAGTTAGTTTCTTAACTCGTCGACCTATTTTGTGTATATGGGAACACCCAGTACTTAGGGCTTGAGTTGTTTTATCATGTAGACTCATTTTAGGTACATTGGAAAGTACTGTACATGAGTCCACAACATGTGGAAGAGAGGCGCATGGATGACCAGGATGCATAGACTTCAGTTTGTATGCCTTTCCATCATCAGCACGCAAAACATGGAGAGACGCATGAGCTGAGCCTTCTTCACAACGCATAGAATCTGACAAGAATGAAAGTTTATGGACGACATACTTCTTTTCTCCAATTATGCGTCTAGAGTTCTGTATTGAGGACGAACTCTCAACTTGATTCACCAAGTGTAGGGTAGAGGTTCCAACCTTTAAACTTTTAGCATTGTAGTATTTTTTTCTCTGCCAAAATCGAAAGTTGGACATTCTTTTTTCCCATATTGGAGTGAAGGGCTCCGTCACAAGTCATAGCTTTCTTCACGGACTCATGAATAGCATGCATCTTCTTGGTGTTCTTCTTCCCGTGAGAAGCACAGGACTTAATTAATAGCTCACCGGTAGAGCCTCTCCTAGATGCAAGGTGTGTCTTATGCGTCCGAACAGTAGAAACATCTTTAGACAATATTGTGGCTGGTACTAAGCCATGTGCCTCCGAACTGTCAATCAGGCCCACAGTGGCCAAAGCTTTCCCTTTTCCATCAGCGGTGTTAGGAAGTGCAGGGAGAGACTTCGGGATCCAAGCCTTACGAACACACTCGGACTTCTGCCTCTTGGCGGTCGGAGTGGAGTCTTTGTCCGACAGCATCACTTCATATGCTTGTTGATCGAACTGCACAACCAACATTTTTTCAACTGAACCTAGCTTGGTCACATCAGATTGCACCACCACTTTCTCATCGATGGAGAAAGTTGTCCCTAGTAGAGTCGTCATTTTTGTTTCAACACAAAAATAGTCCAAAAATGTAGAATCTTTTGTATCATTGTAAAAAGAACTACAATAAGAATCTTAAATAAGAATTCAGTGTGTAATAAAATCTGGGGATTGGGGCGATGGAGATTAAGTCTACTTCAACTTTTTTACTTCGTTAACAATCTGATGCGGAAGTTGTTGAATCTCGGTGGTTGATGAACTCTCGATTGCAAGGAAAACTTTATCACTGAAAGCTCTTTCTCTTTCTCTGTAAAATTTCTAATCAAAGAAGCAATGTGCGTAGTATCTCCTTATGCCTGTCTTCTGTGTCTGTTCATCGTTGCATAAGGAAGGAACTGTCCTCTATTTATAGCTTTTCTTCACTGGAATAGCCATGTGTATATGTGCAAAAAATATACTGTCTTCTGCTTCAGAGACGCATAAAACTGGGTAGGCGTATGAGCCTTAAGTGTTAGTGGGGAGTGAACATGCTCGATAATCATGTATAGCTCACCATGTATTTTAAGATTGGATGTACGAAATACTGCCATGTCAGCACACGATTTATTTGATGAGGATTAGCTATGCGTCAAATATTGTTAGATGCATAGCAAATGGTTTCTTACTGTAATAATAAATTTGAGTGACTATGGACCAGTCAACACTTGAACGCATAGCTTTTTCAATTGCTTACTGCAAAAAATAGTATTTGTTTGAAGAACTATGTGTCAGTCGACACTTGAACGCATAGCTTCTCCAATTGTTTCCTGCAGAACACTAATATGGAAGTAGATGTATATAATTGCTTCCTTTACAGCTGGTAATGTATAATGATGGGGATGATGAAAGAACTGACATTTTCCACGTAATCTGAAGACTACACACTGCCCAAAGTCTGTCATTTCACACAAGTGACAAAAAAACTCATCATGCGTCTGAAGAGACCATGCATCTATCTGGCCCAACTTTGGACAATATGTCTTTTAGACATTCTAAGTCTTTAATTAACAGCCTTTGACTTAGGGATGTCATATTTAGGCACATGACATCTATGCGCCTCTTTTAGTATTTTTTGTGCTTCTACAAGGGCCTACAATGATGGAGAGAACAATTAAAAGGAGAAGTGATGGAACGAGGAAGATTGTCTCTTTTAAGGAGGTTGGACAGCCTATCGGAGAGGCCGAGACAGAATGTGTTAGTCTGCTATGGGTTGTTACATGAAATACGATACCAATCACTTATAATGATTGGCGAAGAGTCCAAAAAAACGTTAAAGAGAATGCATGGGCCTCAATTGAGGTAAATTTATATTGAAAATTAAAATTGTTTTGAGTCTATTGCTTGGTAATTAGTAATGTTACTTAATATGTCGCAAAGTTTTATTGTAGATCAACGAGCTAAAAAAAAATTTGATACAAATGATAGGTGTTGCAACAAAGTCATTTCGGCATACCTTAACGAAGTATGTTCTTGCCAATATGGACAACCTTGTAGTTCTGAAATATCCACCTCCAATTTATAGTTTCATCCATCAAACTCAAGGAGCAAGTTTGTGACATCTCAACTTTCTGAGGACTTTCAGGTATCGGTCTCAAGAATTTGATTAATTTCTCTACTTCATACGTTGTTACTTATCATATGTTACTTATGATTTCAGAAGCTTCGCATAGAGAAATAAAATAGAAGAGGCGGACATGTGTACAACAATAGGCTAGATAGAAAAGGCTATACAGGTCTAAGAGAAGAAATTGTAAGTAATATGAACTCTGATACAACTCTTTAAAACAAGTGATAAATACAATACAAATGTGTTCACTCACCTATGTTTATTTTTATCATAAAAAATAGAAGAAGGATGCAACATATACTGAGGAGGAAGTAGACTGGTGCCTTTGTTGGAAGCTAGCTTAAAAAATACAAAGAAAGTCTATAGGGGATGCTAATGAATATGCTGAAGAAGATGATTCTCATTCGTTAGTTTATGATCCAGCTACGCAAACAATGGTGGATAAGATTGTAAGAAAGTCTCAACTTAAGTTTATTTTAATAACATTCTTTTAAGATACTAACATAAAATCTATATTTCTATCATAACATTCTGTACTTCATATTAAGATACTAACATAAATTCATTATTTTTATTGGATGAAGTTAAGAAAAAAATTCTTGTGGCGAGTTGTCTATTCCGGTGAATCGCAATTCTCTGTATTGTGCAATGGAGAGGCCCGAGCACAGTGGTCGTGTTACGACCATGGGTAAGTATGTCATGCCAAGCTCTTATTTCCACACTCCTAAAGCTCTTATTGCTTGGGAGGAGGAGAAACAAAAGTTGCTTGAGGAGATTGAGAAGCAAAATAAGATGATAAGTAACATACTGACACAAGATAACTGTGGTACACCAATATCCGAGATTGGTTCCAACTTTCCGGTAACCAGATCCTCAATTCCTCCAATCTCTCCCATGAATGCACCAAGTTTAGCTTTCGAAGGATCGCAGAGGCTAAGTGTTATGAAAATGGTCTAATTTTATCCCCTTATCTAGCATTAGGAATTTAAGTGCTAACAATTTCGAACTTTTTTGATAAGGTTGTAAATGCACATTCCCCTTTGAAAAGTAATGAAGAGATGGTTCATGCAAAAAAATCTGAATGCAAGAAGAGTATACGAAAGTTTGTCACTTTTTTTTGAATACGTACATGCTTACTTTTGTCGTGTTTTGTCACTTTGAACTTGTGTTAATTTTTTAGAATCCAATGTGGTGAAGGAGAAGACACCAACTAAATAGAAAACACCAACTAAAGTCAAATCACATATGAGAGCTTGTACAAGAATCACAAGGTCTTTTAAGAATCCACCTGGAATGGAATACTTTGATATCCTGGCAAAAAAGTTGATAAGTGAACAAACGATAATTCGGGTTCCATGTGATATTGACTTGTTTGGTACTACAAGACTTGTCTTCTCTAAGAGGATATTGATTGTTTGTTAACATGCATCCTCTTACAACAAATTACATTCAGATATACATTAGATACAAGAATAATTTGCTCTTTAAATTTTTTTTCTTATTACATTAATAAGTTGAATTAACTTATCTATAAACTGTAGGTCATTGTACTATCGTTTAAAGGACCTAAACACAAACAAAAATGTTTCATTTATCGACCCAAGAAAAGTATCCACTTTTGGGTTAAAAGACATTTTTGCATCAAGGGATGCAAGAGCAAAAGATATTTGTAACGGTCTGAAATATGGAAAGCAAAGTCAACTATTTTTCGTGCCATACAACCCAAGGTATTACATTTCTTACTTTTTTTTCCTTTTATAAAGTGAAGTCAAAAATTTTCTATACACTCACAAACACACTCTACACTCTGGCCACTACACTATCCTGCTTAACAAACTATATTAACACTCACGCACACTCTGGTCACTACACTATCCTACTTAACATACTCTAATATACACTACAACTGATCCTAATAGACCCTCAAACTCTGATACCTTAACTTGTATATATCTTGGTGTTATATGGTGTTACAGAGATCATTGGCTTTTGGTTATTGATATTATACTAATGTAAGTTTATTACTTGGATTCTCTGGGGGGGTCGCATATGTAAGGAATAATGTTTTATGCTTTAATAATAACAAATAATGTTTTCCACTTTAGTTTGCATAGTGGGCTTTGGATGTATCATGCTCAATGTGAAAATCAAGTTAAAAAAATTAAATTGAATTGGTTATCAATTAAGGTACAATATATTTCTCTCGTTAATATATATAGATAAAAAAATGAACAAGAGTATAAGGACTTTGCTTTTCTATGCATAGGTGCCAAAACAAAGTTGCGCTATCAAATGTGGTTACTACGTGATGAGATATATGAAAGAGATCACAAATGATCCAAGCTTGCTTAATTCCAAGGTGATGTTCTGCTTAATCAACATGTATGTTTAAAATATATTACGATCACTTATGTTTTTTTCCTATTTACAAATAGTACAATGAGAAGAGTGAGTACAGCTTTGACGAGATTAATGAAGTTTGCATTGAGTGGATGGATCATGTGTCACCATTCTTGACCTAGCCATTCTTGGAGGTAATTTTTGGACTTTATCTAGGATTTGCAGTCATTATGTGTTGTATATTTATGCATTACTGAAAATAAGGATATTATTTAGTAGTGAAGTATCATTAATGCCCTTAATTTCGTGTTTTGGATACTTGTTGATATTGATACTCGTACTACTAAGCCACTACTAGTATTAGCTCTGATACTCATGTTTAGGATACTTGCGTTCAGGATACTTGTTGATACTATACCTAGGTCTAGTTGTTGATACTCATGTATTACCTCTGATATTTTGATACTACTAAGCCACTACTAGTAGATATTAGCATCAACTTGAGCTATACTGTAGATATTAGCTCTGATACTAACTATACCTAGGACTAATTGTTGATACTCATGTATTAGCACTTCTAATTTGATACTACTAAGCCACTACTAGTAGATATTAGCTCTCATACTTTGATACTAACTATACCTAGTAGATATTAGATCTGATACTACTAACTCGAAACTACCAAATAGGGCCTTATCACCACAATGCTCGGATACTTACTTTACTACTGAGCTCTAAAACAATATAAATACTACTTGGATAATCAATACTTATGCTCAGTGATATTATCAGCACTAAATTGCATCCACTAAGCTCTAAAATAAATGAGAGCGATGTGGTGATAAAGTCCTCTAATTCTGATACCTTAACTAATTAACAAAAAAAATAAAGTATCTATATTGATTGTCATGCACCTCTTTAACTAATTATGCGCAGTGATATTATCAGCACGTAGTATCAGACCTGAAAAAAGTTAAAGACAATGCTTTGATACTTCACTACTAAGCTCTGATACTTCACTAATTATGAAAGTATCAGACCTGAAAAATGTTAAAGACAATGCTCTAAAACTTCACTACTAATCTATGATGCTTCACTAAGCTCGGATACTTCTACTTCACTAAGCTCTGATACTTCACTACTAAACAGGGCCTTTTCACCACAATGATTGTTTGTGAAGATAACAATATATTTTTAATTGGCTACAGGGATTCGATAAATGATGCTATGTGAAGCTGCGGGCTTCGATTTCGGGTATTTTGTGTTTGTAAAGCTGCGGGCTTCGATTAATAGTATTTTGTTGTATTTTGGCACTTTAGTGAATGAAATGGGGTTGGTATCATGTACCGATGTTCTATGAACAAGTTTTTTGTTGATTATTGTACAAAAGTACTGGTTGAATATTGTACGAACATAGTTGTCTATATTAATGTGAAATATGTGTATTATAAATTATTTGATGTTTGTGAGAGTTTCTGGAATTTATATGTGTTTCTGGAATTGATATTATGCGTGGATATGGTAACGTAAATGGGAACCGGCAACTTATATGGGAATTGATAAATAGGGCCTCTTGACGGCTGAAAAATGTCAACAAAAATAACCTATGTTGACAGACATTAAGCGTCAGCTAGGCCATAGTCAGGAAAAGTATGCACCTATAATGACGGTCAAAAAACTAGGTTTAGTTGACGACTAAACCCATCAACTAAAATCACTTTAGTTGATAACTAAAACCCATCAACTAAAGTCACTCTGGCAACCATCAACTAAAGTGGAGACTTTTGCTGACATTGTCCTAGATGATGGAAGGGAAACCGTCAACTGTACCCTTTGGTGATGGGAAAAAATTGTTAACAAAAATTATTTTTCAGCAAAAGTTATTTTTCTTGTAATGCCCTCTTTCATGTACACTGACATCAGGTGAGAGGAGGTGAATAGTGAAGCGGACCTCTCAATGTCCGGTTTAGACCCTTGAACTTCACTGTCCTGGGGGAAAACGGGAATATTGGTGTCTCTTCAAAATCTAGGGGATAGCTACCCCAGCCTGTAGATGACACGCAATCGAAGAGGCATCAGTGTCAATTCCATGCGAAACCTCGTCAAGTTGAAATGACGGATTGTCATGGAATGTCGGGGATTTGCTGCCTCCAGCTCGTATTGTTGCTGAAAAAGCAGTCTCAGCTGAGGAAGATTTATTCTTCGAACGTGTGCCACAGCTAGCTTGCTTCCTTGGGACCAATTTTTTGGTGCACTGGCCGAGACAGAAGGATTCTTAGAAATCTTTTTTAGGAAAGGCGAGTTCCATAGAGAATGGCATGATACAACTGGAAGTTCATCCTCCTCTTTTATCGGCACCCTCTTTCTGAGACGTTGTCGGACAGGGCTGCTGGATGCAGTCGTTGAAAAAATAGACTTCCTTGTTGGTAGAGATGCTGCTGTCATGATACAGCAATAGTTGATGATGATGTTAGCACATGCATGCCCTGGAACAATCATAGTGTTTGTAACGATCATCTCTCCAGCTTTGCATTTGTAACTGATCATATTACATAAATCGTATGAAGAGATGTTCATATTTACACCCATTTCGTGCATGGCTAAGCCGAGCACTTGGGTGTGTACGTGAGAGTGGGCTTCCTGATCTGGTTCCAACGCATGAGATGTGCTTAGATCGTTTGTGGAAGACTATTTGCGAGTCAAACCCACTTCATGTGTACAGCCCACATGGTCGGATAGGTTTGATAACACAAGATCTGCTCCCTGGCTTGGTTCCAGCGCATGAGATTCGCCTAAGTTATAAGAAGGACTAGAGACCTGACCCAATTCTGGCGCAGGGGCACTTGGATTAGTTCCGTACTACATTCTATCAGCTACATATACGACAGTCAATACATGCTTCTGTTGGTTGTGGGTATGGCAGTTTGAGCGCACCTGGCATGCGCTACTTTGGACCTCTTTATAAGGCATTGTTAGAATTTATTGTATCCTGTTGATTTATGAGATGAAGAACATAAATTAAATTGCGAAAGCGTACCTGAATTAATTGCTAGGCTTGATGGATCTTGAAGCGATCGTCCTTTTATAGGGTTCGATCTTCCCACTTGCTACGACCCTTAATGATAAAGAAGAATCTGAATCCTTTGTCCCTCTCTTTCTGTTGATGGACATGCAGAAGAGACAAAAAACCCTCTCTTTTGGTAGCCATATAAGTTGGGGACCATAACCCTAATGAATACATATATTTATATGTTTTGATATTTCTAATTTGGCCCCTCATCAAATTAGATTTATCTTCGGTATTTACACATTATTTCCATGACAATTATACCCTTAAACCAATTTCTAAATAGACCACTTTAATTTGGCTTAATTATTTAGAAAACCCAACACAATTAATTTTACATGTGTAGCCCATATTATTGAATAATTCCAACAATCTCCCACTGGGCCACATATGTAACCTTATAATTGTGTTAACCTAAGTGAGTTCATAAATTGATATCTTAATCCTTAGGGTATATCCGGACAATCTCGTCCATTAACCATATCAACATAGGATCAAAGTGGCATTCGTCAAATAAAGCGTAACTAAACCATCAATGGTCACATATACCAATACAGTTAAACGACATAGATCAATCATGGATGCGTAGCATGAAAATTACACGCAATATGATCAATACATGTCTATTTCCAACTGGTCCTCCTTAACTTTAGTGAGATCAAATACTTTAACATAATAAAAACAGAATGAACTGAATTTTCTTTATATCTGACCAGATAAATATCCAAAATACTTTAATACATAAATGTGTCTAAAACCACATAGCACCCAAATACATAAAATACAAACTCCCACTGTATTACCATATTCTTAAATAAGATAACAGTCATATGAGCAGTATGCTCATGAAAGACCCTGGGTGATAATGCTTTTGTGAGCGGATCCGCTAACATGAAGTTTGTCCTAATGTGCTATATGGACACTTTTACCATTCTGAATTCTTTCCTTCACAACTAGAAATTTTATGTCAACATCCTTTGATTTATACAAGTTCTTGTTGTTATTATAATACAGTACTGCTGATTTATTATCACATCATAATTTTATGTGGTCTTTCAATACCGTACTGTAGGCGCAGCCTTGTGACAAAATTTTGCAACCATATTCCCTGAATAGATGCCCCACAGCATGTTATAAACCTTGCTGCCATGGTGGAAGAAATTATGAGTGCATGTTTGACACTCATCCAAAATATATCTCCATTAGTCAGCATAACCTGATGTTGATCTCCTGCTGTGTTGGCATCCAACAAAATTGGAGTCGGAATACCTTATGATCTCCAGAATAATCCGATCTCCTACAAAGAGCATATAATTTCTTGTTCTCTATTAATTACTTAAGTAGTTTGGTTGCTACCCAATGAACTATCCATATTTTCTTAAATATCTGCCTAACATCCTAATATGTACGCAATATCCTGACGCGTACATACTTGAGCATACATTAGACTCCCTACAACTGATCATGAAGGAAAAATCTATTATATTTTCTTAATTTTAAGGTTAACCTTAGGACACTTGATTGAGACCGAATTTGTCTCCTTTAACGAGAGGTGTCACCTGGTTTGCATTGAATACTTTAATCAATATACAAAACCAGAAAATTATTCCTACTTCCACTGAACTTGTGATACACACAATCTTCAACAGTGTTCATCTCAAAACCAAATGAGATAATCACTTGAAGTACCTTTGACGAGAAGCTTGCTTGAGTTCATAAATAGATTTTGTCAATTTGTAAACCATATTCTTTGGGTCTTTCGACACAAAGTTTTCTGGTTGTACCATATAAACTGTTTCATCAATGTTACCATTGAGAAATGTCGTTTTGACATCCATTTAATGTAATTCAAGATCAAAATGTGCAACATGTGCTATGATTGTTTTAAAGGAGTTTTTCAAAGATACCGAAGAGAAAAACCTCTTTAAAATCAATCCTAAAATTTTGAGTAAAGTCACTAGCTACAAGACGTACTTTATACCTCTCCACATGACCCTTCAAATCCTTCTTGGTTCTAAATGTCCATTTGCAACCAATGGACTTTATACCTTTTGGTAATGGGACAAGTTCTTAAACTTTATTGTCTTGCATGGACTTATACTCCTTATTTATTGTATCAATCCACTTTGAGAACTGAAACTTTTCATGGCCTGACGGAAGTTGATTAGATCATCTTCTAGTATCCATAGTCTTCCTTACGTTGCTAGAGAAATATGACAATTATTATCTAAAATTGTATTTCTCATTTCTCTGATGGTCCATCTTAATATTACCGGTTCTTAAGGTTGTTGAGTTTGTTCCATAGGAATAATTACCTTATCTTGAATGTGGTGCCGCTACGTTGTCGTTGTTAAGGTATCTCAACAACGACTTATAGAGGTAATTCGACATTGTCTTATTGAGGCTCCAAATTCACTTCTTGATCAGGACAGGTATAGAATCCTGTACATCGTCAAAAGTAATAGTAGGAATCGTAATTGATTCTTTCTCAAAGACAATGATCCTGACTTTATTTCTCCCCTAAACTCAACATCCTCAAAAAATATTATACTTCTCGTCCCAAAAAAATTTCTTAGTGTAGGACCGTATAATTATTAACCCCTCGATTTGTCAGCATAGTCAATGAAGTAGCGGCTTATAATTTAACTTTTGTTTTGTCTTCCCTTTACACATTCAATATAGACATTGAAGTCTATAAAGTCAATGGAATCCAAATCTCATCAGACACAAGCCGTTAAACTATATTTCTAGAGATGTAACCTAATTGCTTATGTCATAATGAGGCTAAATTTTATTATTGTTAATTTTGTGTTTAGTACCATATGACTCCACTTGCAAGGTTTCATTTAAGCTGCAATAGATTCATCTGAATATGCGCGATCATAAACCTTAAAGGAACCGTTACCAATAATATTTGGATTTAAAGATAAACTAAACTTATTATTTCCAAATGAACAATGATAACCAGATTTGTCCATTAAGGAAACTGAAACTGAATTTCGTCTAAAAGACGGTACAATAGTGTCTATCAAATCCAAATAATAATCGGTTTCTAATAATAACCTAAAATATACTATTGCTTCCATTTCTACCGATTTGCCGTCACCCACATAGATGTATCTTTCACCATCAATTGGCTTTCGGTAGCTCAGACAACCTTGTCTATAAACACTAATGTGGGTAGTAGCACCAGAATCTAACTACCATGTATTTCTAGGTACTAAATCTAAATTAACCTCAGAACAGACCAAATTTAGAAATATACTTTTCTTTATACGCCATGCGTGGTACTTTGTACATTTCTTCCTTATGGGTCATGTCTTATCACAAAAAAACAACCCTTAGTTTTATATTGTTGTTTCTTTTGAGCTGAACCCTTAGCAGCTACTGTATTCATTTTTATTTTGTCCTTAAAGTTTATCCCATTAAACATGAAAATTAAAATCTTATTGATAGATATTGTAGCAATATTACTTATAAAGAGAACAAAACAACAAAAATAGACATACTCTAATTAATAACCAAAGAGTAAAATATAGTCAAACAAATTTAAATAATGGTGAACCCCATCTCAAGATACCTAGTACAGCATTAATATCAAGTCTTTGGATAATGATATTAACTGCAAGTGGTACTCTTGGTGTAGTGATCAAACGTTGACAATAAGTCATGTCAAATAATAAGCCTATCTTTGGATCGGGTTATTATTCTCAGGTAAACTGTATAGTTGTCACACATTTATCACCACAAGTATGTGTGCAATTCAGCCAAGTATTAACCTTCCTTTGGGCCGGTTAATACTCGTATGAATCTACACACACAAACATCCAACATCCCTCATAGACCATCTACGCAAGAGAGGTCACTTTGGCGACGCCTTGTTTCAATAGGTCTAATCAGAACGTTAGACAACTATTACTAGTTTTAAAGAAGCACCAAATTTGAATGTTGACTGAATCGTGTCCAAATCTTTATGTACATGTATATTTACAATATTATAACTCAAATATAGTAATCAAAATCATGAGCATGAATTTTAATTTGTCAAAATTGAAAATTATCAACATAACAAAATTCATGTAACAGTCTATTAAAAATATGCAGATGAACATAAACATTAACAAGAAGAAATAACTCCAAAATATCTTCACAAAAGAAGTCGACAAAATTAATGAATATACAAATGTCGACCAAATTAATGAGTTAGCAGATTACATACTTGAAATTATCAATAACATGAAATCTGTAGACTTCAATACATCATCAAAAGTTTGATGTTTTTGAACGTCCACTTTAGATAAATAAAGGAAAGTTCAATGTATAAACTTGTCCCACAAAAAGAACAAAAGTAGCAATCCACGAACATGGTCCTTTTATGCTCTTTGATTATATGTCCATAATAGACATTCACATACTCAATTGCAAAACTATACAACTATTATCACATGGGCCAAGAAAAACTACGAACTCTATAATTTAATCGAGTTTCTGGAACATTATTCATTAAGATTACTAATAAAATGGCATGTTATACACATAAATTCACTCCAAATGACAAAAGCTAAGAACATTTGCCATCTCTAACGAATATTAACTTCAACTTAGAGAAAGGACGCTGTGCCACGTGTAGAGAAGTTTCTATTCCTCTCAACAGAGGCATCCTTCTTCATCGCTCCTCGGTTCGTGAGTGAGCGACTTGGGACTGGCAGTAAGCACTACGCTTCCCAATATCATACGTCGAGCCAGATGCAACCTTAACTCTTTTGCCAGAGTTAGGGTGTTGGGCCTGCTGTGCCACAGAGGCGGCTTGTGCAAGCGCCTGCGATGCATCTTTAGAGATAAGCAATGCCTCATAAACAACAAATTGGCATGCTATACAACATTAGGCACCCAGGTCTTGTGCATCTTCTTTGGTTTTGCTAGCCTTGGAAAGGACGTTGTGCCATCTTCAGAGAGTAGGTCTTCAAAGGCTTGCTGGTCGAAATGTACGACCAGCATCTTTTGGAAAGACCAAGAAAATTATTGTCAGATTGCATCACCACCTTCTCGTCAGAGGAGAAGAAAGTCCCCACTAGAGTCGCAGTTTGTTCGCCATGGACAAAAGTTGGAAAACATTTTTGTATTGATTTTAATGAGAAATATACAAGAGAAGTCCTACACAAGAAATCTAAGTACAAATGATCATGGAGAAGTGTGACGATGGAGATCGAACACTACAGTGGTTCTTTTACTCCATTGATGATCTGACGACGAGAAGAAATTGTTCTGACTCTCTGAATGTCTGTCTCTGGATAATTCGGGCTGGAGATGGATATCAAGCAGTGTAACGCCCCAGTCCCAAAATACGTAGGACTATGAATGAAGCATGCCAGCTGCATATATACGAGATATACTCCAATATATGAAAATCTCGAATGTACACATGAGCTGTATTATTAATAATAATAACAGACAGTCACAGGTAAAAGCTATATCTCATCCACAGTAAATATAAAGAAAATGGTAACTCACAAATCAAAGTAATATCAAAATATAGCTGTTGACCGGGCGGAGACAAATCCACTACCGGCACTAGAATAAACTGAAACGAAATAGAGTCCAACCTCTAAGATAAATAGAATAAGAAATGATGACTAAATAGGCTTCTCAACCCAATAGGGACAGCTATGATCAGAAGGTACGACTCGCTCGAGCGTGAAGGATGAGTCTACACCGGAGCCATACTCCTGCGGAAAGTTCTGCACACCTATACCTGGAGAGATCACCAGGTCCTCAGAGGGACATAACAAGATACAAAAAGAACATGCCACATAAAATGAATAAATACTGCTCAATAAGAATAAGTAAGATCAGATCATAACATGGTCCAATACACTCCTATTGAACTAGCTTACCATCCTCCCAACCAAATAAGGTCATGAGATGGTAAACTAATTCACGATGACGTATCTTTCCATGCTATAAATCCAATATGGTATCCGGACCCCAACAAGGTTCAATACCTTCTCATCGAAGTAGTAAGCCACACCTACAACCAAACAAGGACAAGATGTGACGAACTAATCTGCGACAAGTTATTGTTCCAAGCCACGGTCAGATACAAGTACCCAAACCAAAAGTACTCATAACTAACGGATAAAGGTGCCTAACCGTTCTAAGTGAAATGTAGTTAAGAACAATCCTTCCTGCGCATGGGTCCTGGCTAAATAGGATCGGCATAGTCCCCCCTTGGGGCACCAGAGGCATAATCAATAAGAGCATAACTTTCCGCAGAACGTCAATGGCCGTCAGTAATCATGGGTAATCTGACCCGCGTCTCCGGCGAAGCTCACGGGTTACAAAAGGAAAAGTGCATTGAAGCCCATACGCTAAGGAATTGTCCTCCCCGCCCAATGCCTACTATGTTGTATCCACAACACAAAATCTCTATTAACCGCTAAGTCAAACTAACATGCCACCTCTATTAGCGGTTAATCCTATCGTACGGCTTATACGTACCGGTGGCCAGCCGATCACGCATGTCCGAGTACTACATATGGCTCATAACTTTGTAGTACAAATGTGTCAAGGCCTATGGATGCAACACACACAAGATGGTCCCTTAACTCTAAGTTTAATGTGTAAGAAAATAATACATAGCAGGAAATATAATTGAACGGTAAGTTCTAACAAGTTGTACCATGTATCACAGTTTATTTTGCATAAAAAAAATAATGAACAATGCATGAAATATGAGCTAAAATAATTAAACAGCTGGTGGCAAGGTATCTTGCCTGGAGGTAGTGTGCAGAATGGCGACGTCTGATGACTCAAATCGTCAGAATAGGGAAGCACTGAAAGCCAACTTTTACGAACGACCTCGGATGCTGAAATAAACATCACGAACAGATTTGGCATAACAGAAATACCTAGGAAATGCCTGTCCAAAAGATCAATTCTGGAACAGGGGCAAAATCATAATTTCGGGTCAAAATGATGTTCGCCGTTGGACCCGTTTTGCATCGAAATACGTGCCAAAACCTATGATCTCTAAAGTCGTCAAACTATATGTCTACGAATTCAGTTTGAGGAGAGGAACTCAACGGTATATCCAGTTTTGGATTCCGATGAGCTACGCACAAAATCGCCCGTTTGAGTGGGTCGTAGGCCCGCCAAAAAGGGGTTCCGATCAACCTTCTCATAATCGGACCAAACTTGGCATACAGGACCAGAAAAATGATATGGTCCTGATGGTGCAAGTTTCGTATCGATACGACAAACGTGCATGAAGTTATGGGCTAGTTTGCAAAACGTCGATACGGGGGTATCTCGACGGATATGCACTGATTTCGTCACGCACACACAACGAAATTGAGTCCCGTCAGTTCCCACATGTCGATAACATCCATACGCGCCTTTCGATGCATATAGTGCACGACCCCGTCGCCCGGTTTGTTGGGGCGCACGCCGTATCGGTTAATTTTGTTAAATTTTACTATTTTAAAAACTGATTTTTCACGATCTTTGGGTTCAAAAATCTTTACATACAGGGAAAGGGAAATTAAACTAAAAGAAGAGATTTGAAGTTCTATATGTTGGCTAAAATTTTGTTCAAAAGTTTTCCAAAACTCTCTTCGGGATTGATCAGAATTAGACATCGAACAGGGGTGGTTGGGCTGTGTTCAAACTGTGCAGAAAACAGTTTTCTCAGGTTTTTCGAGTCGCCTTTCCGACTCGATGGGTGGATATGTCAGGGTGCTACTAGATGGGTCGTTCAGAGGGTTATATGGTCTCTCTACTGCCACTCGCGGTTTCGAAAAACATCAATTATACACGCAGAATTTAAACGATGAAGTGGTACCTCTTCCTGTGCTTCGAAATGGGACTTCCCTGTTTCTATGGGTTTCCCGGAGAGATTCCGGCGATTGGGGCGGTCGACAGCGGCAAGGAGGGTCGTTTGGGGTCGGGGATCACCTCCAGGATCGAGAGGGTTGTCCACGAGAGGGGGTTGAATGCGGAGGAGTAGGGTTTTATGGTTTTTTTAGGGGTTCGGCCGCTTATATATGCAGACCCCACCCCCTTTGCCGCTCGGTTTGTTGGGCTGAGGAACCTTTCGGTCGGGCCATTGGTGGGTACTGTTCAATGAACAGTACCGCCAAGGGGAAAGGGTTATACTATTATATGTATACCTCATAAATCTTAACATATATAAAATCTTAATAAAAACCAATATGTATATATTTATATATATATATATATATATATATTTCTTTAATATATATATATATGTATGTATGTATATACGGATATGCATATATACACACATATACTTTAAGAATAACCAATAAATTCCTATTAAACTCCTAAATCTAACAACTTTATAAAACAATTTAATAATTATCAATATACAAAAAGGAAATAAAAATGAATGTCCATGAAATATATATATACTACCCCCATTTCTAAAATACCACAAATCCTTTAAATACTTAATAAGCTTCCTAAAGAAATATAGTTTCAAAATTTTAAAAACAAAAATAATAGTAATTTCAAAAGTATTGGTAACCTATAATATAGAATTATTTTGTATAGCATATCCCTCACATAATATCAAATAAAGATAAGAATAAATTTCTACTCTATTTTAAGGCAGAAATATAAATTTTACCATTTATAGGAAATAAATTATTTCTTTTTTAAAAAAATATGTAAACCAATTATTTCTATTTAATAATAATGAATAAAAGTAGAAAATTTTTAAGGGGTTTATATCCTACCCAACTTATAAAAATTTTGTCCTCGAAATTAAAATACCTCATCTAAAAAAAATAAGACAGTAATCTAAAAAATATAGTGGGCTGAATACGAAGGGTGAGCAGGTAGTCAATTCGTAACTCGGGTTTCGAAAATATGGGGGAGGTATTTATACAAGGATTTTAAACTAGCACCATATTCTACATGACAAGGTGTTTTTGGTCTTGCATGAATCATGAATATTCAGTTCATTGGAGGGGGAAGGGTCAATATTGTATGGAATAAATAAATGGAACGAAAATGTGGCCATCTAATTTAAAAGAAAATGTGTCATATATGTGGTATAGTCAAATAAAGCACATAATGATATGTTTTGTGGAACAGGTGTGTCATGCGTGTAGGGAGGCTCGTCTAGTTCGTGTAAGTGAAGGTTGTTGGAAGAAAATGGCTAATGCTGTACTTCAAACATCAAAGTCACGGTAAGGTATCGAAACGATATGCGTAGAGATTGGGTGATTTCCTCACATCTAAAGTATACGAGTGTTGTGACGGAGGCACAGGTTTTTATGGCACGCTATTCAAGATTTCTAACGAAGAAGCCAAGAGTTCTATTTATAAGCTTGCTATAGTCATGATTTTTCTAATGGTGTCGAATGTAGTGCTCATGCAAGCTGACCAAGCTGATGAATGCAATGCTCAAATGCAGAGCTATGACTTGAATAAAAAATAATGGTAGAAGTAGTGTAATACCTGTCAGATCTCTAATCTCAGGATAGGGGTCTATCACGGCCATGGTAAATAATTGCCCTTGCCTAGGCGGCTCGGGACAATCGATAATCCTATGTTATTCCGATCCGCACCTCAAGCATAAGCCGAGACGAATCCGACATCCATCTCGAATGTGACCCTTCTTCCCGCAGTAGTTACAGGTGGGCTTCTGATAGGGTATGGGCCTCTGCTGGTTCTGTCCTATAGTCCCCCTGGTAGGTCCACCTTGAGTCGCCCTAACTGGTGCAGCTACCGGTGTGGAGCATCTCTGTGCCTGTTGTGCCTTACGAAGGAGCTCCTGGGTACGTGCTTCCTCCAAGACGGCTGCATGAGAGACTCGAGACTGTGTAGTGGTGAAAGTCTTGAGTTCTGGTGCGAGCCCCTGGTAGAATCTCCTTACCTTCTCCAGCTCTGTTGGGATTAATGTCGCACCAAATCTACTCAAACGGCTGAACTCTGCATCGTACTCATCTACCGACATGTTCCCTTGCTTCAGATGAAGGAACTGGTCATAGAGAGCGTCTCGAACGTGGAGGGGAAAAAACCTCTCATAGAATAGGTCGTAGAAATGCTTCCATGTGATTCCAGTGCCCAGTCGCCTTTCTTCAGCCTTCCACCAGTGATGAGCATTATCTTCTAAGAGTAAATCTACTGCTGTCATGCAATCAGGTGCTGGCAACTGGGATGCCTTCAAGTATTTCTCGGTGCTGATAAGCCATGCGGAAACTTCTAAGGGCCCTTCGGTACCCTTAAAACTCTTAGGCCCCATGTCGATGAAGTCTGTAATGGAGCCCATATATGGTTGTGGAGATGGAGTTGGATCTGGTACTGAGGCTGGTGGTGGAGGTCTAGCTAAGTAGGTCATCATACTCTGCCTCAATATTTCTATTTGTTGCCACTGAGATTGTAGCATAGCATACATAAACTGGGTGGTCGGGTCCGCATCAGTCGGAAGTGAAGGCAGTTGGGGTCCGAGCTGTATCAAAAACTGCTGAGGCAATGGGGATGGTGCAGTCTCTCCTGGTGGTACTGTAGTAGTTTGCTCAACCTGGCTGACTGGGGGCACTTGGGCTTCCTGCTGCACCGTCGATGGGTTCGTGGTATTCTGATGTGGCTCTAGCTGATACGGGGTCACCGGGGTCATTGGGGAAACCTGTTCTTCCTGGAAAGTTGCATCACCAGATGTGATGGCTAGGGTAGAGGTGTGTCCGCTGTGTAGAGTCATATTGCTGGCACGAAGATAAGGGCATTGTTAGAATAGATTCAGATAGGTTTTGAGTCAAGCAATTGAAAGAGAGTTTAATAAAGAATTTAAAATGTCAACAACACGTGGATAAGATCCTAGAGGGCAAATATGTTAAGCTAACCATATCTCAATCCACGTAGAATCATACGAAAGGTGAACAAAATGCACTATGGTTGATCAGATCATAATACACCAGTTCTGATAAGACAATGTATCCGTGGGCGCCCACAATAAAACATATGTCCTGAACAAGCTCGATGAGAGAGTAAGCTCGCAAAACTAGGCTATAATAGCAACATTAGTCAAGGTAGTCCGATTACAAATATGCGAGATAATGATGAAAGAAAATATAAATAGCTTAAGCTACTTAAGAATCTAAGTCGTGTCCGGTATTCGTGCCTATGTAGTCATCCTACTGTCTTCTTGTCTAAGGCCTTGGTTAAAGTCAAAGGAAGTTAGGTTGTGAGGCTTCCTACCCAACTTATAAGAGTTGAGCTAGTAGTGAGATTGAATGGTGGAACATGACGACCTAGTACGCACGAAAGAGGGATAAAGGTTTGCGGAAGAATAAATCAAGCAAGAAGCAATCAAGATAGACAGTTGGGAGTTCGAAAAGAAGGCGAGATAGAATGTCATACATGTGGATGAGATCCTAAATTTCTAATCCTATACGCAGGCTTGCTTGGTAAGGTAAAGTAACCAAACAATTTATCTCGACCTGCATGGGCCACCACAAAAACATGTAACGCCCCAGTCCCAAAATACGTAGGACTAGGAACGAAGCATGCCAGCTGCATATATACGACATATACTCTAATATATGGAAATCTCAAATATACACATGAGCTGTATTATGAATAATAATAACAGACAGTCACAGGTAAAAGCTATATCTCATCCACAGTAAATATAAAGAAAATGGTAACTCACAAATCAAAGTAATATCAAAATATAGTTGTTGACCGGGTGGAGACAAATCCACTACCGGCACTAGAATAAACTGAAACAAAATATATTCCAACCTCTAAGATAAATAGAATAAGAAATGATGACTAAATAGGCTCCTCAACCCAATAGGGACAGCTGTGATCAGAAGGTACGACTCGCTCGAGCGTGAAGGATAAGTCTACACCGGAGCCATACTCCTGCGAAAAGTCCTGCACACCTATACCTGGAGAGATCACCAGGTCCGCAGAGGGACGTAACAAGATACAAAAAGAATATGCCACATAAACTGAATAAATACTGCTCAATAAGAATAAGTAAGATCAGATTATAACATGGTCCAATACACACCTATTGAACTAGCTTACCATCCCCCCAACCAAACAAGGACAGGAGATGGTAAACTAATTCATGATGACGTATCTTTCCATGCTATAAATCCAATATAGTATCCGGACCCCAACAAGGTTCAATACCTTCTCATCGACGTAGTAAGCCACACCTACAACCAAACAAGGATAAGATGTGACGAACTAATCCACGACAAGTTATTGTTCCAAGCCACGGTCAGATACAAGCACCCAAACCTAAAGTACCCATATCTAACGAATAAAGGTGTCTAACCGTTCTAAGTGAAATATAGTTAAGAACAATCCTTCCTGCGCATGGGCCCTGGCTAAATAGGATCGGCATAATCCCACCTTGGGGTACCAGAGGCCCAATCAATAAGTGCATAACGTTCCTCAGAATGTCAGTGGCCGTCAGTAATAATGGGTAATCTGACCCGTGTCTCCGACGGAGCTCACGGGTTACAAAAGGGAAAGTGCATTGAAGCCCATACGCTAAGAAATTGTCCTCCCCGCCCAATGCCTACTATGTTGTATCCACAACACAAAACCTCTATTAACCGCTAAGTCAAACTAACATGCCACATCTATTAGCGGTTAATCCTATCGCACGGTTTGTACGTACAGGTGGCCAACCGATCACGCATGTTCGAGTACTATATGTGACTCACAACTTTATGGTACAAATGTGTCAAGGCCTATGGTTGCAACACACACAGGGTGGTCCCTTAACTCTAAGTTTAATGTGTAAGAAAATAATACATAGCAGAAAATATAACTGAACTGTAAGTTCTAACAAGTTGTGCCATGTATCACAGTTTATTTTACATAAAGAAAATAATGAACAATGCATGAAATATGAGCTAAAATAATTAAACAGCTGGTGGCAAGGTATCTTGCCTGGAGGTAGTGTGCAGAATGGCGATGCCTGATGACTCAAATCGTCAGAATAGGGAAGCACTGAAAGCCAACTTTTACGAACGACCTCGGATGCTGAAATAAACATCACAAAAAGATTTGGGATAAAAGAAATACCAAGGAAACGCCTGTCCAAAAGTTCAATTCTGGAACAGGAGGAAAATCGTAATTTTGGGTCAAAACGATGTCCGCCGTTGGACCCGTTTTGCACCGAAATGCATGCCAGAACCTATGGTCTCTAAAGTCGTCAAACTATATGTCTACGGATTCAGTTTGAGGAGAGAAACTCAATGGTATGTCCAGTTTTGGATTCCGATGAGCCGCGCACAAAATTGCCCGTTTGAGTGGGTCGCGGGCCCGCCAAAAAGGGGTTCCAATCAACCTTCTCAGAATCAGACCAAACTTGGCATACAGGACCAGAAAAATGATACGGTCCTGATAGCATAGTTTTTGTCTCGATACGATGAACGTGCACGAAGTTATGGGCTAGTTTGCAAAACGTCGATACGGGGGTATCTCGACGGATACGTACTGATTTCGTCGCGCACACACGACGAAATCAAGTCCCGTCAGTTCCCACATGTCAGTAACGTCCATACGTGCCTTTCGATGCGTATAGTGCATGACCCCGTCGCCCGGTTTATCGGGGCGCACGCCGTATCGGTTAATTTTGTTAAATTTTACTATTTTAAAAACTGATATTTTACAATCTTTGGGTTCAGAAATCTTTACATATAGGAAAAGGAAAATTAAACTAAAAAAGAGATTTGAAGTTCTATATGTTGGCTAAAATTTTGTTCAAAAGTTTTCCAAAACTCTCTTCGGGATTGATCAGAATTATACATTGAACAGGGGTGGTTGGGCTTTGTTCAAACTGTGCAGAAAATAGTTTTCTCGGGTTTTTCGAGTCGCCTTTCCGACTCGATGGGTGGATATGTCAGGGTGCTACTAGATGGGTCGTCCAGAGGGTCATATGGGCTCTCTACTGCCAATCGCGGTTTCAAAAATCATCAATTATGCACGCAGAATTTAAATGATGAAGTGGTACCTCTTCCTGTGCTTCGAAACGGGACTTCCCTGTTTCTATGGGTTTTCCGACGAGATTCCGGCGATTGGGGCGGTCGACAGCGGCAAGGAGGGTCGCCTGGGGACGGGGATCACCTCTAGGATCGAGAGAGTTGTCCACGAGAGGGGGTTGAATGCGGAGGAGTAGGGTTTTATAGTTTTTTTAGGGGTTCAGCCGCTTATATATGCAGACCCCGCCCCCTTTGCCGCTCGGTTTGTTGGGCTGAGGAACCATTTGGTCGGGCCTTTGGTGGGTACTGGTCAATGAACAGTACCGCCAAGGGGAAAGGGTTATACTATTATATGTATACCTCATAAATCTTAATATATATAAAATCTTAATAAAAATCGATATATATATATATATATATTTATATATATATATATATTTCTCTAATATATATATGTATGTATGTATATACGGATATACATATATACACACATATACTTTAAGAATAACCCAATAAATTCCTATTAAACTCCTAAATCTAACAACTCTATAAAACAATTTAATAATTATCAATATACAAAAAGGAAATAAAAAAATGAAAGTCCATGAAATATATATACTACCCCCATTTCTAGAATACCACAAATCCTTTAAATACTTAATAAGCTTCCTAAAGAAATATATTTTCGAAATTTTAAAAACAAAAATAATAGTAATTTCTAAAGTATTGGTAACCTATAATATAGAATTATTTTGTATAGCATATCCCTCACATAATATCAAATAAAGATAAGAATAAATTTCTACTCTCTTTTAAGGCAGAAATATAAATTTTACCATTTATAGGAAATAAATTATTTCTTTTTAAAAAAATATACCAATTATTTCTATTTAATAATAATGAATAAAAGTAGAAAATTTTTAGGGGGTTTACAAGCAGAAGACCCAAAATGAAAGAAGGCTCCTTCTCTTTATAGGTTGGTGAAATGAACCACCCATGCGCACATATGCGATGCGATCATGGGGTTTTGGCTGGCAGGAGCATTACGCACAAGGTTCGAACTGAATTTGATTTGACTGCTCTGTTCGACTTTTGACGAAGTGACACATGGTAGTTGTTAGGATCTAGTTGTTGCTAAGATCTTAGGTAGGTGGCATCCGTTCATAGGCATGACCGAGTCAGTGATACGTGGCCTGTGTCCATCGCTCAAAGATCTTAATATGTTAGACCAAAATAGATTTGATGCGCTGACTAAGTTCAGCGTGTGAGAGATCTTAGCACATGGCCTTTGGGGTTCATGGTAGGTATGGGCACATGGCTCTTAAGGTCGCATGGGAGGCATAGTTAAGTCAAGCTTCATGGCGTGGCACAGTTATAAATCACAAATGAGTAATGATGATGCCGACGTATGTGCTGATATAGGCGCACATAGGATGGTGCTTCGTTTGATGTGTAAGCATTGACTGTATGTTTCTTGAGGCATATGTTGCATCGTTACTAAGCAACAGTTGACATCTGACACTTTATATTAAATGTTAATGGAATGGTTATGAGGAGCCATGTTGGCGCATTGAATCTGGGGCGCATCTTTTTGACTTGGCTCAGTTTTGTTAACGAGGCACATTATCTTTAGTCAACTTCCTGAAGCATTGCCGCTGCGTGTGGCGCTACTCGAAATGATGTCTTTTGACTGGACTTAGTCAAAATTGATGTGGCAGATTCATTTCCATTAATATGAGATTGATCACATTAGTTTTAGAGCTTTTGATCGACTGCCACTTGGCGTATGGGTCTGACTGTGCTTTGGCCTATAAATAGGGGTATATCAAGAGAGAAGGATTTTGTTCATTCTAGTTTGCATCCGACTTCATGTTTGAAACTGTTTTTATTTTCGATGGATGTGAGCCTCCTCCTTGGCGAGTCGGTCAGCTGTGGATTATAGATCTCTTCTTTCAAAGAACCAACTGTCTTGATGAAGAAACTTATCAGAGAGATGAGACATGCCTGGCTGACTATTGGCAGAGTAGTTCATCTTCGTGCAGCATACTAGCTGCGTTCTACCCCGAGACAACGTCGAGTGCCATCGGAGTGGCCAAGATGTTGAATACAGGGTTTGGTTTGTTTGTCTTTCCAAACCTTGTTCAACCAACGCCTCATTCACATGGAAGATGAGCAAAGCATGCTACTAGCAACTAATCTACATGGTCGAGTTGGGTGTTATGCCAGTACTATCGGCGAATGATTCATATGGCCGAAGAGGGTCATGCGCCTGCTGCCAGCGACTCATCCATATAGCAGAAGTGCTGCTCCTATCTTGGATAGTTAGAATGGGCTCCATTTTGTAGTAGATTTTTCATGTAATCATAAATACCAATGAAAAATGCATGTAATATATTTCTACTATATTTGTAATCATGAATATCAATAAGAAAAATCATTTTATGCACTTTTGCCACTAACCACTTTGTGGTGCATGCTTCTGTTTGTTTTGGGATGCACCAGCTCATGATAGATTTAGGCGCATGATGTTCAGCAGTACATAGAGATGCGCTTGTTCTACACATATAGCCAGGTACATTATCCTTTTTTTGGTGTTTACAGTAATTATAATATTATTTATTACTGCATCATATTATTGAGTATTGTTTAGTTTTATGTTACTTTGCTCCTTTTCTGACTAGATAGTTGACGTATACAGGTAAGGATGAGACTGACTACCCTACACTCTATGGTCCACAAGAGGACCAGATAGTCGAGACTATTTTGGAGGCCATTCAGGATCAGAAGGTCGTCCCCGAGGGGATTTAGATACTTGTATAGTTAATGGATGATTTTATGTTATCTTTTGTAGTTTGATTGAGGTTGTATAAAGTTGCCTTTACCATTCAACGAATATGTTTTTAGACATACTTTGGTAAGAGGACTTGTAATAAAGAAGTAGTGGATGTTGTGGTGATAGTATGACAGGGCATGTGATTAGAGCTATGATGAGCCATCGATACAAATTATACTTTGATGATTTCTGTGATTTAGCCAGCTGATTACCGCTATCCACAATAGTGTAGGTGTTTCAACATAAAAAGTGTCCAAAAATGTAAAATCTTTTGTATTATGTAAAGAAAGAGTACAACAAGAATATTTAACAAGAATTTTGAGTACAATAGAATCTGAGGATTGGGCGATGGAGATTATGTCTACTTCGACTTCTTTACTCCGTTGACGATCTGATGCAAAAATTAATGAAGCTTGTTGGTTGATGAACTCTTGACAGCAAGGGGGAACTCTATCACTGAAAGCTCTCTCTATCTCTCTCTGAAAGTTCTTAGCAAAGACGTAGCATACATAGCCTCTCACTGTGTGTGTGCGAAAGTAAAAAAAAAAAACTGTCCTCTATTTATAGCTTTCACCGGAACAACTATATGAGTATGTGCAGAAAATACAATGTCTTCTACCTCAGAAACACATGAAACTGGGTAGGTGCATGAGCCTTAGGGGTTAGTAGAAAGTAAAAGTGTTCGAGAATCATGTATAGCTCACCATGTGTTTTGAGATGTTCTGCACGAAACACTGTTATGTTAGCACACGATCTGTTAATTGTGGATTAGCTATGCGTCAAATAAATTTAAACGCATGGCATCTGGTTGCTTACTACAAATAATATCTCTTCATGGAATAATTATATGTCAAATAGCACTTTGAACGCATAGCTTTTAACTACATACTATAAACACTGTCCTGGAAGTAGTCGAATAAAACTGCTCCTTTTTCAACTGTTAAAGTGTAATAATGATAGTGACATAATCACTGACATCTTTCTCGTAGTCCGGCCACTGCACACTGCCCGAGGTTCATTTTTTCATATAAGAGACAAAAATACATCATGCCTCAAATGGACCATGTGTCTCTATGACTCGTCTTCGATTATGCATCTTCAAAAGTTCATAGTGCTTCAGAGACTGCTTTAACTCTGGAACATTATATTTAGGCGCATGAAATCTATACCCCCCTTTAGTATTTTCATGCTTCTACAAGACCCCCTTCAAAAATTTTAAAACTTGAACAAGTTACACTTTGAACAAAAAGCATGAGAGGGGACTTTGTCACATAAAGCATTAGACGCATCATATCACTTGCCATGTTGTCACTGTTTTGACTTAATCCCTTGAAATCTGAACCATCTTAAAAATTTGTGGCGGCCGTTTCTAGCGACCGCTTGGATCGAGGTTAAGTCAACTGTCATCCGCAATTTTAGGAACAGAAAATCATACGACAGTTAATTCTAGATTGATCTCTTCATTAAGAACCAAGTTGCATTACACTTTGTCGCATAGTAAATTTTAACCCTATAAATAGGACATGTCTTGACAGAACTTGTAATCACCACTTTTCATTATGCATTTGCTGGTTAGTACTCTAGCAAATTTATGCAAATTTGTGTAGAGGTTTAACATCACTTTGCCAAGAAAACTTTTCTTTGGTTATGCTAGAAGCCGAAAAAAGATCGATCTTCAGAAGGTAATCTTTCTTGAAGTATTCTTCATCTTTTCCTCTTTAATTTCTACCAATCACCCCTTTTCTCACGAAGTTTATGGCAGAGATTTTCACTCTGATCATGTTTGAACAGAACACATCACTAGAGTGCATAGTTATACTTATAAAAAGATGCACTATTAGTAAAAAGAAACCCACTACACACATAGATAGGGTTGCCAATAATACGTTGCTGGAAAATATTATTGTTTTATATTTCTTAGGCGCATGAAGCCTTTTATGTGCCTAACTCCTTTGAATCTGTCATACTCCTTGGATGACTAGAGCTCAGATGGAGCTTAGAAGGACATCATAACATGTCTTATTCGACATGATCTAGCACATTATGTAGAGGATTTTGACTGTCCTCATACCTCGCTAGTTGTTTGTATGATTCAAGCAATTGAAAGCTTTCCTGGTCATGAAACTATAGTTGGGAATTTGAGAATATTACTTGACACACTCGAGAGGTGTGTGGTAAATCATGGTCTTGCTCACCGTCATGATCTCTCAATGATTGAATCTGATGAACTCAACAAACTGAAGGATACTATTCATAAGGAAAAAAGTTATCTTGGTGAATCAGGAGAGGGCTCTTAATGATCAAATTATCAAAGTTTGTAAGGAATATAAACTTCTCTCTACCTCTTCAGTTAAGTACGCTTCTTATCAAGAAAGAAACATCATATGCATGGGTGAACTTACTGCAAAAATCAAAGCCCTTCATGATGCCTATGCTTTGGAGGAGTCTACCCTAGCTGAGAATACTAAAAAGCAGAAAGCTTTTGCCGCTCAATCAAATGAGGCTAGGAAGAAGGTTTGAGGCTTTATTTTGAATTTGTCACTCTGGAAGGGAAGCGTGCTGAGATGACACCTTTCAGAGACGATGCTTCCAAGCAGGCCGAAGTTAAACGTCAGGCAGCTAACTGGAAGCAATGTGAGATTGACACTTTGAAGAAGGAGATTACAGAGCTCTGTAAAATGCCTAAACATCTTTAAAGCTTTGTAACTTTTCTTCTTTTCTTCTTTTGTGGTTAATGATGAAAGTATCCTATATCTCAATTAAATTTTGAACATAAAGAACAGTTTTCATCTTGATGGGGATATTTGACATCTGATATTTCTCTAGAGATAATATGGACATAGGGAAAATATCATATTTGTGTGGATCTATTATCTATAACATGCTTAAATTAAGCATATATAATAGATATAAAAATTGATCGCAATCAAAGATAATATGGACATGATAGATACTATAAGTGGACCTATTATCCTTGGCATATAAGATTGGATATAGATAATAAATATGGAAATTGATCACTATTAGAGGTAATATGGACTTGATAGATATTATAGGTGGACCTATATCTTTAGCATACCAAATTATGTATAGATAATAGAGTAAGACGTTTTGTCAGAGGTATTATGGACATGACAAATAGACTATAGTGGACCCATTAATTATGGTAAATTTGACTATATGCAAGTAATACGATAAGATCAGGAAGTATACCAGAGGTAATATGGACATGGTAGATACTCCTGGAAAAATCTGCTCAAAGGTATTATGGACTTGGCAAATTTATAGAATTCTATAGAGAGAAAGTCGATGATATGGAATATTTCAAAGATAATATGGACATGAATATTCTTTCAAAGAAAATTTGCTCAGAGGTAATATGGACATGACAAATTTATGAATCTCTATAGAGGGTAGGCGTCATAGAATAATTTAGAGGTAATATGAACCTGAATATTCTTTTGACAAATAGATTATTTCGATTCCAGCTGGGAAATTGAAATAAGATGTCTATAAAGCAACTTGGCTTTAATAACGGCTTATAAATTGGAGAGTATCTAGAAAAAAAATTACTACAAGACACTTTCATAGGAATTTGGGGTGATACCGTTGGAGAATTTGTGAGAACCCATTATTTTATAACTTATCCAGAACTGTTGGGATAAAAATAATGGTTCAAAGTATAGGATATTCCTTATTTCAGAAATATAATGTAAAACATTATACAAAACTTGCTGGAGAATACAAGGCAATATCAATGAGATATAATATTTTTTTAAGAATTTGCCATTAATAGGCATCATCAGTAAATTTCTATTAGGCTTCGTTAGCCTGTATGCTCCATTCGAATACACCGATTCGACAACAAAATGTCCTTCCCATTTAGCTACAAATTTTCCTTTACTTTTATGTGTCATCACCATAGGCCTTCTTACTGAAAGAACTCGGTCATCGACTTGAAAACTCGCTCTTTCACCTTCTTATTAAAGGTTTTAGAAATGCGGACTTGATATAACTCAATCCGCTATTGAGCCATGAGTCGTTTCTCATCGAGTCCTTCCAACTCATGTAACCGTAGATGGTCATTATCTTCGGTTGTTAACACATTGGATAGAGTGATTCAGAGAGAAGGGATTTGAATCTCCAGAGGAAGAATTGCTTCGCTTCCATAGACCAAAGAAAATAACGCTGTACCTGTCGGAGTTCGTACTGTAGTGCAGTACGCCTAAAGACATTCACCAAGTTTATCATTCTAATTACATTTGTTAAATGAAACAAACTTCTTGAGTAACTTAATAATAGTCTTATTGAAAGCTTCAGCCAAACCATTAGTTATGAGATTGTAGGCTGTAGAGGCTACAATCTGGATCTGATTTTTCTCACAAAATTGATAGAATTCATTGTTGACAAATTATGGGCCGTTGTCATGGATAATCCTCCGAGTTAGTCCGAAATGATAGATAAGATGGTGTTTAATAAAACTGATGACACTAGAAGTTTTTACTTCAACAAGGGGTATATCTTCCGCCTTTCTGGAAAGAAAGTTAATTATCGGTAGGATAAATCGATGTCCCCTAGAGGAAGAATAATTGATAGATCCAATGATATCCATTCCCCAAGCTTCAAAAGGCGACGACACATATGTTGGATGTAGAAATTCTGAAGGTTGATGTATAAAATATGCATAAATTTAACAAGTTTTGTATTTTTCTTGAGTAATATATAGCATCAGCCACCATAGTAGGCCAATAATAACCCAAATTCCTTAGCCAGTCTTGTAATTTCGAACCAAGTTGATGGGTACCACAAGTACCATCATGAGCTTCACGAAGGGCCTGTTTAGCTTCTTCTTCAGATAAATATCATAAAAAAGCCCATCTGATCATCGATACAAAATTATGGTAGTTGCATCATAAAAAAGCAAAGATAACTTCTCTTTATTTAGCCTCTTTTGGATCGTCGGGAAGAATTCCATAAACAATATATTCTATAAATGAAAATCTCCAATCTTTAAAGTCAACGTTCGTTGTTGTTGAATAGCTTTGATGAACATCCAGATTATTCTTAGTACAAAATAATTCTCGACCAATCACTGTGATCGACTTCTGCGTGTTGACTAGGGTAGTAAGTGATGCTGCAAATCCAGCTAGAATATCTGCTTCCGTATTTTCTATCTGAGGTACATATTCAATGATGAACCCAAAAAATAGCAGTTACCTCAAGTATTGTTTTATAATATGGAATAAGATCCTCATGACGAACCTCGTATTCTTCTCGAGCTTGACTGACTACCAACTTAGAGTCGTCGTAAGCTTCCAGTTAATCTACCCCAGTTGTTTGGCCAGCTGGAGTCCAATTAGTAGAGCATTATACTCTGCAACATTATTGGAACAAGGCTCCATAAGTGAATAAGCATGATGGATGACCAGATTATCAGGGAATATCAACACTACCCCCGCTCATGCTACGATATTGCCTTTGGGACCAATTCTTGATGCTCCGTCGAAGAACATCCTCCAAATTGACTCTTCTATTATTGTATTAGACTCCAATACTTCATCCAAAGTTTCATCATAGAGTTTAGAAGTTTCTGCTATCGGATGTGCAGCTAGGAAATCAGTTAAAGCCTGACCTTTAACTGTCGTCTGGGGTACATAAACCATATCATAGGGAGATAACAACATTGTCCAAGTAGTAAGATGAGAATTAAGCACACTTGGTTTGGTTATAAGAACCCTAAGAGGGTTAACTCTAGATATAACATGAATAGTTTGTCCCATTACGTAATGACGCGTCTTTTAGATTGCAAAAATTAAAGCAAGACATTCATTCTCAACGGGATTATATCTGTATTCTGCACCAATCATCATACGGCTCAAATAACAGATAGCTTGTTCATGCCCTTCATTAATCTTTTGAGCTAACAGTGCACCAAGAGAATGTTCTATTGCACGAACATATAGCAAGAATGGTTTATCCACGACTGGAGCCACCAATATTGGAGGGTTGGTGAGATACCTCTTAGTGTCGTCGAATGCTTATCGACATCGTCCGGACAGGTTTGAAATAAAATTTTAAATATAGGCCAACCTGCCTTGTAGACCACAAAGTTCTTTAATATTCTTTGGGGAATCCATTTCTAGGATAGCTTTAACTTTGTCGGGGTCAATATGTATTCCCTTTGAAGTTATGACAAATCCAAGAAAGTTGCCACTGGAAACTCCCAAAAATGACTTTGTAGGATTTATCTTGAGTTGGTGCACACGCATCAATTCGGACACCGTTCTCAAGTCTCGAAGGTGATTGTCCTTTGAAAGAATTTTAACTACAATGTCGTCTACATAGCATTCCACCATTTTTCACAAATATTAGTAAAAAATTGTGCTCATAGCGCATTGATATATAGCTACAGTATTCTTTAAACCAAAGGGCATCACCATATAACAGTGCACCCCTAACGGTGTTCAGAATGATGTGTGTTTCTCATCAGCTAAAAACATTTTAATTTGATTGTAGCATAAAAACCCATCCATAAAGGACATATGTTCGAAGCCACAAATGTTATCAATCATGAAGTTTGTGGTTGAAAGAGGAAACTCATTCTTTGGAAAAGTTTGATTAAGATCTTGATAATCAATATATACCCGAATCTTTCCATTTTTCTTCATGATTGGGATAATACTAGCAACCCAGTCGGGATGTTGTTCTTCTCGGACAAAACCAATGTCTATGAGTTTCTTTACCTTAGTCACAATAGCTTCCATCATATTTGGACGGTACCGCCGTTGTTGTTGCTTTACGGGTTTAGCATTAGGAAGTATATTAAGATGATGCATTGCTCTTTGCATATCGAGCCCAGGCATATCTTTATAACTCCAAGCAAACACATCTATGTACTCTTTAATGAGCTCGAAAAGAGAATATTTATCTTTATCAGATATACTTTTGCTGATGAATATTGTTTTAGGTGACACTAAGTCACCTAAATTAACTTGAACAACTTCATCTTCAGTAGGAGGCTCTCGTTGTTCAAACTGCATTTCACATTGGGTCTCAAGTTGTTGAGCCCAAGGCTCAATAGAGAGATCATACTCCTTTGTTTGATTACCAGATACCATATAGGCTGAGAAAACATCTCTAAATATTGCTCCCACACTATGATCTGAATCTTATGTTGAAGAATCAGATGAATGAGAATGTGTATCACTATCTTCTTCGTCTGAAATTTTTGGTGTAGTTGGAGAAGTTACATATTCTAGCCCATAACGAGTACGATGATAGTAGCTTTACGGTTTCCCTTTTGGAGTTGGGATACGTAGCAGTAAACGTCGACCTTTACCAAAATAAGACCTTGCTGGCTATCTAAAACATAACCCATTTTTTGAATAATATTCTTTGTTTCACAAGTGTACCGATATAGTTGTATTCTACCAGTATCTGGTTCAGGATCATCAATTAAAGCTTCTTTAGGAACCTCGGTTCGGCCAAAAATGATCGATGTATCGCCAATCGGCCTAGCTGGTACTTCGGAGTAAGAATCCTCGTATGTTAGACATAGACTATTACTTCTAGAAGAAATATATATATGTAGTAACAGCTTCGTATCTATGATAATTGATGGCTAGCATTCTAATAGACTCATTATCAAGTCTTGCGTATGGACGATCGACCTAAATACCACGAAAAAAGAAATTCAGCTCATTCTCAAGTGCATATACAGAAAGGTAATTACAGAGTTCTCAAGTCTTATATATGCACCCAACCATGATGGAAAATAATGTCTCATTTCTTGTTCTAGTTTTTCTTCTGTTATGTGTGGCCTATCTGACCTCACATCATCATTAAATATGCTAAAAACAACATCGTTCAATTCATGTAATAGTATAATAATCAACACTATTAAAATAATGTAGACGTATTAATTACTTACCCCTCGAGCTTCTCTACTTCATCCTTGTTGTAGTTGAGTAATACATACACCTGAGCAGCCCTTAGCTCATCATCGTTCAGATATCTCTTCTTCATTTTACCCGATGGCTTTCCTGGAGCATTGAATACCTTCAGTATTGTATCATTACATTCATGATTTTTGTCATCGTTTCTGGAAGCTTTCGTTCTATTAGTTACAACATGAGGCTTGAAATACATCGAACAAAAGTTTGTAATCTCCTCGAGAACATAGGCTTCACAAATAGAACCCTCGACCCGTGCATTATTTTTTATCTATCTTTTTAGGTGATTCAAATATCGCTCGAACGGGTACATATCTATCGATATTCGACGGGTCCACCAACACGTGCCTCATAGGAAAGATGAATCGATAAATGCTCCATAGATTCGAAGAATCCAGGAGGAAACACCCTCTCTAGCTTGAACAGTGTTACCGCAATGTCCTTCTCTTGCTTTTCTGGACGATCAATGAGCAATTTCTTAGAACAAAGATTCCTGAAGAATATGCTATGCTCCGTCAATGGATCCCAAACTGCCTGCGGTAAGAATTCCCGAAATGCAATCGAAATTAACCTCTCCATGAATACGTGACAATCGTGGCTCTTCATACCTGTCAATTTATTTTCCTTCGGATCAACACATCTTTTCAGATTTGACACATATCCGTCTGAAAATTTTAGGCCCTGGATCCACCGATAAAGTCTCACTTTATCCTCCTTGTCCAGTGAGAAAATTGACTTCGACATGAACTGTTTTCCATTCTCCTCTATCAAATACAACGCAAGATGTTTGCATATTTCTTCTAAGTCCAACCTGGCCTTGGGATTGTCTTTCTTTTTTCCCTTTACGTCCATCACAGTATTAATTATGTTATCAAACACATTCTTCTCAATATGTATGCAATCAAGATTATGTCTAATCAGATTAGTACTCCAATATGGCAGATCCCAGAATATGCTCCTCTTTGCCTAGTTATGATCTCTACCAAATCCATCGCACTTGTACCTAGTTGTAGGATCTTCGATAGCACTTAAAAAATATCTAACCTCCTTCCATATTGTGGCTCCGTACCACCTTGGTGGTGGATCACCTTTCTCTATAATGCCGGCACGGAATGTATTCATGTTCCTTCTGAACGAATGATCTTTTGGAAGAAATTGTTGATGACAATCAAAGAAGCATGGTTTTCCTCCGTGTTTCAAGCGGAAAGCCGTAGTACGGTCCATACAATACGGATATGAGAGACGGCCATGAGTGCTCTATCCAGATAACATTCCATAGATCGAAAAGTCGTTGATGGTCCACATAAGGGTTGCCTTCATCTGAAAATTCTGCTTCCTGGAAACATCGTACGTGTTAGCGCCTACTTCCCATAACTGATTCAACTCATCTATCAAAGGCTGTAAGTACACATCAATGTTCCTCTTGGAATTGTTCGGACCAGGAATTATAACGGTTAGAAACATGTATTGAGTCTTCATGCACATCCAAGGTGCGCGGTAGGTTATACAGAGTGACAATCATAGGCCAGCACGAATACTGGGATCCCGAAAGACCAAAAGGAGTAAAATCGTCAGAAGATAGCCCTAACATGACATTACGCGGATCTAAAGCAAAATTAGGATACACTCGATCAAAGTGCTTCCATGCTTCTCCATCGGATGGGTGATCCAATACTCCTTCAATCTGTTCTCACATGTGCCAACTCATATTTTCAACCGTCTCTTTCACCATAAATAATCTTTGCAACCGCGGCGTTAAAGGCAAGTAGTGTATTGAATCGGTCGTTCTTCTTGCACCGTTAGACCTTCCTGTACTAGTTGTCTTATAGCGATCAGCACCACAAAATCTGCACACATCTGCATTCTTGTCGTCTTTGTAGTACAGCATACACCCATTGCGATAAGAATTAATTTTCTCGTATCCTATCCAGAGAGATCTCACCATCCTCTTAGACCGGTAGAAGTCTTTAGGTAACTTAGCACCCGCCGGCAAGATCTCTATAATCAACTCCAATACTCGGTTGTAGCATTCTTGCGACATATTAAAATTTGACTTAATGCTCAACAGTCTTGTAACCACCTTCAACGATAAATGATCCTCAAAATTAGGATACAATGGAGTCCTTGCATTCTTCAGCAACTTCATGAACTTTGCAGCATCGACATTGGGTGCCTCCTCAGCTGCATCATGAACGAAATTAGGCTCCGCAGCGTCAAAAACCATGTTCACGCACCCGTCGTCGTATGTATGATTATCTGAAACAAAATTAGGTCCCGCATGCATATACGGCTCAACATAAGGCTCCGGCTCTGATGCTAAAGACACAAGTTCTCCGTGTGCGGTCCACTGATAGTAATTAGGCGTGAAACCCTTTGAGTACAAATGATATGTCACTTCAACTTCTGGATAATATTTCACGTTATGACATTTCACACACGGACACTTAATTTTGGTGCCGTCCATGTACTGAGGGAACGCCTTAGCAAATTTCAGGAACTGCTCTACTCCCGCTATGTATTTATCCCGCACACCACATATATCATCAGGACGACGATTGTACATCCATGAATGATTCCGCAAGTAGTAATTCATATCCATTTGGAAATAATTCTGCAAGGATGGACACACATGTTCACCGCAGTAACTAGTCAAACTGGGTGAAGTTGAGTTGACTAAGTCAATATCTTGGACAAACTAGTCAAACTGGATGAAGTTGGCTAAGTCTAGGCAATTATCCTTTACTAGACATAGACATGGAACAAATATCGATATTTGCAGTATCCGAACTTTCTAGTGTATATTACAGTAGAGAGACATGGTAACTCTGTATAGGAGTGCAACTCGGTATTGAGGTCAACCCGAGCCCAACCAGATGAATCATAAGCCTAACCCGAGCCCGAGCCCGACCCGACCTCGGGTTCAACATATGAAGCCCAAGACCAAGCCCGGAGGATCGGGTTGAACTCGGGTTGGGTCGGGTCCATCGGGTTTATTGGGCTCTAATATAATATTTGAAATAATTTTAAACAAAGGTAATATTAAACACAACCAAATAGCAATCAAGTATTGGTCATTACAAAATACAAACTGAAATAAGATTCAGGATAATGAGTTGCAGAGTTTGTGTGGAGAATATAGATTTAAACTTTTTATTTAAGAAGTATGAAACTATATATATATATATATATATATATATATATATATATATATATATATATATATAAGTTGGGTTTCTGGTCCGTCGGGTAACCCGACACATGAACCCGAGCCCAATCCGATTGTTGATCGGGTTCAAATATTTTAACCCAAATCCGAGCACGAACCCGAGTATCTTCAACCCTAACCCAACCCATTAACGGGTTTATCCGATTGGGTTTGGGTTTAGCCCGCCCAAGTTGTACCCCTAACCGTGTGTCCGTGTGTGTGTGTGTCCGTGTGTTCGTATGTCCGTGTGTGTGTGTGTGTCCGTGTGTCCGTGTGTGTGTGTCTGTGTGTCCGTGTGTGTGTGTGTCCGTAGGAGAGGAGGAGGAGAAGGAGGAGGGAGAGGAGTTAGGTTAGGGTTTACCTGAGGAAGAGGAAGAGGAGCTCGGATTGGGGGAGGAGGGAGTCACCGGGGGGAAGGGTTCGCCGGGGGGGAGGGAGTAGCCGGGGGGGGGGGTAGAGGGTCGCCGGGGGTCGAGGGGGTCGTCGGGGTGGGGGGGGGGGAGATCGCCGGGGGGGAGATCGAGAGAAAATTTTAGAAATTTTCGAGCGAGGGGGAAAAAGTGTAACGATCGTGGTTCGTATTACGTATACCTATACGTATATTGCATGTTTCATGGCATGGTTTATCTTGGTATTGTAATTGCTTGGTTCGGTTCGGTTTGCATGGCTCGGTTTGGCTTGATTTTTTATGTGGACCAAACCCCCACCTACCCCTACTCTTCTCCTTTATAGCCGTCCACTCCTCTCTCTTCATTTACTTCTTCTCTATACTTCTCCTTCTTCACCATTACTCTCTTCACCTACCAGAGAGAGAGGGTTTAGGCAAGTGTAGCTTGCTTCATGGAGGAACTCAGTTTTTATTGTTCCATTCTCTTCCTCACGAGATTCTAACACACTTTAATACTTAGCATTTCTAATTTCCATGGTTCAATTTGTGTAGATCTAAGTTTATTGTATTTTCAGATTTTTTTGGGTTTTGATCTATTTAACCTTGTTATTATATAGTTTAGATAGTTCCATGTTGTAGAGAATTTGATTCTGCCCCATTTTGACCTATAAAAGTCTGGATTCTGACCTCGGATGAAGGATTTGGGAGGCTTTGAAGCCATGGATTTCATGACTCTTCTTTTCGGTTTAGTGGAGAAGAAGAGCAGTACTTGCCGCATAGGTTTTCATGCGACAAGTTTTCTTAGCCATATGGCAGTCTTTGCCGCATAGGCCATGGGCTCCTTGACTTAGCCGCATAAGACACCATGATTCTCAGCCGCATAAACTTCTGCCTTTTTAGCCGCATGAATTCATTCATCCCCTGGCCGCATTGCAATATTGTCCGCATGGCAATATTTGCCGCATGACTCAAAATATCTGCTGCCGCATATGAACCGTCTCCCCGCAGCTGCATAAGGCCTTGGCTTGACTTAGCCGCATAGCTATCATTTGTCCTAGCCGCATGAAGTCGATTCCTCCGCAGCCGTATATGCTTGATTGATCTGCAGCCGCATATGTTGTCCTTGGTCCTTAGCCGCATGAACACCAACATCCTCAGCCGCATAAGCCCGCATGCTCCCAGCCGTATGGCACCGTATCTCCTGAGCCGCATACACCGGTTTCTATCCTGCCGCATGAATTTATTCCCTGCAACCGCATATGCGCGCATTACTTAGCCGCATGGCGTTGCTCCCCCGTAGCCGCATAAGCTCATCCTTCCTGAGCCGCATGTGCCCGCCCTCTTCTAGCCGCATGAGCTCGCAGTTCCCAGCCGCATAAGCATGCATCCTTTCTGCCGCATGAATCCAATTAGCTGCATGGCATTGCTTTCCGCTGCCGTATGAGCTTATTTTCCCTTAGCCGCATGGCTCCTTCTATAGTCCTCTTTTATCATTATATTTAATGCTACATTTATGCTCATGTTTTCTAACTCTCTGTGAAGGCTTGTACTATATAGATTTTGCACATATGTCCATGAACCCGATAGTGGCCCGCCGTGGCGCACTCTTGACAAGTAAACCTGACATGATATACCTCGTTATGCTGTTAAGACAGCTAGCCTGACATGACAAGAATAATTTACCTGGACACCGTGGGCGATTGTGTTTGTACAAATAAACCAGCATTGTCTTGCATCATGTCTAGCATAGGGATCCCATGAATACCACGGTCAGGGGTACCTACTGAAATTGACTAAGGCTAATAACTAGAAATCCAGTAGTTGGAGAGATTTTCCAGCTACAGGCAATCCTGTTATCTGGGCGCCCTATCATGAGATTTGTAGCCAACCGTCGAGTAGGGCACATTTCCAGCACACTGACATGATGTATTGCAACCACCAAATTACTTAAGGGTACATGCGTTCTTGGACAATGTACCCACATGAATTCAATCCCCTAATTGCGTCTGGATAACCTGGATGGTCTACAGGGCTTATGGCTGTTGGAATAATCTCATTATATTTTGCTAGTAACTAGGCCTGTGATAACCCTAGTTAGTTAAAGTATCAAGCCGTACTCTTTGATTGGCCGTGATTGATTGAATGGAGTCTAGCCCAGCTTTGTCTCGTCCTGATCCTGTACAAGATTATGACATGACATGATTACTTATGCTTGCCTTAACAATAACGATCAGGGGTCCAGTTTTGTTCAGGCGAAGGGTTACAACCCTGGTCCTTGTTTGGTTTAAGGGTTGTAACCTGGCTCCCGGAACAGTTCTGCGTCCTCACTTCGTTTATTGTCTTATTGTACCCCATGTCATGCTCGTCATGTTTTACCTTACTTCAATAGCATGATTATTTATGCTTGCCTTAACAATAATGATCAGGGGTCAAGTTCTGTTCAGGCGAAGGATTACAACCCCGGTCCTTGTTTGGTTTAAGGGTTGTAACCTGGCTCCCGGAATAGATCTGTATCCTCTTTTCGTTTATTGTCTCATTACTTTACCAACAAGTATTGAGACGGGTTTCTATTCAAGTGAATGGTTGCAACCCCGGTCATTGTTTGGTTTAAGGGTTGCAATATGGCTACTTGAATGGTTTCTTCGAACTCAATTTATTATTGTTATCTCTGTTATTATCAGTATCTTTATAATTATCTTTAATATTCAATTGTGATATGCTGGTTTTAGTTCCTAAGTGAAGCCTCCTTTGTGGCACTTGCTCTTTCTGGGGTCTGATCCAGCTGGTTTTGTATGGCCAGATATTGGAGCAGCTCCAGAGGATCTACCTTCCTTCCAGCCATATGGTGACCACCAGGCGTAACCAAGGCAACGAGTGGGTTTCCTTTTGTTCTCCCACTCTATTGTAAAATTATTCTTTTGAGGTGTTTAGCTGGCGAGCACGTGTTAGCTCGTATTGCACCGTTATTTACTGTCTGCCTACGTGCTTTAGCATGATTGGCAAATCCTAGGGTTGATCATGTATGACTGAAACTCTTGATAGTTTTGACATTTTGTTCGACTAGCTTCATGACCATCCAAATATGTAATATATGGGACGTCTTACTATTGTATATTTGGTGCTCTGACATCTTGTAACTATTATTGCTTGCTTGAGATTGAGACAATAGGCTTGTTCATGACCGTAGGAGACTGATCGCTTGTAGTTAAACCCTCACGTATCTAGACAGCCGTGACCGTATAGAGAGGTGGGTTGCACTTCAATATAGGTAGCTGGCTATGTACTCCCCCGCTCTCCAGTATTCTAGTTCTGGGGTGTTACATGGTTTAAGTGGTGGCCCATGCAGGTCTTGTAAATCAAGATATGTGGGGGTTTACTGAATAGATGTCTCAATCAGTACCCGCCCTTGATCTTTGTTCGTATCCTCATAATCCCTGGAATCTTGACCTGATCACATGCTTGTATCGTTGATCTATCCTGGTCCTTCCTTATTGTTTCCTATGTCGTCTTCTTCAGCAGCATTGTTCCTGGTCCTACCGATCGATAAGGCGAAGCACCTCCCGTGGACCGGTAGCAACCTGAGATCAAGCCCAGCATTCCGGAGTAGCCTCCAGAGTCATGCCTACTGGGGGTCAAGAGCCACCAGTTTAGCCCGTCCAGCCTACAGAACCTGATGACGGCACCTTGGTGGGTCTCATCCGAACTTTGTTAGCTTCTCAGGATCGTCGAGGAGATGCCTTGCACTAGGCAGTGACAGATGCTCTGACCAGAGGAGGTCATCAGGGTAACAGCGTGGCCAACAGCTTCAAGCGCTTGAACCCTTCCTTCTTCGACGGTAGTGAAGATGTTATTACCGCGGACGCATGGCTTCAGGACACAGAGGTGATTCTATAAGCAGCCAGGACTCCAGAAGATGAAAAGGTGGTCGTAGTACGCCTGCAGTTATTGGATCTTGCCCGCAGCTAGTGGGCGACGCAGGCCGGTGGTTTAGTGACACCTATTGCCTGGACAGTATTCAGAGAGAGATTCCAGACCAAGTATTTTAATACTGTAGCTCGGTATGATCTACAGACGAGGTTCACCAATCTGAATTAGATGGACCGGACGGTCGACGGATATACGGCCGAGTTTTCGAGACTTAGTCGGTTTGCTCCCACTTTGGTAGTGACCGAGTTCGTTAGAGCCCAGCGGTTCCAGCAGGGGCTCCATCTCGAGATCTTATTAGCAGTGGAGCAGTTTGAGCATCATACCTTCGATGCAGTATGGAGAGCAGCTAGGAGGCATGAGTATACCTCCCAGAGGATCATGGACAGGACAGGAGGTCGGAAGCGATCCCATAGTCAGATGAATCAGTCTTCAGCACTAGCCCCGGCAGCTAGGGCTTTGACCATTGGAGCTCCGAGGCGGGCGGCCTCAGTGACGTCGGTTCAACATTCAACCCCGACGTACTGTCACGCCCCGATCCCAGAGGATCGAAAACTAGCCACTGGGCGTGATGCCGTACAAGTCTAGATTGCACTTGTACAAGGCAAAACCATTACAGTTCCTGGTATTTCTCAAAAAACATCTAGAACGCAGCAAAACCAAGCAGATAAATTGAAGTCACACAAGATATGAAGAATGTATCTCTTTATTGATAATCATAATGGATTACAAGACTTGCAGCGGAATACAAAGTTTACAATTGATTACAAGGCTCTTGAGTAACCAACTGAATGTATACACTTGCCCTTTAGGCTACAAATGAATATACCGACTTCTTTACAATGAACTTGCCAATATGGCTACAATCTCACTGGTAAAACTGAATTACGCTGTTCCATACATTATGTCCCGTATAGCAGAAGACATCGTCTTGAAAGAAGAGCTTCTATACACCCATCCGATTCATCGATACCAAGCAGTGATTCACAGGATTTCCCCCAAGCATACACCTGTAATATTGCCCACAACGTGGGTCAGTACATCATCAATGTACTGGCGAGCGGTGCTGGCCCAACACACCAAAGAAGACAACACTAAGTAATCATGTTATAGAACATTATCAACAGTGGTCTTTCTCGTTGCCATAGGGTCAATTTCATGTTATAGCCGACAATAAGTAAAGCATACAAATCTCATAGCCAACATAATTTAAAGCATGCAGTTATCACCCTTTGGTGATTCTTACCCACGGTCATGTAGCCATCCCTGTACATTTATAAGACTTACTCTGCCTGCACAAGACATTATTAGGAACAACATCATGATTCAATATAAATATCACCGTTCAGGTGATTCTTACCAGCAGCCGACATCCTTCCTTGTATTTGAGTAATATCTTACTCTACCTGCATAAGACATCATTAGCACTGGACCTATCTATATGAAGGTCACTGGCGATACGCCATCTTGGACCGTCTTACAGGTATACAGCGCCCTTGCCAGTGCAGGTAGCTAGCCCCACTGCAAGTCCTGTATACTGTGCTACTACTTCAGCACTGCTACTACTTCAGCATTGGTTTCCCCCAGGACGAACTGGGTTCCATGGCCCAGGAATACCGTACGAGAAACCACCTTGTCGACAAGTTGTCCATGACCATGCAACTATATGCAACTTATCTAAGAAGAAAACATATAATGCATGATAAGGAAAACTAAGTAATTCAGCCACTATTCTCATTAATATTGCCATCTTGCCATCTTGCCTTGAGCCAACGCTCACATTATCATCTGTCCAATCCAGGGTCTTAGCGTAATCAACATTCTACATCGGCACAGGATAATAGAATGTTGTTACCCAATGCCTTGCCACATCTTTGATACCATACATCTTTTCAACCAACTCAATGTACTCACTGCCCAATTCCTGGGACTTAGCATCTGTTTAGCATATATTCATTCGAATGCAAATCAAGCATACTCACTGCCCAGTTCTTGGGTCTTAACATCTGTTTTGCCATCTATTCATTGAGCCAAAGCTCGATATACTCACCGCCTAAGTATTTGGGACTTTGCCTTCACCTGTCATGTAATTCATCGTAACATCGTACAAGCATACAAATTCATTTAGCCACAATAGTTTACGTTCAGGTGATTATTATCTTTCATTATTTTTCCAAATTCCATGCAAGGTGTTATTGAACAACTCAACAAGAAACATAGCATACTCATCCTTATTTTAAGCGTGAAGCTAAAGGATCTTTGAAGGGTTCAACACTACTCACATTTATAGGACGATTTTCGCCACGATCGCATAGCCTTCCAAGCGATCCCTCGTATATTCTCAAGTCCAACAAGGCTTCATCGAACCAACCATCCATCATAAGGCATCTTGCGGGTCGAGGCACTACAATATATACCACTCAGAAAAAGTTTCGTCCTCGAAACTTAAAACAAAACTCATCCCCAAATCTTCAACAAACTTTTCATGAAACTTCTCAACGATCAACTTGCACCATTTAATATTTCTCTGCAATCTCTCGATTGATTTCAAGTAATATACCGTCTCGTTACAACATTCCAATTGATTCAAAATAGTTTACCATCTTTGATCTTTCCTTCGACACTCGTGCAAATCCTTAGCACATGATAATCCTTCCCGTGGCTTCGTTTGAATTCAGCATACCACTTAGTTGGAATCATACACATATTTTAGGCATCCCCGAAATACATGCACTTCAGCCAAGTTCAGTGATAGAGAAAGCGAACGAGCTACGGTGTACCTTCCTTTCCCGAACATCAGTAATCCTCTTCGAGCATCTCGTATAATCCTACTTGTTTATTCAATATTCCAACCAACTAACAACATAATAGATGTTGTCAATTCCAACTCGATAAATTTTTTTTTCCATAATCGATTCCAACGTTTTCCAAACTATTCAGACTTAGATGTATCAAGTATTCCTTTCAAGTTCGTTGTCATTCATGCCACCAAAGTTGATAAATCCTATAGCCATATTTCATTTTGATACCCCAATTCTCATCGATCGAATCTTGTACTCGTTGTCGTTCGCATCCATACACTTTGTTTGCAACTTATAAATTTCCTGATCACAATCCATTTTCCAAATCCCACCATCCTTCAATTTGTACCACCATTCTACTCTAGTTACATTTATCATTGTACTCCAACATTTTTTCGTATTGATCAAGCCAACATATTATCCTCTCGTATAAGCCACTCTCATATTCCAGCAACATTAATCCCGAGGGTCATTCCTATTCACATTCGCTCTCGTTGATCTCGGCTACATACACTATCCCATTCCGTCGTTACACTTATTCTTAATTCTGATCCGATTAATAAAAGTATTCCAACTTGTCTCAAGGCACTACCATCAATTTACGCAGCTCAATATTAATCAACCAAATCCAACCAGCTCTAACAATTTCCAGCATTCTAACAAAGGCAACCAAATTTCCGAAACCAACATGATCTGTCATCCCATCCAACATTATACATCAAAATTTTCAATCTTCATTCCATTCCAAAGTCTACCTTCTAACACATCTTACTCATACCGACTATACTCATGCAACATCAATAGGGACATCCTACAGTTTTCCAACAGTCAACTTAGCATTCAATCAAGTCTCTATGGTCAGCTAATCTAAGCTAAACCAAACATTCAGCTAGCTCATATGAGATGAGTAGCTATCAGGGACATACTTATCTCTTATCTTGGAGGCAACCAAATTTCCATGCAAGGTGTTATTGAACAACTCAACAAGAAACATAGCATACTCATCCTTATTTTAAGCGTGAAGCTAAAGGATCTTTGAAGGGTTCAACACTACTCACATTTATAGGACGATTCCCGCCACGATCGTATAGCCTTCCAAGCGATCTCTCGCATATTTTCAAGTCCAACAAGGCTTCATCGAACCAACCATCCATCATAAGGCATCTTGCGGGTCGGGGCACTACACGTACCCTCAGCAGCTGAAGCAGAAGCACTCTTCCGCAGTAGGATGTTCACACTGCAGGAAGCCTGGGCATGTGATATCAGAGTATCGCAAAGCACAGGGTTTGTGCTTGGTTTGTGGTGCCCCGGACCACAGGGTTGGGAACTGCCCGAGCAGGGGGAGTTCATCTTCATCAGCCTTCTCTAGTCCTTCGGTGAGAGGACCAGCACCAGTCTAACAGCAGCAACAGTACCCGTTTATGAGGCCCTTGCCGATGCAGTCCCAGGCATTCCAACAGCAGAGACCGCAGCAGTACGCCCAAGCCCAAACCCTGATCCAGAGCAAGAAGAGGAGTTTTCAGCAGAGGGGACCCGCACCCAGAGGATATGGTCAAGTGCTGGCTTTGACCATGGGAGAGAAAGGATTAGCACCAGGTGAGGTGGTGGCAGGTACTATTCTCGTTAACACCTTTCCAGCTTCAGTATTTTTTGACTCTGGTGCCTCGCATTCATTTATGTCTGCACGATTCGCGATACGGATAGGACTGGAGCCCGAGTCATTATCAGTAAGGCTCAATATACTTACTGGTAGCAGTCTTGTGGGAGTAGATAGAGTGTTTTCCTCGTGTCGGATCATAGTTAGCGGTAAAGAGTTTTCCGCTAGATTGATAGAGTTCCCGATGGCCGACTATGATGTGGTCTTAGGGATGGATTGGTTGAGAAACCAGTATGCTAGGATAGACTGCCATATTGGCAGGGTTATTTTTAGAATTCTCGGCGAGCCAGAGTTTTCCTTTTCCCGAGGCGAAGTTGAACCTTCTCCTCCAGTATTGCGGATGGCAGTAGCAGCAGTCCAGTTACCCCGAATAGTTGAGGAGTTTCCAGATGTTTTTCCAGAAGAGCTTCCAGGAATGCCGCAAGAGCGAGAGATCGAGTTCACTATCGACTTGATCCCAGGGACAACCCCAGTGTCAGAGAGAGTCGACAGGATGGCACCGTCAGAGCTAGAGATATTGTACAAGATGATTGAAGAACTCAGAACCAAGGGATTTATTCATACTAGTCGATCGCCTTGGGGAGCCCCGATGCTTCATGTGAAAAAGAAGGATGGTACGTCCAGATTATGTGTTGATTATCGTACCTTGAACTCAGTGACAATCAAGAACAAATACCCTCTCCCGAGGATAGATGACTTGTTTGATCAACTCAAGGGGACAGCAGTGTTCTCGAAGATTAATTTGCGGTCAGGATATCATCAAATCAGAGTCAGAGAGAAGGACATCCCGAAGATAGCTTTCAGGTCGAGATATGGGCATTGGGAGTTCCTTGTGACGCCCTTTGGAGCAACCATTGCGCCGGCTGTATTCATGGACCTCATGAATCGCATCTTCATGCCTTATTTAGATCAGTTCATGAATGTGTTCATAGACGACATCCTGGTCTACAGCAAGAGTGAGGCGGAGCATGAGCAGCATCTCCGTGTGGTTCTTCAGACTCTCAGGGAGCACCAGTTATATGCCAAGTTTAGTAAATACGAGTTCTGCCTTGATCGTATTTCATACTTGGGTCATATCATCACCAGAGGAGGAGTAGAAGTGGATCCCCAGAAGATCGTGGCCACTGAGACGTGGCCAGTACCCAGCACAGTTGTAGAAGTTCGCAGTTTTCTTGGCTTGGCCGGCTACTACCGGCGATTTGTTTCAGACTTTGCACGGATTTTAGCACCATTGACCCAGTTGACCTGCAAGGATGCACAGTTTGCTTGGACAGTAGAGTGCCAGGATTCTTTTGAGAAGTTGAAACATGGTTTAATGACGGTACCCATTCTCACGATTCCAGATGGGACCGGGGGATTCTCAGTATATTGTAATGCTTCAGGCAGAGGCTTAGGATGTGTTCTGATGCAGCATGGGAAGGTAATAGCTTATGCGTCACGTCAACTTCATGATCATGAGAGGAATTACCCAACCCGTGACTTGGAACTGGCAGCGGTAGTATTTGCACTTAAGTTGTGGAGGCACTACCTGTATGGAGATAGGGTGGAGATTTTCACCGACCACAAAAGCCTGAAGTATATTTTCACCCAGAAGGATCTTAACATGCATCCGAGAAGATGGTTAGAGCTACTTGTGGATTATGATGTCAACCTGCAGTATCATCCTGGGAAGGCCAACGTTGTTGCAGATGCATTGAGCAGGAGAGCCGGAGTTTATTTCCTGACAACACAACCAGAGTTATTAGCAGATCTTCAGAAGATGGGTGTAGAAGTTGTCCTTCCTACCAATGTGGCGTTGATGGCCAGTATGCAAGTTCAGTCCACTATAGTCGAGGGGATCCGGATGGCGCTGTCAGCAGATTCTAAGCTTCAGCGGTTTAGAGTAGAATGTGAGGCAGGACGAAGACCAGAGTTATGCATCCATGAGGACGGTACACTTCAACATGGGAAGCATCTTTGTGTACCCAGTGGAGATATCGGACAGGAGATTATGGCAGAAGCTCACCATTCTCAGTATTCCATTCATTCGGGCGGTACGAAGATGTACCATGATATCCGTCAGCACTTTTGGTGGAATAGCATAAAGAGGGAGATAGCCTGGTTTGTCTCTCGATGTTTGGTTTGCCAACAGGTCAAGACTGAACGTCAGAGGCCAGCTAGACTTCTTCAGCCCTTGCCGATTCTAGAATGGAAATGGGAGCATATAACCATGGACTTCGTGACTGGATTACCTAGGTCTCCGGCCGGTAGAGATGCTATTTGGGTTATTATAGACAGGCTCACGAAGGTGGCTCACTTTCTTCCATTCAAAGTTGGTCAGTCGACGGCTCAGCTAACAGAGATGTATCTCAGGCAGATAGTTAGGTTGCATGGATTACTAGTCAGTATCACCTCAGAAAGAGATTCTATATTTACGTCGCACTTTTAGCGTAGCCTGCAAGAGAGTTTGGGAACTCACCTCCAGTTCAACTCAGCTTATCATCCGCAGACAGATGGTCAGTTAGAGCATACCATACGAACCTTGGAAGATATGTTGAGATCTTGTACGCTCGACTTCGGTAGAATGTGGGAAGATTACCTACATCTGGTGGAGTTCTCGTACAATAACAGTTTCGAGGCCAGCATCCAAATGGCACCGTTCGAGGCATTATATGGTAGAAAGTGTCGATCCCCGCTAGCATGGGACGATGTTGGAGCGAGGCAGATGCTCGGTCTAAAAATGATTGCTCAGACGGTAGAGGTGGTCAGGAGAGTCAGGGATCATCTTCGAGTTGCCCAAGATCGCCAGCGCCCTTGGGCCGATTCTTATCGGCGTCCTCTTAAGTTTTTTGTCAGCGACCATGTATTCCTGAGGATTTTGCCTAACCGTGGCGTCATTCGTTTCGGCGTGCGGGAAAAGCTTAGTCCTAGGTATATAGGGCCGTTCGACATTCGGGAGCGAGTAGGAGACGTGTCCTATCGTCTCGCTCTTCCGTCGTCACTACGTGAGGTGTATGATATGTTCCATGTATCCCAACTACGACGGTATATTCCAGACCCGAGCCACATCCTGGATCATTCAAAATTGGTTGTTGGTACCAACCTTTCGTATGAGGAGAGGCTCGTATCTATATTAGACCGGAGAGAGAAGGTACTCAAGAACAAGACTTAAGTTAGTCCGTATTGCTTGGGGTCATCACTCTTTGGATGAGTCAACATGGGAGCGTAAGGATGATATTCGATCGCGATATCCCGACCTGTTTAACTCGTAAGGTATAATATATTCCTTATGCCTTATGCTCTCAATTCCATATTTGAATGAATGATTGCTTGATTGATTTTCTTGTTATAGCTTGCCTGTGATTAGTATAGCTTGTCCTTGCTTCTATAGCATCTTGATTAAATTTTGAGGACGAAATTCTTTTAAGGTGGGTAGAGTTGTAACGATCGTGGTTCGTATTACGTATACGTATATTGCATGTTTCATGGCATGGTTTATCTTGGTATTGCAATTGCTTGGTTCGGTTTGGTTTGTATGGCTCGGTTTGGCTTGGTTTTTCATGTGGACCAAACCCCTACCTACCCCCACTCTTCTCCTTTGTAGCCGCCCACTCCTTCTCTCTCTTCATTTACTTTTTCTCCATTACTTCTCCTTCTTCACCATTACTCTCTTCACCTACCAGAGAGAGAGGGTTTAGGCAAGTACAGCTTGCTTCATGGAGGAACTCAGTTTTTATTGTTCCATTCTCTTTCTCACGAGATTCTAACACACTTTAATACTTAACATTTCTAATTTCTATGGTTCAATTTGTGTAGATCTAAGTTTATTGTATTTTTAGATTTTTTGAGTTTTGATCTATTTAACCTTGTTATTATCTAGTTTTGATAGTTCCATGTTGTAGAGAATTTGATTCTGCCCCATTTTGACCTATGGAAGTCTGGATTCAGACCTCGGATGAAGGATTTGGGAGGCTTTGAAGCCATGGATTTCATGACTCTTCTTCTCGGTTCAGTGGGGAAGAAGAGCAGTACTTGACCACATGGATTTTCATGCGGCAAGTTTTCCTTAGCCGCATGGCAGTCTTTGCCGCATAGGCCATGGGCTCCTTGACTTAGCCGCATAAGACACCATGATTCTCAGCCGCATGAACATCTGCCTTTTCAGCCGCATGAATTCATTCACCCCCTGGCCGCATGGCAATATTATTCGCATGGCAATATTTGCCGCATGACTCAAAATATCCGCTGCCGCATATGACCCGTCTCCCCGCAGCCGCATAAGGCCTTGGCTTGACTTAGCCGCATAGCTATCATTTGTCCCAGCCACATGAAGTCGATTCCCCCGCAGCTGCATATGCTTGATTGATCCACAGCCGCATAAGTTGTCATTGGTCCTTAGCCGCATGAACACCAACATCCTCAACCGCATAAGCCCGCATGCTTCCAGCCGCATGGCACCGCATCTCCTGAGCCGCATACACCTGTTTCTATCATGTCGCATGAATTCATTCCCTGCAGTCGCGCGCATATGCGCGTATTACTTAGCCGCATGGCGTTGCTCCCCCGCAGACGCATAAGCTCATCCTTCCTGAGCCGCATGTGCCCGCCCTCTTCCAGCCGCATGAGCTCGCAGTTCCCAGCCGTATAAGCGCGTATCCTTTCTGTCGCATGAATCCAATTAGCCGCATGGCATTGCTTCCCGCTGCCGCATGAGCTTATTTTCCCTTAGCCGCATGACTCCTTCCATAGTCCTCTTTTATTATTATATTTAATGCTACATTTATGCTCATGTTTTCTGACTCTCTGTGAAAGCTTGTACTATGTAGATTTTGCACATATGTCCATGAACCCGATGAGGCCCGCCGCGACGCACTCTTGACAAGTAAACCTGACATGATATATCCCGTTATGTTGTTAAGACTGCTAGCCTGACATGACAAGAATGATTTACCTGGACACTATGGGCGATTGTATTTTTACAAATAAACCAGCATTGTCTTGCATCATGTCTAGGATAGGGATCCCCTGAATACCACGGTTAGGGGTACCTACCGAAATTGACTAAGGCTAATAACTAGAAATCCAGTAGTCATGGAGAGATTTCTCAGCTACAGGCAATTTCGTTATCAGGGCACCCCATCATGGGATTTGTAGCCTACCGTCGAGTAAGGCACATTTTCAGCCTACTGATATGTGTTGCAACCACCAAATTACTTAAGGGTACAGGCATTCTTGGACAATGTACCCACATGAATTCAATCCCCTAATTGCGTCTGGATAACCTGGATGGTCTTCAGGGCTTGTGGCTGTTGGAATAATCTTATTGTATTTTGCTAGTAACTAGGCATGTGATAACCCTAGTTAGTTAAAGTATCAAGCCGTACTCTTTGCTTGGCCGTAATTGATTGAATGGAGTCTAGCCCAGCTTTGTCTCGTCCTGATCCTGTACAAGATTGTGACATGACATGATTACTTATGCTTGCCTTAACAATAACGATCAGGGGTCCAGTTCTGTTCAGGCGAAGGGTTACAACCCCGGTCCTTGTTTGATTTAAGGGTTGTAACCTGGCTCTCGGAATAGTTCTGCGTCCTCTCTTCGTTTATTGTCTTATTGCACCCCATGTCATGCTCGTCATGTTTTACCTTACTTCAGTAGCATGATTATTTATGCTTGCCTTAACAATAATGATCAGGGGTCAAGTTCTGTTCAGACGAAGGGTTACAACCCCGGTCCTTGTTTGGTTTAAGGGTTGTAACCTAGCTCCCGGAACAGATCTGTGTCCTCTTTTCGTTTATTGTCTCATTACTTTACCAACAAGTATTGAGACGGGTTTCTATTCAAGTGAAGGGTTGCAACCCCGGTCCTTATTTGGTTTAAGGGTTGCAATCTGGCTACTTGAATGGTTTCCTCGAACTTAATTTATTATTGTTATCTCTGTTATTATCAGTATCTTTATAATTATCTTTAATATTCAATTGTGATATGTTGGTTTTAGTTACTAAGTGAAGCCTCCTTTGTGGCACTTGTTCTTTCTAGGGTCTGAGCTAGCTGATTTTGTATGGCCAGATATCGGAGCAGCTCCAGAGGATCTACTTTCCTTCTAGCCAGATGGTGACCACCAGGCGTAACCAAGGCAACGAGTGGGTTTCCTTTTGTTCTCCCACTCTATTGTAAAATTATTTTTTTGAGGCGTTTAGCCGGCGAGCACGTGTTAGCTTGTATTGTACCTTTATTTACTGTCTGCCTACGGACTGTAGCATGATTGGCAAATCCTAGGGTTGATCATGTATGACTGAAACTCTTGCTAGTTTTGAAATTTTGTACGACTAGCTTCATGATCATCCAAATATGTAATGTATGGGATGCCTTACTATTGTATATTTGGTGCTCTGACATCATGTAACTATTATTGCTTGCTTGAGATTGAGACAATAGGCTTGTTCATGACCGTAGGAGACTGATGGCTTGTAGTTAAACCCTCATGTATCTAGGCAGCCGTGACCATATAGAGAGGTGGGTTGCACTTTAATATACGTAGCTGGCTATGTACGCCCCCGCTCTCCAGTATTCTGGTTCTGGGGCGTTACAAAAAGGAAACAGCGTTCCATAAGTCAAAAATTTAGCGACGTCAAGAGGAGACGTCGCTAAACATCGCCAACTAGTGTCGTATACGACATTTTAGGACGTCGCTAATATGCAAAATTTTGGCAACGTCTTTTGTCGGCGTCGCTAATTCCGTCGCTAATTTGTCATATTTTAGTAGTCAGTGGTCTCTCATTTGTGCAATATATACTTGCCTAAAAAGTTGGTTGAGGGATGTCACGACCCGCTACCCAAATTGTTGGGCCAGGCCGAGTCATGCCCAGCCTACGTTGAGATAAAACGTAGTAAGCTGTTCTAAAGATAACAGGATAAGACTAAATGTGCTAACAGTTCTATAAGTGAAGAAGAATCATAAATGCTCCAAACACAAAAGTCGTCGTATACAGTAAAATGTCCAAGTACAAGTGAACTGAAAAGTAAAACTGGATACATGTCCAGTTACAAAATGTACAGTCTAATACATGACTACTCTCAAAAGTCTAAGTAAACAAAAGACAACTAGGCGAGGTTCCCTGCAGGAACATCCTCGTAGTGTAGAGCCGGGTCCTCGGCAGTATCTCCATAGTATGTGTCACAGAGTAACTCCTCCTCAGTAAGGACACCTACAACGTTATCCTGTCAGGACGGAAGCAAGTACTAAATCTAGCAAACTAGCATATGAAACATGAAAATGAACATGAGAGGAAATAACTGGAAAGCATGGCATCACCCAATCTATCATGGCAATGATACATATGGCATAGAGACAGATGTACATGTAGTGTTTAAAACTGTAGCAAATACGTGATCGGTCAATAGATGTACAATGTACTGTGGTACATGTAAATAAAATGTGCATACGTACAAGTCAACAGACATAGGTGTACATCCGTACAGAAATACGGGATAATGGCCTGCGACAAGGTATGCATATAAAATGCGACCTCGCTCGCTACTGTAGGGGGGTCGTGATCACGTATAATACTATCAGTTTTCCCATAACCCGTATTCTAATCATGTGAGAGATACATCAAGACTGTTCTAAGCATGGTAGTAACTGGAAGTACAACATGTAGAGATCTAACTTGCTATCCCAAGGATCAGCATTTAACATGGTGGGGTTTGTAGTTCATTTATGTGACAATATGTAAAGTTCGTAGAAAGTACTTGCCTCTAGCAAAGCAAAACAAAACAAGCTGCGATAACAGTGCTATGGATGTCCGGTAACTCGTCGCTGTAGAAGTAAATATAATAACTTAGTTTTTATACTAAGCTAAAACACTAGGACACTAATTTGTGAAACACGACTTGTGATTGGGCACCTAGCCAAAATGATAACTTTGGCATAGGAGACCAATGTGGGATGACACACTATGTTAACTAACTTTCTAGGGTCTTTACACTAGTGAGGGATGGGGTTCAACACGACTAAAACTCCAAATATCACAAAAAGCTACAAGTCGTAATTAATCAATAAATAAATCAAAAGATCATTGTGTTCTAACAATTTTAGAGATAGACAAAAAGCCTAGTTTTGTTTAAAGCAAAGTATTAAAGTGATCCTTGTTAATCATAGAAATTTATTATAATTTTTCTGGAATTTATTAACCAGTACAAACATTTTATAAAAATCAGTTTTCCTAAGTGTACAGAAAATGAGTTTTGGTTTCATATGCCAAACTAGTGGCAAAACAGTAAATTAAATACTACAAAAATTATACTAAATTAGCTAACTTAACATAGTATCTAAATACTATTTTCCATAATTTTAGCAGTACTTTAAGTATTTTTAGAAAATCAAAAACAGCATTGCACACAATAATTAATTATCTGCGTATTTTGTCCATATATATAATTTGAACCAAAGTTCAAATACAGGACCCAAGGCCATGAATCAAGTCCAATATGACTTGTACAGGTCTTGAATGTGTGGAAACACATTTATGCCCAAATACCCATGCTAGGCTTGGACACTAAATGGTTGCAGTAATTTAAATACAATAAAAATACAATTTGGTAATAGTCAAAATAAATATTATTATTTTAATAAGGTAAATTTGTACAAAAGAATATATATATACATACTTATGCTAAAAAGTATATATAGATATATAAGGAAAAATACTTAATTTATAAAGTATACATATATATATATATATATATATATATATATATATATATATATATATATATATATATATATATATATATATATATATATATATATATATATATACAAATATATATATATATATATATAAGAAAACACTTAATAATATAGTGTATATATATAATATATATATGTATGAAAATATATATATATACAAACATATGCATATAGAATTTACTAACTACAAAATATATATACATATATATTAAATACTGTTTAAAATACAGTATACATATATATATATATATACTAATATATATATATAAAAAAAATAATATATATACATATATATAAAAAAATAAAACAGAAAAAGAAAAAGGAAAAGAAAAAGAAAAGGAAAAAGAACAGCAGTGGCCGGGTTCGAACCCAGGCCAGAGAAGTGCGCGGGGGGGGGGGGGGGGTTTAGGTTAGGATGGGCTGGCCAGGGGGTCAGCCCATCAGTTGTGTTAGAGGTTAGGGTTTTGATTCATTTATTTAGTTTCGGTTTAATTATTATAAAAAAAGTAATAAATGTACCCTGTGTCCTGACAGTTAGGGACACAGGTATCCTTGTGTCCTAGGCCTGCACGACACGCACGAGTTCAATCTCGCGTGTCCAGTTCTATCGAAATGTTCGCCAGGACAAGGCGAACCACATACACGTGTACGAGACACGCACGACACAGTCTCGTGAGTGTTACCTGTGTGTCCGACTTCTTAAAGAAGTTTCGAAAGCAGAGGCGGCGGCTAGGGGCGTCGGGACGGTGGCGCTCCAGTGGCGCTGCGTCCAGCTCGGCAAGGCGAAGCGGATGGCGGTGGTGGCGACCGTCGACGACGAGTGGTGCGGCGGGGGTGGTGTGTCACCGGAGTTAGGGTTAGGTCTAGGGTTTTGTGGGAGAACGGGGGCTGTGGCGGTCGTCGGTGGTCGGGGATGTGGTAGCTAGGTCGGGGGGGTTGCTGGGGTTTAAATAGGGGGGAATCGAGGCGGTCGGGCAGCCGAGAAAGGCGGGGGCAGGGCGGTTGTGTCGGTCGGGGCAGCCGAGTGGGTCAACGGGGGTGGGTGAGAGCCAGAGGAGAGAGAGTGTCGTGTGAGGGGGGAGGGGGTTTGGGTAGTATGCAATAGGGCCCTTAGGAATTAGGAAATTACACAATCGAATTATCAGTGAGAAATTACAAAATAGAAATTGCATTTCTAAATTAAAAACATTTCCTTAATTACAAACTGATATAAAACAAATCTAAAAATTGCAGAACCTATTTAATTAATTCCAAATAATTTGCAAAGTGATATTTTTATATTTAAAACTCATTTAAAAATATAGAAAAAATTCCTAAAAATCCCAATAATTACTTTAAGGCTAAAAATTAACATTAAAAATTAATTAACACTAATTTAACTAAAATTGAAAAACAGGGGCTGACAAGTCTTCCCTCCTTGAAAAATTTCGTCCTCGAAATTCACAAGGATTGAAGACCTGACAATATTCTAACATAGCAAGTAATGAAATCAAATGACTAAGGCTACGATCGAAACTAACCTCTAAGGTATCAAGCGGGAACGGGTGGTTCCCTCGCAGCGGTTGGATCGAACAAGTAAGGGTATCTCTCCCTCATGTCCGACTCCCTCTCCCAAGTAGATTCACCTGGGGAGTGACGGCTCCAAGCTACTCGTACTAGGGGTATAACCTTGTTCCTCAGCTTCTTCTCTCTCCGGTCTAATATCTCCACTGGCTGCTCAGAAACTGTAAGGCTCGGTCCGACCTCCAACTATGAATGATCTAGCACATGACTGGGGTCTGGAACATATCTCCTCAACTGAGATGCGTGAAAGACATCGTGAACTCCTGCTAGGTTGGGTGGAAGTACAACCCTGTAAGCTACCTCTCCGATCCTGCCAAGTATCTCGAATGGCCCGATGTATCTGGGGCTCAGCTTCCCTCCTCGTCCGAACCGGATCGTCCCTCGAGTAGGTGATATCTTCACTAGCACCATATCACCGTCTGCGAACTCCATCGACCTGCGACTAGCATCAGCCCAGTGTTTTTGCCTATCCTGAGCTACTCTGAGCCTGTCTTTGATCATCCCGTCTTTCTCTGCTGCATCCGTGATCATCTCTGGCCCAAGCATAACTCTGTCTCCGACATCATCCCAAAAGAGCGGTGTACGGTATTGTCGTCCATATAGTGTCTCGAAATGAGACATACCAATACTGGCCTGGTAGCTGTTGTTGTATGAAAACTCTACCAAGTGCAGATGGCTCTCCCATGATCCTCCGAAGTCCAGCACGCAAGTCCTCAGCATATCCTCCAGTGTCTGTATCGTCCTCTCGGACTGCCCATCTGTCTACGGGTGGTACGTCGTACTGAACTTGAGCCTACTGTCCAACTCCTCCTGCAAGCTCCTCCAGTAGTGGAATGTAAATCTGCTGTCTCTGTCTGACACGATGCTCACCGGCACTCCGTGTAGGCGAACTATCTGCTGCATGTATAGCTCCGCCAACTTCTCGGTAGAAAGCCCCACCTTGAAGGGTATGAAGTGCGCACACTTCGTCAGCCTGTCTACGATGACCCAGATGGCATCCTTCCCTCCTTGGGAACGAGGAAGCCCTGAAACGAAGTCCATCGTAATATGTTCCCACTTCCACTCGGAAATGGGTAACGGCTGTAACAAACCAGCTGGCCTCTGGCGCTCCGCCTTGACCTGCTGGCAAACTAGGCATCTCGAGATGAAACATGATACATCCCTCTTTATTCTGTGCTACCAAAGATGTTTCCGCAAGTCACGGTACATCTTGTTAGCACCAGGGTGAATAGAATATCTCGATCGGTGCGCCTCCTACCAGATTGCCTCTACCAGCTCTCCCTTCGACACGTACAATCGGCTGCCATGCCTTAGGGATCCATCCTCTGCTATAGTGAAGTCATCCAGCAATCCAGCCAATGCTTGGGGTCGAAGTCTGCGAAGGCTCTCATCTGTAGACTGTGCCTTCCGGATCTGCTCCATCAATCCTGACTGAATGTCAAGCGCCATCATCTGTATACTGATCCTGGCCGAACTAGCTCGATACCGAGCTTCTCCAGATCCTCCCACAAATGCCGATCAATCATCAGGTACCATGCCATCGGATGCCTGCTCAGCGCATCCGCTACCACATTTGCCTTCCCGGGGTGATACTGTAAATCGATGTCGAAGTCCTTCATCAACTCCAACCATCGTCTTTGCCTCATGTTCAGCTCTTTCTGCGTGAACACATACTTCAAGCTTTTGTGGTCAGTAAAGATTTCCACACGCTCTCCGTATAAGTAATGTTTCCATAACTTGAGTGCAAAGATCATCGCAGCTAACTCTAGGTCATGGGTAGGATAATTCCTCTCATGAGTCCGCAACTGCCTAGATGCATAAGCAATTACTTTCCTATGCTGCTGTAGAACACATCCTAACCCCTTCCCAGAAGCATCACTGTAAATGGTGAAACCTCCAGAACCTGAAGGTAAAGTCAGAACTGGAGCGGTCGTCAGCCTCCTCTTCAGCTCCTCAAATGCCGCCTGACAGTCCTCTGACCAGATGTACTCTGCGTCCTTCCGCGTCAGCTTCGTCATGGGTTCCGCTATCCTAGTAAAGTCCTGGACGAACTTTCTATAATAGCCTGCTAAACCCAGAAAACTCCTGATCTCTGAAACTGACGTCGGAGCCTTCCACGTCTCAACTGCAGCAATCTTCCTGGGATCCACCGAGATTCCATCTCCAGTGACTACATGGCCGAGAAACTCCACTCGGTCTAAAAAGAACTCGCACTTCGGCAATTTGGCAAACAATCTCTCCTGCCTCAGAATCCCCAAAACTATCCGCAAGTGCTCTGCATGCTCCTCCGGCGTCTTCGAGTATATCAGGATGTCGTCGATAAATACCACGACAAACTTATCTAGATACTGGTGAAATATCTTATTCATCAAGTTCATAAAGACAGCTGGCACATTTGTGAGACCAAATGGCATCAGCAGAAACTCGTACTGTCCGTTCTTCGTGTTGAACGCCGTCTTCTGGATGTCTGCTGGCCTAACCTTCACCTGGTGGTACCCAGATCTCAAGTCTATCCTGGAAAACACCTTCGCCCTGCTCAACTGGTCGAACAAATCATCTATCCTGGGCAGAGGATATTTGTTCTTGATGGTGATGGCATTCAAGGCCCGATAGTCAATACACAACCAGACTGTACCATCCTTTTTAGGCACAAAGAGCACTGGCGCTCCCCATGGAGAAGCACTGGATCGAATGAAACCCTTTTTCAACAGGTCATCAATCTGCTCTTTCATCTCTATGGCCTGCTTGGGATTCACTTTATAGCAAGCCCGGGATACTGGTGATGAACCCGGCACTAAATCTATAGTGAACGTCACATCTCTGTCAGGCAGAAGTCCTGGAAGATCCTCTGGGAATACATCCATAAACTCCCTAATGATAGGGTGTGGCGGTGCTGCGTCCCCGACTGTCGCACAACAGTTCGGCTCTAGGCTGATCTCCGGCCCTGTCCTCCTGACACTGAATGGTGCTGTGCCTGGGGGACTGAACAAAATACTACCCTCATGGCAATCTATAGATGCATGGGCATAGCTAAGCCAGTCTATCCCCAATATGATATCATAATCGGGGAGTGGCATCACAAAGAATCGCCCCCTGAACTCTCTTTCGGCTATAAAAATAGAACATCTATAGATAGATCTAATAGGCACTGGTCCTCCTCCCGTCATCACTCTACTAATCTCCGCAGTAGGTGTAGCTACTAGATGATGTTTATGCATAAACTCTAATGATAGGAAGCTATGAGATGCACCAGAATCAAACAAACATACAGCTAGAAAAGTATGCAAATAAACATGACCTGTGATGACGTCAGCTAAGTAATCCGGCTCCGAAACCTGCTCCGGCTCCGGCTCAAGGGCTAGGCTATAGACCTTCTCCTGAGGTCCCTTCTGCTGCTGCAGATGCTGCCCGAACCTCTGCTGTTGAGTCGGGAGCGGTCCTCTAGTCTTCGCTACTGGGCAGTCCCGAATCTGATGGGTGGTAGACCCACAAACTAAACACTGCCCCAATCTCTTCCTGCAAATGGACCTGTCGTGCCCTGGTCTTCCGCAGAAAGAACATATAGCTCCCTTCTGCTGCTGCCGGGGTCCCGGGGCTCTAACTGGCGGGGTCTGATGATGTGGTGTAGGGGGACGGTAAGTCTGCTGGGGTGGCGTCGGCGCTCTCTGCTGGAAAGCCTGACGCTTGGACGGTCCCTCATGATGTACAGGAGCCGGCCTTTTGCTAGACAGAAGACGCTCCTCAATGCTCCGGGCCAACTCTAGGCTCTGGTAGTATTCAGTCGTACCGTTCGCCACTATAAGAATGCCAATATCTGGAACTAGACCATAGCAAAACCTACGGGTCATCTCCTCTGGATCAGCAACCAGACTAGGAGTGAAATGGCTCAGGCGACTAAACTCTGCCGCATACTCGTCAACAGAACGGTTCCCCTGCTGGATGTTCTGGAATCGTAGCCCCATGGCTACTCTAGCAGTGGTCGAGAAGAATTTCTTCTTGAACTGGGTCTTGAACTGGTCCCAGGTGGCTCTCCCTCTCGCAAACAACGGCTCATTTCTGAACCAGACTCCGGCTAAGTCTATCAGCAGAAATCCTGCTGCCTCGACCTGAAGGTCATCCGGCATCCTAACTCCTAGAAGCTTCCTCTCTACTGAATCTAGCCAGTCATCAGCTACTACTATGCCCTCAGTCCCTGAGAATTCCTTGGGATTCAGACCCATGAAGTCCTTGATCGTCCCCGCTCTCTGCCGTGGCTCTACATATGGTGGGATCATGGGACGTCCCTCAGAACGCTCCATGCTCTGGCGGAGTAGGGTAGTCTGCTCCTGATGGGTTGTTAGGAACCCCTGGATCAGTGTGAGCAGCTGGGTTCCGTCAAGTGTGACGGAAGCCTGAGTGGGTATAGTGATAGGGGGTGGTGGAAGTATCGGGGCCTGCTGGAACTGGGATGTGGAAGGTGGTATCTGGGTCTGCGGATCTGTAGAGTGGGGGAAAGTGGTAGGTGGAGATGTATCAGTCAACTGGTCCGCTGACTGGATATGGAGGGCCCCATTCTCGGGGGTAACATACTGGGATGAACGAGTAAGCACCATCTAAATTACACATAAAAAGACTTATAAGGACTTATTTAAAGTAAGTAATCATATGCAAGGAAATCTAATTATAATAGCAAACATGTGATGTATTTCCTATGTTGCAATCCTAGTATTCCTCTAGGTGTTCTAAGTGTCTTTCCTAATGTTGTCTAATTACCTTAAGTTCCTAATTGCAGGCATGCTTGGTACAATAACGTAACCAAACAGTTTAGTCAGGACCTGCATGGGCCACCACTAAAAATATGTCACGACCCGCTACCCAAATTGTTGGGCCAGGCCGAGTCATGCCCAGCCTACGTTGAGATAAAACGTAGTAAGCTGTTCTAAAGACAACAGGATAAGACTAAATGTGCTAACAGTTCTATAAGTGAAGAAGAATCATAAATGCTCCAAACACAAAAGTCGTCGTATACAGTAAAATGTCCAAGTACAAGTGAACTGAAAAGTAAAACTGGATACATGTCTAGTTACAAAATGTACAGTTTAATACATGACTACTCTCAAAAGTCTAAGTAAACAAAAGACAACTAGGCGAGGTTTCCTGCAGGAACATCCTCGTAGTGTAGAGCCGGGTCCTCGGCAGTATCCATAGAATGTGTCAAGAGTAACTCCTCCTCAGTAAGGACACCTACAACGTTATCCTGTCAGGACGGGAGCAAGTACTAAATCTAGCAAACTAGCATATGAAACATGAAAATGAACATGAGAGGAAATAACTGGAAAGCATGGCATCACCCAATCTATCATGGCAAGGATACATATGTCATAGAGCCAGATGTACATGTAGTATTTAAAACTGTAGCAAATACGTGATCGGTCAATAGATGTACAATGTACTGTGGTACATGTAAATAAAATGTACATACGTACAAGTCAACAGGCATAGGTGTACATCCGTACAGAAATGCGGGATAATGGCCTGCGGCAAGGTATGCATATAAAATGCGACCTCGCTCGCTACTGTAGGGGGGTCGTAATCACGTATAATACTATCAGTTTTCCCATAACCCATATTCTAATCATGTGAGAGATACATCAAGACTGTTCTAAGCATGGTAGTAACTGGAAGTACAACATGTAGAGATCTAACTTGCTATCCCAAGGATCAGCATTTAACATGGTGGGGTTTGCAGTTCATTTATGTGACAATATGTAAAGTTCGTAGAAAGTACTTGCCTCTAGCAAAGCAAAACAAAACAAGCTGCGATAACAGTGCTATGGATGTCCGGTAACTCGTCGCTGTAGAAGTAAATATAATAACTTAGTTTTTACACTAAGCTAAAACACTAGGACACTAATTTGTGAAACACGACTTGTGATTGGGCACCTAGCCAAAATGATGACTTTGGCATAGGAGACCAATGTGGGGTGACATACTATGTTAACTAACTTTCTAGGGTCTTTACACTAGTGAGGGATGGGGTTCAACACGACTAAAACTCCAAATATCACAAAAAGCTACAAGTCGTAATTAATCAATAAATAAATCAAAAGATCATTATGTTCTAACAATTTTAGAGATAGACAAAAAGCCTAGTTTTGTTTAAAGCAAAGTATCAAAGTGATCCTTGTTAATCATAGAAATTTATTATAATTTTTCTGGAATTTATTAACCAGTACAAACATTTTATAAAAATCAGTTTTCCTAAGTGTACAGAAAATGGGTTTTGGTTTCATATGCCAAACTAGTGGCAAAACAGTAAATTAAATACTACAAAAATTATACTAAATTAGCTAACTTAACATAGTATCTAAATACTATTTTTCCATAATTTTAGCAGTACTTTAAGTATTTTTAGAAAATCAAAAACAGCATTGCACACAATAATTAATTATCTGCGTATTTTGTCCATATATATAATTTGAACCAAAGTTCAAATACAGGACCCAAGGCCATGAATCAAGTCCAATATGACTTGTACAGGTCTTGAATATGTGAAAACACATTTGGACCCAAATACCCATGCTAGGCTTGGACACCAAATGGTTGCAGTAATTTAAATACAATAAAAATACAATTTGGTAATAGTCAAAATAAATATTATTATTTTAATAAGGTAAATTTATACAAAAGAATATATATATACATACTTATGCTAAAAAGTATATATAGATATATAAGGAAAAATACTTAATTTATAAAGTATACATATATATATATATATATATATATATATATATATATATATATATATATATATATATATATATATATATATATATATATATATATATATATATATAAGAAAACACTTAATAATATAGTGTGTATATATATATAATATATATATATGTATGAAAATATATATATATACAAACATATGCATATAGAATTTACTAACTACAAAATATATATACATATATATTAAATACTGTTTAAAATACAGTATACATATATATATATATATATATATATATATATATATATATATATATATATATATATATATATATATATATATATATATATATATATATATACATATATATATATAAATAAAACAGAAAAAAAAAGGAAAAAGGAAAAGAAAAAGAAAAGGAAAAAGAACAGCAGTGGCCGGGTTCGAACCCAGGCCAGAGAAGCGCGCGGGGGGGGGGGGGGGGGGGGGTTAGGTTAGGATGGGCTGGCCAGAGGGTCAGCCCATCAGTTGTGTTAGAGGTTAGGGTTTTGATTCATTTATTTAGTTTCGGTTTAATTATTATAAAAAAAAAGTAATAAATGTACCCTGTGTCCTGACAGTTAGGGACACAGGTATCCTTGTGTCCTAGGCCTGCACGACACGCACGAGTTCAATCTCGCGTGTCCAGTTCTATCGAAATGTTCGCCAGGACATGGCGAACCACATACACGTGTACGAGACACGCACGACACAGTCTCGTGACTGTTACCTGTGTGTCCGACTTCTCAAAGAAGTTTCGAAGGTGGAGGCGGCGGCTAGGGGCGTCGGGACGGTGGCGCTCCAGTGGCGCTGCGTCCAGCTCGGCAAGGCGAAGCGGATGGCGGTGGTGGCGACCGTCGACGACGAGTGGTGAGGCGGGGGTGGTGTGTCGCCGGAGTTAGGATTAGGTCTAGGGTTTTGTGGGAGAACGGGGGCTGTGGCGGTCGTCGGTGGTCGGGGATGTGGTAGCTAGGTCGGGAGGGTTGCTGGGGTTTAAATAGGGGGGAATCGAGGCGGTCGGGCAGCCGGGAAAGGCGGGGGCAGGGCGGTTGTGTCGGTCGGGGCAGCTGAGTGGGTCAACGGGGGTGGGTGAGAGCCAGAGGAGAGAGAGTGTCGTGTGAGGGGGGGGGGTTTGGGTAGTTTGCAATAGGGCCCTTAGGAATTAGAAAATTACACAATCGAATTATCAGTGAGAAATTGCAAAATAGAAATTGCATTTCTAAATTAAAAACATTTCCTTAATTACAAACTGATATAAAACAAATCTAAAAATTGCAGATCCTATTTAATTAATTCCAAATAATTTGCAAAGTGATATTTTTATATTTAAAACTCATTTAAAAATATAGACAAAATTCCTAAAAATCCCAATAATTACTTTAAGGCTAAAAATTAACATTAAAAATTAATTAACACTAATTTAACTAAAATTGAAAAACAGGGGCTGACAAGGGAAATGAATGAAAGAGTGAATGAGGATAGAGAGAGGAAGAGATTATTTATATTGGTGAGGGTTTGCTTCATTAAACCATAATCCCTAATATGACCTAGCCATATGACTAATGACATGATAAATGCTGCATTATACAACTAATCAAATTAATTAATTAAATAAAATTCTAAGCACAATAAGGTCCAGAAATTCTATCATCGAATCCGTGAACCACGCCTATAACCAAACAAGGACAATTGGTGATACACTAATCCGCGACGAGATATTGTTCCATGCCATGGCCATTTGGAAATACATGATACATGCAGTCAAGATACAGGTACTAGATAACATATACAGAAAAAAGCAAAAATTTACGTATTTTGAAAACGGGAAGTGACAATTTGTTATGTTAGCTGTCACGTCAACCGTCACGTCAGCTGCCACATAAGGAGAGAGAGAATATTAGTATTCCATTATTCATTTATTGAGTGTTAAAAAGTGAGTCAAGTATCTAAATTGTGTTAGATGGACCGATGGAATTTGGACAAGGATTTTAAATTTTATTTTCTTAGAGCTAATTTAATAAACTATATTATTTCATATTTTTTTTAATTATACAATACAAGTTTTTTTTTCAAATATTATACAATAAAAGTTGGATGGTGCTGTCTTGAAATAGAGAAGATGATCAGGAACTCTCCCTTAAAATGACAACTGTAAATGGACAAAGAATATTGAATATGGTATTTATAGCTTACAATCATTCCACTTGTATTAAAGGGAGGGAAATAAGTAGCTAATTACTGCCGATATATGATATTTCCCTTCCATATACAGACATACTTTAGTGTGAGAGAGAGAGAGAGAGAGACGGGGGGGGGGGGGGGGGGGGGGGGGGGGGGGGTTTGGGGAGAACTTGTACAGAAAGACATTCAAAGAGCTGCTGCTGATTTGCTGGGTGAATGATGTGTACGTTTCCCGATGGACGTGTCCCTGTCTCTTTCTCTCGAGCCCTGTGTAGCCCCTCCCGGGAGTTGACTCTTTCTCTCTCTCGGTTGGCACTCACCCGGCCAAATACATACACACACCATTATTCATTACTCAGAGGGGAGAGAAGAATTTGCAGAATAGAATACGTAAAAAAAAAGAAAGGAAGGGAAAGAGAGGGAGATTAACCTATACAGCGATATTGACACAAATCCCTAAGCTTAACAAACTTCTCTCTCTTTTTTCTCTTCTTTCTTCTTGGGGTCACCAAGTGCTGCTGCTTTAGCTTGCATGTGATGAATATTTATTTATTCGCGAGTCCCGTGGCCGTGTGTGTTTAATAAGTTAATACAAGGGGATTGAGCGCGTCCTTTTCTCGCTCTACGCCATTAAAGTTTGGTGCATGTGAAGCCAACTGTGGGTTAATTTAAGCCCTTCCTTGCACACCACAGCACGCACCACAGCAGCCGCTTAGGGATGTCAACGTATGCTTATCGATACGGACAGAACAATATCCGTATTCGTATTCGAATTTATTTTGTAATATTCGAATCCGATCCGATATCCGAACGGATATATCTTTTGATACTCCGAATTCGTATCCGTCTAGTTTAACGAATATCAGATTATATCCGATCCGATTAGCTAAAAAATTCGAATGCTAGCAGTCGAATATCCGAAATCCGAAATATTAAAAATTTAGGGGAAGATTTATGAAATGTCCAAAAACTAAAAAGTTTTATGTAAAACCCACCGCTAAAAAAACTTTCATCGCGTGCCCAGAATTAGAGAAACTTATCCAAAGCGGGTTCCAAATGACCCTTTTGCCCTTCCTTTTAATTTATTGAAAACACCCACGAAACTGCTCTTAAAAAAAGTTTCGATACTTCATCTTCTTCCTTACGCTGCTCACTTTCGAATCTAGGTTTTCTCCTCAAAAATCTTCAAAAATTCGTCGAAAAATTTCGGAAAGACTGGGACAAACGACAAAAATGCTAAAACGGAGGTCCAAACATCATTTTTTTGCGAATCTAAAATTTCGGAAGGCCGTCTAACAGTGAAACAGTTACTTTCAGTCTCCTCGACGATACGCTCATTTTGCGACAAACGGGACCTCGTTTCGACCTCCCAGTCAAAAGTTATGGCCCTCCAAAGTTTCAGCTGACCATAAAATGCAGGAGAATGGCCATTCTCCGTGTTAGAACACGAAAAATGTTAATTTCACATGAGGGTGGTCATTCTCCGTATTAGTAACACGGAGAATGGCATTCTCCGTCTTAATTTACACGGAGAATGACCATTCTCCGTGTTAGTAACACGGAGAATGACATTCTCCGTCTCATTCTCCGTGTTAGTAACACGGAGAATGACATTCTCCGTCTTAATTAAGACGGAGAATGTCATTCTCCGTCCTGAAAGTTACACGGAGAATGGCCATTCTCCGTCATAATTTAGACGGAGAATGGTCATTCTCCGTCTTAGTTTACACGGAGAATGGTCATTCCAGTGTTAAAACGCAAGAGAATGACCATTCTCCGTGTTAGAAACACGGAGAATGCCATTCTCCGTGTTAAATAAAACGGAGAATGTCATTCTCCGTGTTAAATAAAACGGAGAATGACATTATCCGTGTTAATTTAAACGGAGAATGTCATTCTCCGTGTTAAATAAAACGGAGAATGACATTCTCCGTCTTAATTTAAACGGAGAATGGCCATTCTCCGTGCTACATTAAGACGGAGAATGTTATTCTCCGTTTTATTTAACACGGAGAATGACATTCTCCGTTTTATTTAACACGGAGAATGGTCATTCCAGTGTTAAAACGCAGGAGAATGACCATTCTCCGTGTTACTAACACGGAGAATGCCATTCTCCGTGTTAAATAAAACGGAGAGAATGGTCATTCTCCGTGTAATTTAGCACGGAGAATGGTCATTCCAGTGTTAAAACGCAGGAGAATGACCATTCTCCGTGTTAGAAACACGGAGAACGGCATTCTCCGTTTTAAATAAAACGGAGAATGGCATTCTCCGTTTTAAATAAAACGGAGAATGGCATTCTCCGTGTAATTTAGTTTTCTTTCATGAACAAAGAGTTTCGTTCTTCTTTCAAAACGATGATAATTCTGATGGAAAAGAAGAAAAAAGATATTCTCTCCACAATTAACCTAATTGTCGGAAAACTTCAAATGTCTCCACGATGAAGATGAAGATGATGATGATGATGATGACGAGCGATGATCTGAGTTCGACTGAAGAAAAGCACACCGAACTACGAACGATCTTTGCGATCTCTGCTGAAGATGAGAGCAATGGAATTCAGATTTCCAGTGAAGAAGAAGAAGACGAAAATCACAATCCAGATCTGAGTTTTTTGAATTCAAATACATATAGATGACCAATTCGCGCGGAGGGGTAGTTTCGGTATTATAAAAATAGCAGTTTCTAGCGGGTGGCATCTAAAAGGGAATCTTAGAATATTTAACGTGAAAATACTTAATTCTGGGTATTTCATAAAATTATCCAGCGGGTGGACATTTCATAAAAGTCCACCCCGAAATTGGATTTTTCAGCAATTTCCAAAAAATTTAGTTATTATCCGAATATCCGAAATATTAAAAATTTAGTTATTATCCGAATATCCGAAAACCAAATTCAATTTCTCTACATATTTGAGTCATTTCTTCTTCTGTTGTAAATTATAATTAATATATATTACTATTATATATAAATTATATTATAATTAATTTATGTAAAAGTCAGTTGAGAATAAAATACTTTAATCTTCTCTATTAATTAATATATATTACATATATATATTATACTAATATATATATATAATTTCGGATATCCGAATCCGATATCCGAAATTTGTAATTTAAAGTCGGATCGGATATTAACGGATTCGAATACCCTAATATCCGAATTCGTATCCGAAAAATATTCGGATATCCGAATCCGATATCCGAAATTTCAAAAAATATCTGAAAGTTCGGATACGGAATCAGATCGAATTCGAATTTTCGACTATCCATTGACAGGTCTACAGCAGCTGGAGCCAAGAAATGCCGCGAAATGGATAATTAGTGATTAGGCCTCTCAACGGTAACCATAGCGCGTTTAGTTTGTAAGAAGTTGGTATATTTTTTATTAAGATTTTTCAGAGTTGGGCTACGATTGTTCTGTGGTATTTTTCCTCGAAATTTTTTCACGTAAAAATTGTTTATGTTTGTGTTTGGTTCTTCTTTATGTTTTTCGCAATTTGGATTTTATATTTTTTTCGATTTTCTTGCAACTTCTTTATTTGGGGGAACAATTTTCGTGTTTTTTTTCCAACATAGTGGTATCAGAAATTTTAGTTTTGATGATACCCTATAAAGAGTGGTATCAGAGCTTTGATTTCAAAGGGTGTCAGGATTGACAATCAAATCAAGGAGATGAGATGGACCCGAAGTCGGTGCACATGATAAACCTAAACGGATTCAATTAACACTATTTGCTTTCGAAAGGTCTAGTGATAAATCCAAAGATGACTAGAAATTTGAGCACATACATGTATGTGGGTAAATGCGACAGTTCGTTGACAAGATAATGTACAACTGCGTTACCAATATAGAGCACGCAAGGACACTTTGGGAGAAGCTGAAATCTTTATACACGAAGAAGACCGGGGTAAACAAGTTGTTCCTAATCAACAAATGATGGACCTGTGGTACAAAGATGGTACGTCCATTATGGACTAACTTAGTGAGTTCCAGGACATGGTTGATCAGTTATCTTCTGTGAGAGTGAAGTTCGACGATGAAGTTCAGGACCTGTCGTCGCTGTTGCCAAACTTGTGGGATACCATGCGAGTGTCTATGATTGCTTCTATTTCAGAAGGCATGGTCAGTCTAGAGTTCGCAAAGAGTGGGGTAGTGAATGAAGAGATGTGAATTGGAGATATCATGGCACTTCATCCACATTCCATTCAGAGGCGCTCGTTGTAGAGAGCCGTGGCCGGAGTAAAAGTCGTAGTCCGAATAGTGGCAGAGACAAGAGCATAGGCAAGTCCAAGGGTCTGTACGAGAACTCTGAATGCTACCATTGTTCAAAGAACGACCACATCAAGCGAAACGATTTAGCTTGAAAGAGAGAAGAATGGCGTCAAGGGGAAGAGTAATAGCGACTGCCTCGATGCATGGAGGCAATATGATCATTATGGGTGATAGGGCAGTCATGAACCTCATATACGATGACAATTTTTGGTTGGTGGACTCAGGAACATGGCTCTGCTTACCACCTATACAATAGAAAAATATAGATTGTTAAAGACGGGCAATAGAGATGTGTCAAAAGTTGTTGCTATTGTAGATGTGCATTTGAGAACCAAGATAGGTGCAGTTTGTAGAAGCATGGAAATGAACAGGAAATCCTATGCGGCTCAAGACTAGGAGAGTTTCATGCGGCTCAAAAGTTCATTAGAGTTTCATGCGGCTCAAAAGTTCATTAGAGTTTCATGCGGCTCAGAAGTTCCCAGCGAGCCACGTGGCCTTATGCAGTTCAAAAAGTCCTTCACAAACCGGCCGTAAATTAATTTATGCAGCTGGCTCAATTAATGCGAAGCAACGGCTCTGACACGAAGGTTTGACAGCTCTGACATAAAGCTGTAATGATGACTCTGACATAATGGCGTGCTCCTAGGGAAACAAAGAAAATCTGTATAGCTGGCACGATCCACCTAATTCCAAAGCACTTCATTCCATGCGGCTCTGACGCGTAGCCATCCTTATGCGGTTCAGTTGGAGGCCACCCCCATGCGGCTGCTACTCCTTTACGGCTCGGATCATGGGGACCACCTCCATGCGGCTGCTACCCCCATGTGGCTCAGATCATAGGGCCACCCTCAAACGGCTCAGATTAAAGGATTGCCATGCGGTTCAGATATGGCCACCCCTATGCGGTTCAGATCATAGGACCACCCTCATGCGGCTCAGATTAAAGGATTGCCATGCGGTTCAGATATGGCCACCCCTATGCGGTTCAGATCATAGGGCCACCCTCATGCGGCTCAAATTAAAGGATTGCCATGCGGTTCAGATAAGGCCACCCTTATGCGGTTCTGACACGAGACTACACTCATGCGGCCCAACCATGACAGTCCTCCATGCGGCTCGCTGCAGTTGGGACACGTGGCGGGAGCTGATCGAATCTCAATAATTCATATTTATTGCAGTCAATGAAGGACACGTGGCAGGAGTCAATCAAATCTCAATAACTCAGATTTGCTGCAATCAACATAACCGTCCAGATTTGGTCAAATCCCAAACAAATCAGATTTATTGCAATCATCATAATTACCCGGATCAATCCCCAACAAATGATGCAGATTTGTTGCAATCAACATAAAAGCAAGATCAGGGCAAATCTTAACAAATCCTTGGCCGCCCTCTGTTTAAAATGCAATCATTGCAAACCCTAATTATAACACCCCATTCCTATAAATAGCAAGGTGCCATTCCCTTGCAAACCCTGGACAAAAAAGAGAGCGGAGAGGAAGGAGAGAAGCTGGACACATAGAGAGCACAGAGATATACGCACAGAGCCAAACACAGAGCGATCCACCTTCGAGCAAGAGCATTTCTTCCCCGGAGCCAAAGCTGCGTTCGATCGTCCAAGGAGTAAGGCAGAGCTGTCGTCCTTTCCCGAGCCTCTACCGTCACCCTCCAGAAAAAACTAAACAATTGTACTTAGATTGCTGTACCTAGACTTTCGTCCCTAGGCTTTCTTTGTACGAGCGAGTTTGTGTTGTGAAGTAAAAGTCCAGTCCTCCCATAAAACTGTTTTGTTCTTTTATAATTAATGGCAAACACGATGGCGACTCTGCTGGGGACTAACTTCTCCACGGCTGAGAAGTTGGTGATACAATCGGACGCAGCCAAACTTGGCTCCACTTAACAAATGCTGGTCGCCCGGTTCGACCAGCAGGCATTTGTAGAAATGCTCTCCGACGGGAGCGCTGGCCCGGTCCAGCGGCGAGCTCGCACGAAGGAAGCCCACAGGGAGTGGAGGCCCAAATCATTCGCTTCTCCCCAAGCTCTCGAAGAAGCACCCTCTGTTGTCCAAAATGGCGGAGAAGTCTCGCAGGCAGCCCCACTTCAGGCCATAGAGGACTCTACTGTCCCCAAGTCCGGCAGAGGAAAACACTACGATGCTGGACTTGCAGGGGCAAAGAGGAACTCTGTACGGTCCAAGAAGAAGCCGCATAAGGGCGCCAGCCACATGAAAACTCATGCGGCCACAGAAGCCAGACGCATGCAGAAGGCTCATGTGGCCAGAACTTCCAGCCGCATGAAGGAGGCTCATACGACTACGACTGACAGCCACATGCAGACTGTTTATGCAACTACCGCTCCTAGCCTCATACAGAAGGGTCATGTGGCCACACATACCAGCCGCATGCAGACAGCCTGCACGGCCACCAAATCCAGCCGCATACCATCTGCTCCATGCGGCTCACGGTCAGTCTTCGACCGCCTCTCAGGCGGTCCTAACCCCAGATGCTCTCATGTACCAGTCTCTATGGACTCTTCCTACTATGCACTCTCAGGTGCTAGAAGGAAGAAGTCTCGGGCAGTGCGGGCTCGCCAAGCTCAGTCAGCAGTCCCAACTTCCGACCATCAGGACGTCCCGTTGACTATTACGCGGGCCCATGACGAAAAGTTGTACAGAACTGTTTGTGTCCAGCCCTCGGCGGCCAACGGACAGAATAGTTATCAAGAATCGTCCGACAACGATCAGGGGCGAGTACTCTTACTACCCCCACTTCAGAGAGTAGGCAGGATGCCAACACACTCATGTGCTCAGGACTCCTGGGCCCATAAAATGAGTGACTTGCGCAACATGATTCTTCACAAACGCAAGGAAAGAGACGAAGATTTGGTGTACAGAGAGTCCTGTCAGGGACATCAATGCACTCAAGTCATTATCAACTGCTGTTGCAACAAGGCGGGAGTACAAGAAGACCGGCAGTCCGTCTTCCAACGACTGCAACACCCAAGCTCAGAAGACGAGACACTCCTCATCGCCTCCTGCAATTCTGCTCACAAGATCCCTGGCAGCGGGAGAGGGAAGAAAACAAACGTCTCTAGCCCGAAAATCTCAACCAAGAAGCTCTCTTCTAAGCGGTTGTCTACCACCGTTATGGGAGGAGTTTTCTAAGGTACTCGCTCAAAGACGAAATCTGCCACACTTGGAGATTCGTCGTCCACATCTCTGGGAGGCGCTGGAGCCGGGGGTAGCACTCCTCCAAACATCTACGATAATCCGGTGTTCCAAGAAAATAATCCAGGGGAAAAGATTTCTCCAACAGATACAGCAGGTTCCGACGTCCCCGAGGATGTCCACAACTCTCAAGACGAGGCAAGCTCTGAAGCTGGGGGTACCACTCCTTCTGAGTCCGAACCAGAAGAGAACATTCCCACATACCAAGACAATTTTTCTGTACAAGGGTACGACTCAGAGGGCGCGTCCTCCACCGTTCCTTCCATCTCTCCTCATATAAGGACGGTATTCATGACGGACAGCAACCAAGATGGTTCTAGTGATCGCCAACGCATCGACACTCTGGAGGCCATACTGCATACCTTGGTCAAGTTTGTGGACGAGATCAAAGCGGCCCTTCCAACTCTGCAAGGAAGAACACTTGGCCAAACAAACGTGGGACCCGCGGTCAATGCAGACTCGAACTCAGCCGCACCAAACCAGGGTTATAATCCTCCTAAAATATCGACCCCCACCGCTGCAGACGAGGCCAGGAAGGCAAGAAGAGAGGTCCAGGAGCTCCGGCCTCCGGGCCATGTTTCACGCCCGAGAAAACTGCCATGACCTCAGGATACGACAACCGTATCCTGCTGCATGGAGAGATGTGCCCTTTCCACCAAGATATAAACCATTCAACGTCAATCCGTATGATGGAAAGACATCTGCAAGCAGGTACATCACCTACTTCGAAGTCACAACCGACCATCTGTCTCATGACGACGCCATCCTTACGCGATTGTTCATCGAAGCATTGGAAGGGGTCACCTTCGACTGGTACCGCAACTTGTCAGATAATTGTATCCATTCCTTCGCTGGCTTCAAACGTATATTCCTGGAGAGGTTCTACGAAGTAGGACAAGACGTGACAATGTCCACCCTCATGGACGTTGTTCAGGGAGAAAAGGAGCTGACAAGGAACTATATCGAGTGGTTCCGTTAAACCACGATAAAGTTGCCTTCCGGTAACCCTGATTCCTCCTTAATTAAAATTTGCCAAAAGAGGCTGCTTCCCACAATCAGCCTTTGGATGGGCGAAATGCAGTTTAAGGATTGGAAGACGTTCATCATCAGTGCCACTAGTGCAGAAGACAAGTTAATGAAAGCTCGCCAACTGGGATTGCACGTCTCGGAAGGAGAGGACAAGGGCAGATGCCCTAACACCAACAGCAACAATGGTGGTAATCCCTCCAACAATCGAGACAACAAGGGCAAACAAGTTATGGTGGCCGACACAGCTCCGAAGCCTGAACCGAAGCCGGCAGAGAAGCAGTAGCCTCAGATGACCTACTCCTTCGAGGACGGCCATGTCAAGCCCATCTTGGACATGCTCATACAAGGAGGTCGAATTCAGCTCCCTCCTCCAAGACGTGAACCTCGTCCTGCAGAAATGGAGAGCCCCAAGTACTGCCATTACCATCGCTATGTCCACCATGCTATACAAGACTGCTACCAACTAAAGCGATACATCCAGCATCTCATCGATTCTAAGGCCCTGGCCATTGATTTTGAAGAGGTGACCGTGGCAGCCAACATAGTGTCAGTACAATTCGCCAGCTTCCCTCCGACAAAGACTCAAGATGGAGTAGTGCCCGTCCTAGAGCAAGAATGGAGGTCGCTAACATTTTACCTCCCCAAGACCAGGCTGCTGGTCTAGTGCCCCTTACCACATCACGAGGGGAGGTCATGTAGGTCCATCCGGACCTGATACCTGAAGTGACTCAGTCCATACCTTCCTCCACCATCAAGAAAAAGAGTGGAAGAGTCAAATCATGCCGCACAATCTCGGCAGAGGTCGAAGAAGCTATTGCTGTTGTTACCCGATCCGGCGCACAAACCCAACCTCCATCGTATAATTCGACTGAAGATCATCAGCCGACATCTGCTGATGCTCTAGGACCTTCTCAGCCTTCGACGACCGACAAGCCTAGGCCGAACGAGACTCGCTTTGACAAGCCACTCCGAAAAGAGGTGCCTCATGGGTTAGAGAGGCCCTACAACTTTAACATCTTGGCACAATTGGCCAACACACCGGCCAAATTATCGCTATACGAGCTCCTGAGACTCTCCAAAGATATTCACGTCGTACTGAGCGTGGCACTCCAGAACGTCGACACATATCTAGCTCAGTCCAATCTCACTGGGGAGAGCTCGCCTGCAGATCTCCAGGACAGCGCTTGCACAGGCGCAATGCCCAACATCGTCTGCAGGATATGCTTATCAAGACCAACCTACACGATCGCCCTCTGTATTATAATGGGTACATTGGCGATATCAAGGTGGATCGAATGCATATTGATCCCGGTTCTTCCATAAGCATCATCCCGAAGAGCCTACTACACCATAAGCGCATCCCAATGCATCGTCTGATGCCGACAAGTACCGCCATCAGCGGTTTCAATTCAGACGGAAGCTATCCGATCGGAAAGATTCGCTTGAAGTGCCAAATCAGCGACCTTCAGTCAAAAGTGACCTGTTATGTCATAGATGTGGACACTTCCAACAATATTCTCCTGGGGCATCCTTGGATACACGATTACATGATCGTGCCTTCCACACTGTACCAATGCTTCAAGTACGTTGATAAGCATGGCTTCATGAGGACAGAATTTGTCGACGTCGATCCCTTTAAAGGGGTCGAATCCTACTACTCAGACTTATGCTTGTACGAGAAGTCGAAAAGACACCTTGCCGAAGGAGATATTCAAGCTCAAACTGAGGCGACAGCTGGATCAGAAGAACCTCTGACAATCCACGTCCAAGCCCGTAAACCTGGCAGAACTATACCCCTTACGGCCACTCTGCGTAAGGATGCAATCAGCCTCTCTGCACAAGAGGGACATATAATAATCCGACTGCCAAGGTCTGGTCAAGTGTCAAGACCCACGACAGAGCCACTGACAATCAGGCTGCCTAGTGCTGGCCAACAACAAATAGAGGAGCTCAATCCCTCTGTCAAGCTGATGACGATTCGTCTTCCCAAAATGAATCGGCAGCCGAACGCTATGCCGGGGACTGCTAGCCAGCCAACAACTCCCCGCCCAGCACCGAGCACCAAACTGGGGGTGGCTAGTATGCCAACGACTCTACGTTCTGCTCCACCCATGGAGCCCCTGATGATTAAGCTGCTCAAGTCATCCTTCCAGTCTTTATTTACACAGGGGGTGGTTGAAGAAGAGTCAGAACTGGCCAAGTATGTGGCTGCTCACACCGATATTCCATCCGCAGATGATGTAATCCTACTGGAAAAGATACCTTACTTCATCAATAAAAGGCTATCTTTGAACTACCTCGAGCTTAATAAGCTTTGTACAATGTATGCTATGGAACACGGTATATGCACTCACCTACACACACAGGTGACAAATGTCTACACTGCAAACCAACTTACTCCAGTGGAAGACGCTTACCGCATAGTCGAGGGAGAGGATCATCCAATCATCTTCGGCCGGAAGAATGATCCACAACCCTTCAAGATAGAAAAAGTTAATCTCGAACCCGACACCGGAAGACTGCCCCTTTATATGTATAGCTCCCGGTCCAAGTACCTCATGCAAAAATAGGGGTATGATCTGGAAACTACACCAGGTTTGAACTACGACACTGGACGGCGGTTACCCTTACAATTGTCGGTCCCGGCTGGGAAACCACGAGACTATTACAAAAAAACCAGATGTGGGCAAGGTTATGTTACACCGGCAATGACCCCTGAAAGCTCAGACGAAAAATGCGACTGGCATTCGCACTCAACCGGATCACCCTCTTCCGATTCGGATGTCAGCATCGGGGACGTATTCAGGCAAGTCTTGTCTGTTAATATGGCATTTGCTGACGCCTACGAAGAAGATGAAGACATTCCTGAACTTCTTGAGTTAGAGCCGTGGGCACAACAGCTAGATGCACAATGGGAGAAGCGGTTCGAACAAAGAGAGCCTCCCACCGAAGATGAGGTTGTGCAAGTCGATCTCGGTGATGAGTCTTCTCCAAAGCCCATCTTCGTCAGCAAAAGTCTGACAAACGAAGAGCGGGAATCGCTACTACAACTCGTCAGAGAATACATCGACGTGTTCACCTGGAGCTACAAAGACATGCCAGGACTGAACCCCAAGGTTACACTTCACAAACTCAATATCCGTTCGGATGCAAAACCGGTCAAGCAACAGCAACGACGGTTCCGCCCCGATATCATGAATGCCATTGAAGCTGAGGTCAACAAACTGATAGCCAGCGGCTTCATCCGCGAGGAACAGCATCCAGACTAGGTCGCCAATATAGTACCAGTCCTCATGAAGAATGGAAAGATCCGAATCTGTATCGACTTCCGAAATCTGAACGAGGCGTGTCCTAAGGATGAGTTCCCCCTCCCTATCACAGACATCATGATTGACAATACTTGCGGCTTCGAGCGTATGTCATTCATGGATAGTTTCTCGGGGTACAACCAAATCAAGATGTTCCCTGATGACGAAAAACATACATCATTCTGAACACCAATTGGCATATACTGCTACACAGTCATGTCTTTCGGTTTAAAGAATGCTGGCACCACCTATCAAAGAGATATGAGTGTCATCTTTAGAGATCACTTGTGCAAGACAGTGGAATGCTACGTTGACGACATCGCTGTCAAGAGCCGCTCTAAAGAAGATCATCTGCATGATCTGAAGACAGTGTTCGACCTGATACGCGCGCACAATTTGAAGATGAATCCCACAAAATCCTTCTTGGGCGTATCCAGCGGGAAGTTTTTGGGTTTCATCATTACTTCTCAAGGTATCCACGTAGACCCCGAAAAGATGAAGGCAATCATGGTGATGGCCCCCAAAAAATCTCTGTGAACTCAGGGGTCTTCAAGGGAGGCTAGCTTACATCAGGAGGTTTATCTCTAACCTCTCCGGACGATGTCAACCATTCACCCACCTCATGAAGAAGGGCTTTTCATTCATATGGGATGAAGAATGTCAGTACGCCTTCGACAGCATTAAAGAATGTCTGTCGAACCCTCCAGTCCTGGTGGCCCCGGTTGCTGGAAAACCATTCCTGCTCTATGTGCGAGCAATGGAGCATTCTCTCGGTGCTTTACTAGCACAAAATAATGATGCAGGCCATGAGCAGGCAATATATTACCTCAGCCGAATAATGATGGGACCGGAACACCGATATACTGCCGTAGAAAAGGAGTGCCTTGCTCTGGTGTTCGCCATTCAGAAGACGCGACACTACGTCACGGGACAAACTATCCATATCGTATCAAGAGTCAACCCCCTCAGGGTCCTCATGACTAAGCCAGGTGCACTCAGCTCTCGTCTTGCTACCTGGGAGATATTACTGTCTTCCTACCACATGATCTTCGTCCCGCAGAAGGCTGTTAAAGGTCAAGCTCTGGCAGACTTTTTAGCAGCACATCCAAGTTCGGAGTAAACCAAAATAGACGAAGAGATTCCAGATGAGGTCGCTAATTCAAATATGGCCTCTCATGATGCCGTATGGCGAATGTTCTTCGATGGCTCTTCGAGAACTGGGCCCAATGGCAACATTATCGCTGGAGTCGGAGTGGTGCTGATTTTTTCCTCCGGGCTGGTGATCAATCGGGCTTACTCGCTCACGGAGCCCTGTTCGAACAATGTGACCGAGTACAATGCTTTGGTCATTGGCCTCCGACTTGCAAAGGAGCTGGGGGTAGAGTATCTGGAAGCATACGACGATTCGCAGTTAATCGTCAATCAGATCCGGGGTTCATACGAAGTTCGCCATGAAGATATGATCCCTTATCACCAAATAGCGATCGACATCATCTCATCCTTGGAAGGATTCTTCATAGAACATGTTCCCAGACTCCAGAATATTGAAGCCGATGCCCTAGCAGGCCTGGCCGCTTCCCTTGCGGTACCGAATCAGGCTCATCATCTGGTTGACATAATAGGCCGTGAGTTGGTCTGTCCCAGGATTAATGTTCAATATGTTGAGAGTTACTCCACTCAGACGGTCAACGAAGCACCCGACTGGAGACAACCATTCATAGACTTCGTAGTCTACGACATCCTGCCAGAGAATTCGAAGGAAGCCACTTCTTTCAGAAGACGTTCCTTAAGATTCTTCTTCGATACAGAGACAAAAATGCTGTATCGGCGATCATACGATGGATTACTTCTTCGGTGTCTGTCAAATACAAAAGCCAAGGAAGCTGTACGTGAAGCTCATGATGACGTCTACGGGGCCCATCAGCCTGGCCCGAAATTACAAGACCGCCTTCGCCGGATGGGCTACTATTGGCCTACGATGGTGGCAGACGCGATAGACTACGCAAGAAAGTACAAAGCCTGTCAAGTCCATGCAAATTTCATCCATCAATTATTCGAATTTCTACATCCGACGGTGAGATCCTGGCCATTCGAAGCATGGGGAATGGACATCATTGGTCCAATCACTCCGCCTTCGTCCCGAGGACATCGCTTCATACTCGCAATCACAGATTACTTCTCCAAATGGACAGAGGCTATTCCGCTGGCATAAGTGAAGACTTCAAACGTGATCAGCTTCCTCAAACATCAAGTTATCTACCGCTATGGACTGCCTCGAAGGATCATCCACGACAACGGTTCGCAGTTCGTAAGCCACGCCTTCTATCGGTTCTGCGATAAATACCGGATCCAGAATGTTGCTTCAACGCCGTACAATCCGGCAGAGAATGGGCTGGCAGAAGCATTCAATAAAACTATAATCAAGCTACTCAAGAAGTTCGTGTCTTCCAACAAACATGACTGGAATGAGAAGCTTGGCGAATGCTTGTGGGCGTACCGTACTACAGTACGGACTGCCACCGGGAACACACCATTCTCTCTGGTATATGGGAGTGAGGCAGTTTTCCAACTGGAGACTCAAATCCCCTCACTCCGTGTCGCCCTCACCTATCGATTGACGACAGATGATAATCACCATCGTTGACTACAAGAGTTGGAGGCCCTAGATAAGAAGCGCATGTTAGCTCAACAACGAATTGAGCTGTATCAAGCTCGAATCTCCGGAGCTTTCAACAAGAAGGTTAAAATCAGAACATTCCAAGCGGGCGATCTCGTTCTGGTAGTTCGGAGGCCGATGGTTATGACATACAAAACTGCCAGCAAATTCCAGCGAAAGTGGGAAGGCCCACTTGTCATCGAGGCTGTATTCTCCAATGGTGCTTACCGCCTCGCAAAACAAAATGGAGACTTGCTCATGTTACCCATCAACGGCAAGTTCCTGAAGAAGTATTATGTCTGAAACGATATCATCCAAATTTCCCAGATTGTTGAGTTATGTACCCTCTGGTACCGCTGAACTCATATTCCGACTCCAAATTTCCCAGATTGACGAGTTACGTACCCTCTGGTACCGCTGAACTTACATTCTGACTCCAAATCTCCCAGATTGTTGAGTTATGTACCCACAGGTACCACTGAACTTACACTCTGGTCACTCCAGATGAATCTATATCGCATCTTTTAGGTAGTAAGTCGTGTATGATCATACCTCTAAACTTTCTTCCTAAAAGAGCTCCCTCCTCATGATCCAATACCCGTACTTTCAGTACATAAAAAGGGTAACAGATCCACAAATTTCCCGAAACAACCAAGTCGATGTTACCTCTGAGTTGTTTTCACTTCCATCAAAAACAAACCGCCCCTCACGTAGAACTTCCACGTCCTCATTACCTCTGAGTTGTTCTATGTGCCCTTCATGGAGCCCACTCCTGCCACGTCCTCATTACCTCTGAGTAGGAAGGCTCCATCGAAGAAACCCTCATATTTACCACGTCCTCATTACCTTTGAGTAAGTATGTTGGTTTTCCTATCGACTTATTATTCGTACCCAAGGCCGGAGTACGCCAGGGATAATAGGCCCACAAATATCCTCTGTTGACCGTAAATGTCCTCTGTTGACCACAAATGTTGTACTAAGTACATGCCCCTCATTTCTCATCATGTCCCGGGAGTCCAGCTGCTCCATGGCATTCTTTCTCCCGATACCAGAAACGTCCATGGCCACCTTACTGTAGAATTGTTCTAAGTATCCCCATCAAACTTGTCATCCGTACCTAAAACCAAGGTATACCAAGGATAACAAGTCCACAAACAGTCCCCCAGTGGGGCATATACCACAACACCACAAACGCAATAAGCAATACAAATGAAGGGTAAAATAAAACATACTCTTTTATTTGAAAGTCAAAAGTACTACATGTTCTGGGACCATGTCCATCTCAAGAAAGGAAAAGAACAAAAAAACAAAAGAAGGAAAAGGGCCGACTATGGTTCGGCGATACATAATTCTATGAGACGGTCCCTCAGCAAGACAGTCGACCGCTCAAACTTCTGCTTGGCCCGACGCTCGGCTTCCTGAGTCAGCCGCTCTTCATCCTCTAGATGCGCATGAGCCCGCCAGCCATCCTCAAGCTTCTTTAGTGCACGCTCCAGGCTAGCAGAAGCTCGGGAGACCTTTTCGGCCTCCTGAACGATCAGCTTTTTATCCGCACGGGAAGCTTCAAGCTCAAATTCCAAGAAAGCCAGCTTCCTCTGGAGCTCGAGGATCTGCTCCCTTGTATCAATTATTCTGCGGGAGGCGGCCGCTTCCCGAGCCATGCAATCTTCGCTCCCGCGGCTCAGCTGGTCATACTGGAGAGATAGGTCGCCGAGGTCCTTCATTATAACTGGCTTAGACTTATCTCGCGCAGCCCTCACCTTCTCCAGGGAAGTGGTGAGGAAGTCACGCTCTTGATCTATGGCTGCAGACAGATCAGCTTGCCGCAGCACTTGAAACTGGGCTACGAGCTGATCAGCCTCTAGCAATTTGGGCTCCAGAAGCGCAACTATCTCTGCCCCACCAGGGAGGGTTTTAAGAATTTCAATTTTGCCACGAGCGTATTGTCGAGCCAAGGCAAAGGAGGTCCCCTGCTCCATAGCAGCTTCGACCCCTCTTTTCAAGTGGCGATAGAAACTGTCAACCACATCTTGTGACGCCTCATCCAGAACTTCCGTAGAGGACGGCGTCAAAAGAAGTGTAGCTGGCAGTGTCGAAGGAGACGCACCAGAACTTGCCATCCCTGCCACCAAAAAAACAAATTCCGAACAAAAAGATGCTTGGATAGCTGCTGACTCCTCCTCCGTGGCCCGAAGAACCTGGATACTCGGTAAGGCGAAGTGGTCGACCCTCGAAGCCATATGAGCAGAGGAGGACGCAGGGACCATTGCTCCTTGCCCCAGCTGTGCCGCTATCTGGCCTTTCGAATTTGATCCGACGGGAGGCCCCTCAATATGAGTCGGAAGGGGAGGGGCACACTCCCTTCCACCAGATCCCCGCTGGCAGAGCCTTCCCTGACAATATCCGTCATTGACAGTGAAGAGGCAGGACTTGTATGTCCAGAGCAACCACCAATCAGCCTAACCCGAAGGATGTGATGATAGAGCAAATGGGCCTCCTCACTAGTCAATATTTGGTTTATCTTACCAGGGGAGGGTTGTGGAGGCTGAGGTTCGCTCACAGCCACCATGGTCCCCTCACCAGCGACCTCTAAGTTGAATTCAGCTGGTTCCTCTACCCCAGCCACCCCGGAAGGAGATACGACTGGATCAGCATCACCCTGCTGAAATTCAGCAGTCCCGGGGACAGGTTCAGTGGAGCCTCCATCGTCCTGGATCGAGACCTCAACAACGTGAGATCCCTCAGCCGCCGCCGAGAGAACCCCGGCAGAAATAATCTCGACGCACATGTCACTAATCAAAATGGTCAGCGCCGAATTGACTTCAGAAATAGCGACCGATTCTTGAGAGTCCGACTCTTCTGACGCCGACAGAGAAGAGAAAAATAATTAGATCATAGTTCAGGAAGAGAAGGGGCTAAAGAAGGGGATGGTCGCAATTCAATTCACCTCCGAAATGGCGTCATCACCTTCGCCTCTCTCCTTAATGAGCAGCCCGCGACGTCTTACCACAGCCCACTTTACGGAGAAAGATACGCCACCAATAGACTCACGCCTGCCTCGCTTGCGTGAAAGGGTAGACGCAATAGGCAGCTGATCCGCCACCACCTCATCTGGCACAACAGGCGGCTGATCCGCTACCATCTCTTCTGCAGGAGGGTGAGAGTTATCGGCATCATGCTCCTCATTCTCTTCGTCTGCATTGGTGGACTCCGAGTCAGGCACAAGAACCACGTTTGCCCTCTTCTTCCTCGTCTTAAACCCCTTGGGCTTCTCCGCCAAGCCAGTACCCACAAAAAAGCTGGTACTCGGGTCAAAATTAACGGAAGGCTTGCTCGCCGTAACATGGTATAGAGCCACCATATACAAAATCTTCCCTGGCGCCTCCGCATCAGGAACTGAGAAGCTGGTTCGGGTATGAACCGTGTCATAATAATGCCAGGCCCTGATACCGTCGAGGACGCTACCTACAAAGCCCAGACAATAGCTGGGACTGTCAAAGAATAGCTGGCTATACCTGAACTGGCGGGAAAACCTGCTGGGCAAGTAGGGCTCCAGGTAGACATTGTTACGATTGCGGTATACTAGGTGCGCTGGACAGATATTACGCAACCAAAGGAGCATCTTCTCAGACAAGAGGTGAGGAGGTTCGGTACCATCAATATGTACGCCCCTCACTTCTTCAGCAGTAAAACGAGGAACAAACACAAAAAAATCGTATTCATCCACTCTCGCCAGCGCCCTCCGACAGGCTGGCATAGTGCTGCACTTCCAGGGCTGATGATGATATTGGAAAATGAAAGCATCATCAGCCGTAACGCCGTCTTCTGCTCCAGGCCTCATCAAAGACCGGCAGTACATCAGCATCCACCCCATCAGATAATGGTATGGCAGCTCTATGTGCTCAAAATCCTTTACCGTGTCACGGGCAATAACCTTGGACGAAAAAGCACGAAGGCCATGGTGTATGCTGCACACCATGGCAGGAAGAAGGGCCAGTCTGACCCCAAAGACCAGCTTTACGGCAGGAAGGATAAAGTGGTGGCTGGTCCTCTCAATGGAACCCGCCCCTCCTGAGACCACGCAGTTACGTAGCCACACCATCAGGAATCCTGCCAAGAGTGCCTTCTCTGACAGTCGCTGAGTACCATGATAAAAATAACTGAAGGAGTCAGTTCGACTCCCAAATGTGTCGCCCGTGGCCCTCGATCTCTTGGCAGTCGATGCCAGTTCTTGTACCTCCTCCTGGGTTTGAAAATATCGGGAGAAAATCCGACCTGAGGCGCCTAGTGTAAAAAGGTATGAGACCCAGGACGTGGTGTGAGGAATGCTCCCTTCCGAGCTACCATCCTTCTTGATGGACGTCTGGTGACAGGTACTGTGGTGACATAACAATTCCCGATATACGGTAACAAAACTCGAGAACTGCCGATCCAAATCCTCGAGCTCTTCGCTCGTAGGGGTGTACACTTTAAAGACTTCTTCCCCCAGGGCAGCTTGGAAATAACATTCATCTCGTGGAGGGCGAGCCCCAGCTCCCCTCCAGGCGTGAAGAAAGATCCCATCCGTCGGTTGTACATCTCTAGGAGAGCCATGAACAACGGCTTATTTATGGGTAGACCATGACAGGTGCCCCGAATGGCATGGTAGAGGCCGATCTCACGCAGGGGAGTCTCATACTCTCCGACGGGAGCGCTGGTCCGGTCCAGCGGCGAGCTCGCACGAAGGAGGCCCACAGGGAGTGGAGGCCCAAATCATTCGCTCCTCCCCAAGCTCTCGAAGAAGTACCCTCTGTTGTCCAAAACGGCAGAGAAGCCTCGCAGGCAGCCCCACTTCAGGCCATAGAGGACTCTACTGTCCCCAAGTCCGGCAGAGGAAAACACTACGATGCTGGACTTGCAGGGGCAAAGAGGAACTCTGTACGGTCCAAGAAGAAGCCGCATAAGGGCGCCAGCCACATGAAAACTCATGCGGCTACAGAATCCAGACGCATGCAGAAGGCTCATGTGGCCAGAACTTCCAGCCGCATGAAGGAGGCTCATGCGGCTACGACTGACAGCCACATGCAGACTGTTTATGCAACTATCGCTCCTAGCCGCATACAGAAGGGTCATGCGGCCACACATACCAGCCGCATGCAGACAGCCTGCACGGCCACCAAATCCAGCCGCATACCATCTACTCCATGCAGCTCACGGTCAGTCTTCGACCGCCTCTCAGGCGGTCCTGACCCCAGATGCTCTCTTGTACCAGTCTCTATGGACTCTTCCTACTATGCACTCTCAGGTGCTAGAAAGAAGAAGTCTCGGGCAGCGCGGGCTCGCCAAGCTCAGTTAGCTGTCCCAACTTTCGACCATCAGGGCGTCCCGTTGACTATTACGCGGGCCCATGACGAAAAGTTGAACAAAACTGTTCGAGTCCAGCCCTCGGTGGCCAACGGACAGAATAGTTATCAAGAATCTTTCGACAACGATCAGGGGCGAGTACTCTTACTATCCCCACTTCAGAGAGTAGGCAGGATGCCAACACACTCATGTGCTCAGGACTCCTGGGCCCACAAAACGAGTGACCTGCGCAACGTGATTCTTCTCAAACGCAAAGAAAGAGACGAAGATTTGGTGTGCAGAGAGTCCTGTCAGGGACATCAATGCACTCAAGTCATTATCAACTGTTGCTGCAATAAGGCGGGAGTACAAGAAGACCGGCGGTCCGTCTTCCAACGACTGCAACACCCAAGCTCAGAAGACGAGGCGCTCCTCATCGCCTCCTGCAATTCTGCTCACAAGATCTCTGGCAGCGGGAGAGGGAAGAAAACAAACGTCTCTAGCCCGAAAATCTCAACCAAGAAGCTCTCTTCTAAGCGGTTGTCTACCACCGTTACGGGAGGAGTTTTTCAAGGTACTCGCTCAAAGACGAAATCTGCCACACTTGGAGATTCGTCGTCCACATCTCTGGGAGGCGCTGGAACCAGGGGTAGCACTCCTCCAAACATCCACGATAATTCGGTGTTCCAAGAAAATAATCCAGGGGAAAAGATTTCTCCAACAGATACAGCAGGTTCCGACGTCCCCGAGGATGTCCACAACTCTCAAGACGAGGCAAGCTCTGAAGCTGGGGGTACCAGTCCTTCTGAGTCCGAACTAGAAGAGAACATTCCCACATACCCAGACGATTTCTCTGTACAAGGGTACGACTCAGAGGGCGCGTCCTCCACCGTTCCTTCCATCTCTTCTCATATAAGGACGGTGTTCATGACGGACAGCAACCAAGATGGTTCCAGTGATCGCCAACACATCGACACTCTAGAGGCCATACTGCATACCTTGGTCAAGTTTGTTGACGAGATCAAAGCGACCCTTCCAACTCTGTAAGGAAGATTAATTGGCCAAACAAACGTGGGACCCGCGGTCAATGCGGACTCGAACTCAGCCGCACCATACCAAGGTGATAATCCTCCTGAAATATCGGCCCCCACCGCTGCAGACGAGGCCAGAAGGCAAGAATAGAGGTCCAGGAGCTCCGGCCTCCGGGGCATGTTTCACGCCCGAGAAAACTGCCAGGACCTCAGGATACGACAACCATATCCTGCTGCATGGAGAGATGTGCCCTTCCCACCAAGATATAAACCATTCAACGTCAATCCGTATGATGGGAAGACATCTACAAGCAGGTACATCACCTACTTCGAAGTCACAACCGACCATCTGCCTCATGACGATGCCATCCTTACGCGATTGTTCATCGAAGCATTGGAAGGGGTCGCCTTCGACTGGTACCGCAACTTGCCAGACAATTGCATCCATTCCTTTGCTGGCTTCAAATGTATATTCCTAGAGAGGTTCTACGAAGTAGGACAAGACGTGACAATGTCCACCCTCATGGACATTGTTCAGGAAGAAAAGGAGCTGACAAGGAACTATATCGAGCGGTTCCGTTAAACCGCGATAAAGTTGCCTTCTGGTAACCCTGATTCCTCCTTAATTGAAATTTGCCAAAAGAGACTGCTTTCCACAATCAGCCTCTGGATGGACGAAAGTTAGTTTAAGGATTGGAAGACGTTCATCATCAGTGCCACTAGCGCAGAAGACAAGTTGATGAAAGCTCGCCAACTGGGATTGTACGTCTCGGAAGGAGAGGACAAGGGCAAATGTCCTAACACCAACAGCAACAATGGTGTTAACCCCTCCAACAATCGAGACAACAAGGGCAAACAAGTTATGGTGGCCGACACAACTCCGAAGCCTAAATCGAAGCCGGCAGAGAAGCAGTAGCCTCAGATGACCTACTCCTTCGAGGACGGCCATGTCAAGCCCATCTTAGACATGCTCATATAAGGAGGTCGAATTCAGCTCCCTCCTTTAAGACGTGAACCTCGTCCTGCAGAAATGGAGAGCCCCAAGTACTGCCATTACCATCGCTATGTCCACCATGCTATACAAGACTGCTACCAACTGAAGCGATACATCCAGCATCTCATCGATTCTAAGGCCCTGGCCATTGATTTCGAAGAGGTGACCATGGCAGCCAACATAGTGTCAGTACAATTTGCCAGCTTCCCTCCGATAAAGACTCAAGATGGAGTAGTGCCCGTCCCAGAGCAAGAATGGAGGTCGCTAACATTCTACCTCCCCAAGACCAGGCTGCTGGTCTAGTGCCCCTTACCACATCACGAGGGGAGGTCATATGGGTCCATCCGGATATGGTACCTGAAGTGACTCAGTCCACACCTTCCTCCACCAGGAAGAAGAAGAGTGGGAAAGTCAAATCATGCCGCACAATTGTAACATCCAGTTTTTCAGATGAGGGTAATTTTGAAATTTTGTAATTATAATTATTATTTATTGATTATTATTTTATATTATGATTTTTGGTGATTTTTAATCATTTTAAAACTATTTAAAATTATGACTTGTGATTTTGACATTTTACTATTGTTTGGTTTTAATTTCGAAGAATTTGTCACCCCCAGTTTTCAGGAACATGGATATTTTGTCATTTTGTATTTTTGAAATATTTTTGAAATTTATTTTATTATTTATGATATTGTTTTGGGATTATTTGAGTCGGGTTCGAATTTCAACTCAATCCGACTTGAAACGGGGACCCGGGGGTAGTTTGACTCTAGTGGGACCCACACACTAGTTAGGCATGGCCCACATGATATTAATTTTAGTTCACATGATAGAAATATTTTAGTTAGAGGTTAGACTAATTATTATGGATAAGGTTAGTGTGATTAGAGACTTTAGAATGACTAATTTAGCCCCAACGAATTAGCCCTTTCCTAATACTAATAGAATAGGTTAGTGGGGGCATTTTGGACCTTACCATAATAGGAAAAATAGCCCCATATGGCCAGCCACTTTGGGAGAGGATAGGCTCAAGTTTATTTCATTATTCTCATCCACACTCTCTCTCTTGTTCTTTCCCAAATTCCTAGAGAGCAATCCCTAGCAATTTCTCCACCAAATCCTTCTATTTTACCACCAAATCTTCTTCTTTCCTTCTCCATTCTAGCCAAGGAGGAAGCTACCCAAGTTTGGGAGGATTCGGAGCTCGTTCGTGTCCTTTTGGAATCTCTACGTGTCGATGTCGCTCCGGGAAGGCTTTTCTTCGATTCGATCTACCGGGAGGAATAAATCCCTTCTCCTTTTCATTTCCTCATGTATATAGGTCTATTTTAAACCCATAGGAATGACCCCCATGATTGTATCTCCATTTGTGTCCATTTCGTGTCCATTTGGAGGTCATAGGAGCGTCCTTTGTGTTGTGGTTGTGTCCATGTGGGAAAATTCCAAATTTGGACACACACTGTGTTGTTGTTATGTATGAATGAATTATTACATGTTTAATCTCATATTCTTGTATTGAAGATGTGTTCTATAGTGTCTCATATATATATATTAGTGTAGAGAGTGAGTTCTTGATATATTATGTTATATACTTGTGTTCTTTTGTCTCAAACTACCTAAATCCGTCATAATTTTTATCCACATTTTTAATTTCAGCCCTAACTTAGAAATATCATAACTTCTACCTCAAAGCTCGGTCTAATCTTCCGTTTTTTTTAAAAGAAGCGTATTGAAGTTAGCTTTCCAAAAACATATATTAATAGGCCTAATTCTTTCTGTAACGTTCTGGAGAATTATTTGAGTGTCAGCTGTACGAAGGACAAACGCGTTCTCGGTGTTTTTGCGATTCCGGGAGTTTTCGGAAACGAAAACGCGATCCGTTTAAAGTTTCGGAAAGCTAACACATAGATCTATAACATATTTTAATTCTAAATTTTAATTCATGCTGAGATGGTACAGTATTGATTATTAGTAGAAGTTACTATTCGGCATATGCATTTTGTGCACCCTTGTGTGTAATATAATGTTCTATTTGATTTTAACCCATGTTAATGTATATACATTATGTAATTAAATAGAGAATGCAAGCATGAGTAAATAGTTAAATAAATGATGTATGAGGTGTAAGTATCCTATCTAATGTAAGCATGTATAAGTATGGCTTGTAATGAATATGTAGGTTCCATAGTATGTAATGTATGGTGCATATAGTGGTGCAAGAGAATAAATGAATGATGAATGAATACAAGCATGAATGTAATGTAATAATAGATGTAATGTATTCAATATACAAGTTAATGAGATGTAATATTCTATGTTAACACAAATCCTATATTACCTCATGTACCCCCTTACACTATGTTGACACTATCACACTTGACACATTGTTCACTTACACTTTGACACTCTTTGATATGTATACACTATGTATGCCCATTTAACCCTCACTTGCCCCTTTGCCATGTTCACATACACACGCATTGCCTCTTAAATAAGTAATTATGAATATAGTTAACTTAGCTATGTATGTATATTATATATGTTAGCATATTGTATTATAATATATAAGTTTATATAACCATTTGAAATGCCATGATTATAGACCTAATGTTGAATACCAATATATGCATGTGTATATATGTGTAGACATATATATCTTAAAGTAATAGATTACCTAGTGTATATCCAATGTGAATTCTTGCCTATTTGAGTATTGAATAATTGCATGCTATATAGAGTTGGGTGTATGTTGGCTTGTATAGCCTTGTATTGATGTGTGCTTGCTAGGATAGTCTTGGTTAGGCCTAGTAAGACTTGCTGGGTTAGGATATGACCTAGTTTGACCTATTTTGACTAGTATAGTTGACCAGAGTTGACCAAGGGTTGACTTTGGCCTAGTTTGACCTAGATTCATGTAGAATACATTGTAGTACTTTATATTACCCTTCTGGATATGTTGTGACTTGTGTTGTTCTAATTAGGAGCCAGACACCTCTCCTCGGACAGTATCTTTACCTTGGACATTCAGACATCAGGTGAGTACATTCTCTGATAGTTCTCTCATTTACTTGTCAATTACTGTACTTCAGTTCTAGTTAGTTGTATGCGATTCTCTGTTACAACACGTGTGGATATTCTGGATTCATATATACGACACACATTTATTTTCTGGCCTCTATTACTGGTATCATTATTCTGGAATCATTTACTCGAATTACCTACTGGAATCATTTACTGGAATCATTTACTGGTATCATTATATTTTGGTTGGACTCATCTTAAATCATTGTGTCGGATTTCTGGATTCACTTGCTGGGAGGAGAAATACTTGAGTAAGACATGTAGACATACCCCAATCTGGAATCTCCCAACTGGAATCTACTGGAAGCATAGCCATCTCTCGCCTGATCAGTGAGAGGTGTGCCTGATTACACACAGCCGTTTACATGTCGAACTCGGTATTTTAAAACACACTGCTAGAGTATAGGCTGGACTCACCCTGGAATCGTTGATCACTATAACTGGAATCGTTCCTTACTGGATTCATCTTGTATTAGATTCATCCCGTACTGGATTTACATAGGTTTTATACTGGTTACATTTTCTGTCTGGACTTTATATCATATTATCCTAGTTCAGCTAGTTCTATTTTTACAGTCTTCATTGCTATGATTCTTCTCTTGTTTAGTATTTACTTTTCTTGCACTTTATCTCTCTTTCTTACCATCACCTGAATATAAACTACCATTTTTATCAATATAACTGTCTATAACTGCTGTATAGTTCTCTGTCATTTACTTGGGTTTTCTAGATGAGATGTGCTCGTTCCTGTCCTGATTGGACTTGTTGATAAATTTTACAGATAGCCTGGAGGTTGCCTGCTAGCCTAGAGGAGACACAGTAGAGGTTGTATAGTTAGTTATTTCAGTTGTATTGAGTTGTATTTATTCTATGGATTACTATATTGAGCTTTGAGATGTTTTCTGGGTTTGTGTATCTTAGACACTTAGACTTCTATCTGCTGTATCTCTTTTGGATTTCATGATTTACCTATCTTTTATCTCGCTCTACCTTAGTTGTGATTGAGACTGTATCTGCTATGTCACCTCCATTCGGAGAGTATATACTGTACAGGTACCTTTATATTATTAGATGTTTGACCTAGGACAGCGTTCTACCGCCGACACTGCGGCGTAGGCTGGACGTACCCACGTCTCGTGCCCTTACTCTAGGGTGCGGGTCGTGACACGAATCTCGGCAGAGGTCGAAGAAGCTACTGCTGTTGTTACCCGATCCGACGCACAAACCCAACCTCCACCGTGTAATTTGACTGAAGATCATCAGCCGACAGCTGCTGATGCTCCTGGACCTTCTCAGCCTTCGACGATCGACAAGCCTAGGCCGAAGGAGACTCGCTTTGACAAGCCACTCCGAAAAGAGGTGCCTCATGGGTTAGAGAGGCCCTACAACTTTGACATCTTGGCACAATTGGCCAACACACCGGCCAAATTATCGCTATACGAGCTCCTGAGACTCTCCAAAGATGTTCGCGTCGTACTGAGCGAGGCACTCCAGAACGTCGACATATATCTAGCTCAGTCCAATCTCACTGGGGAGAGCTCGCCTGCAGATCTCCAGGACAGCGCTTGCACAGGCACAATGCCCAACATCGTCTGCAGGATATGCTTATCAAGACCAACCTACACGATCGCCCTCTGTATTATAATGGGTACATTGGCGATATCAAGGTGGATCGAATGCATATTGATCCCGGTTCTTCCATAAGCATCATTCCGAAGAGCCTACTACACCATAAGCGCATCCCAATGCATCGCCTGATGCTGACAAGCACCGCCATAAGCGATTTCAATTCAGGCAGAAGCTATCCGATCGGGAAGATTCTCTTGAAGTGCCAAATCAGCGACCTTCAGTTAGAAGTGACCTGTTATGTCATAGATGTGGACACTTCCAACAATATTCTCCTGGGGCGTCCTTGGATACACGATTACATGATCGTGCCTTCCACACTGCACCAATGCTTTAAGTACGTTGATAAGCATGGCTTCGTGAGGACAAAATTTATCGACGTCGATCCCTTTAAAGGGGTCGAATCCTACTACTCAGACTCATGCTTGTTCGAGAAGTCGAAAAGACACCTTGCCGAAGGAGATATTCAAGCTCAAACTGAGGCGGCAGCTGGATCAGAAGAACCTCTGACAATCCACCTCCAAGCTCGTAAACCTGGCAGAACTACACCCCTTACGGCCACTCTGCGTAAGGATGCAATAAGCCTCTCTGCACCAGAGGGACAAATAATAATCCGACTGCCAAGGTCTGGTCAAGTATCAAGACCCACGATAGAGCCACTGACAATCAGACTGCCTAGTGCTAGCCAATAATAAATAGAGGAGCTCAATCCCTCTGTCAAGCTGATGACGATTCGTCTTCCCAAAATGAATCGGCAGCCGAGCGCTATGCCGGGGACTGCTAGCCAGCCAACAACTCCCCGTCCAGCATCGAGCACCAAACTGGAGGTGGCTAGTACGCCAACGACTCCACGTTCTGCTCCACCCATGGATCCCCTGATGATTAAGCTGCTCAAGTCATCCTCTTAGTCTTCATTTATACAGGGGGTAGCTGAAGAAGAGTCAGAACTGGCCAAGTATGTGGCTGCTCACACCGATATTCCATCCGCAGATGATGTAATCCTACTGGAAAAGATACCTTACTTCATCAATAAAAGGCTATCTTTGAACTACCTCGAGCTTAATAAGCTTTGTACAATATATGCTATGGAACACGGTATATGCACTCACCTACACACACAGGTGACAAATGTCTACACCGCAAACCAACTAACTCTAGTGGAAGACGCTTACCGTATAGTCGAGGGAGAGGATTATCCAATCATCTTCGGCCGGAAGAATGATCCACAACCCTTCAAGATAGAAGAAGTTGATCTTGAACCCGACACCGGAAGATTGCCCCTTTATATGTATAGCTTCCGGTCCAAGTACCTCATGCAAAAATAGGGGTATGATCTGGAAACTATACCAGGTTTGAACTACGGCACTGGACGGCGATTACCCTTACAATTGCCAGTCCCGGCTGGGAAACCACATGACTAATACAACAAAACCAGATGTGGGCAAGGTTATGTTACACCGGCAACGACCCCTGAAAGCTCAGACGAAGAATGCGACTGGCATTCGCACTCAACCGGATCACCCTCTTCCGATTCGGATGTCAGCATCGGGGACGTATTCAGGCAAGTCTTGTCCGTTAATATGGCATTTGCCGACGCCTACGAAGAAGATGAAGACATTCCTGAACTTTTTGAGTTAGAGCCGTGGGCACAACATCTAGATGCACAATGGGAGAAGCGGTTCAAACAAAGAGAGCCTCCCACCGAAGATGAGGTTGTGCAAGTCGATCTCGATGATGAGTCTTCTCTAAAGCCCATCTTCGTCAGCAAAAGTCTGACAAACGAAGAGCTGTAATCGCTACTACAACTCGTCAGAGAATACATCGACGTGTTCACCTAGAGCTACAAAGACATACCAGGACTGAACCTCGAGGTTGCACTTCACAAACTCAACATCCGTCCGGATGCAAAACCGGTCAAGCAATAGCAACGACGGTTCTGCTCTGATATCAAGAATGCCATTGAAGCTGAAGTCAACAAACTGATAGCCAGCGGCTTCATCCGCGAAGAACAGCATCCAGACTGGGTCGCCAACATAGTACCAGTCCTCAAGAAGAATGGAAAGATCCGAATCTGCATCGACTTCCGAAATCTGAACGAGGCGTGTCCTAAGGATGAGTTCCCCCTCCCTATCACAGACATCATGATTGACAACACTTGCGGCTTCGAGCGTATGTCATTCATGGATGGTTTCTCGGGGTATGTAAAACCCCTCAAAATTTTTAAAATTTTATTTATTAAATAATATTACATGATTTAATATATTTTCTATAATTATATATATATAGGAATTATATATATATCTATATATGTGTGACTATATATATATTGTGTATGTATGTTGCCCTGGGTTGGACCTAAACCTTAAACCCAAACCCTAATCTCAAACCCTAATCTAGATTAACCCTTAACCTTAAACTTTATTGATACTAATTATATTGGTATTTATTATTTATATCTATTATATATATATTATATATATTTAGTTTGTGTGAGTTGAGTTTGGACTAGAACAAACCATCACCACCATCTTTAACCTACAGAACCCTACCCGAACCTTAACCAACTCGAACCCTAACCCTAGCATCTAATCCTAACCCTACCCTGGACCCTGGTCCACCAGCCAGTGGGTCGGGTTGGCCCATAACCGATTAGGGTTCCTTCTATATAGGATCATCATCAACATATATATATATATATATATATATATATAGTTATTCTTTTGTGTAGGCCAAAACCAAACCCTAAATCCTAGATTTATCTCCTCCTAGCCGCCACCACCACCAAAGGAGCCTAGCCCCGGCCGACCCCTAGTCACCCCCGACGGCCTACTGATCTCGAACCCCCCTCGGCGGAGCTCGAGCCTGCGGATCGGGCGACGGCCGCGGCTGCAGTAAACCGGGCGGCCACCACCGACCTCTACTACCGGCGCCACCGCGACCGGAGGGTTCACCGTCGAGCCCTGCCTCGGCGAGGTACTGCCCCGACCGCCCACGTGCCCTCTGGCACGTGTGTTTTGTTTGCAACAATTAGGTTATTCATTGTTGAATTATTTGTGTAATTATATGGCTGTGTAATAATTTAATTAATGATTAATTGATGCTAATTACGATCTAAATTATTAGCCTAATGATTAGAGTCATTAGTGTAGATTCTATATTAATTATGTCAGATTTTTATATAATTTATTCGTAATTATTAAGCATTTAACTGGTGGCATTAATGCGGTTTTTTGTGTAAATTCCACAGTATTATATATTCTGTTTTTGATTTTTAGAATTTAATTCATTAGGAATTACTTGCTATGATCTATATATAATTTGTAGGTAATTATGTAATCTAATTACTGTTAAAGTTTCAGGATTTAATAAATAGTTTAGATATTTTAATTATATTTTAAACTGTGGATTATTGTATCTAAATGGCAGTTTAATTTCACTGTTTCGGATTTTTTGTTAATTAACTCACTAAGAATTAATTAATGGTCTCTATACAAGACTTGTAAATAATATTTATATCTATTTACTGTAAAATTTTCAGAATAAAATAATTATATTAGTTATTTATTTATATTTAATCAGTGTTAAATTATATTGTATATATAATTGGTTCACTACTAAGTTTTAATTTTTACTAAATATAAATTATTATGGTAATGTTCATAAATGTATAGTCACGGATGGAGAAATTTTATTTTCTGTGAATTATGAATTTTCATAATTTATTAGTAAATTTTTAATATTTAATTCTAATTTTAATAGCTAAAATAGTAATTTTATATATTGAGTAGTTAAATGTTTTTAAGTACTTATAATTAGGTAAATAATATTAAAAATATTATTTACAGTAGGTTTTAATGGAAAAGTATTTTATAACCCAATTTAGATTTTTTTACTATTTATTAACTAGTATTTATAATTATTAGCACTAATCTAGTTATTAGATAGATATATATTAAATAAAGAAAATCCTATTTATGGTTTCTTTACAAATAATATATATCTATTATTTCTGTCATTATTTAGCTTATTAGACTAAAAATAATTTTTATGGATTTTTACAAATTTTGTTGGTATTATTAGGAATTTGTGAAGGCATGTGTTATTTAATTGATTAATTAATTATTTATAAGTAATTAATTGATTATTAAAAATATATTAGTTGTATTAATAATTTCAGAATATAAAATTATAATAATAAGTACTTCATACTTATTATTGTATATTATTATTATTCATAATTATTGGTACTTATTAGCTAGTAATAATGGTTTGATATTAATTATTGATTAATTAGCAATTAAATGTATTGTTTAATTTGGCTAATTAGTAATTAATTATAGTTAATGCTTATATAGGGTTATTTGCTTCGCAGGACTCGGACTCTATTTTGGACCCGGATACTCAGTTGCTGGACACAGGCAAGTACACCTTGCTTGACATTTACTATGCAGCATTTACATTTGACCAGTTATTGCTATTGTGTGCACTCGTCTCCATTGATGACTACCTTGTATAGAGTTAGTATAAACTTGACACTGTCTCAGACACGTATCACATATGAGTGAGCTGAGTGCAAAGGTTCTGTGTTGACTGGCCATTAACATGTAATCTTGAGTCTGTTAGAAGTTTGGTTAGTTTTACTATATATATGACGTCTTGCATATTGTTCGTACCGCGTATACGGTACGAGTACATTGGGTGGGGAGAGTCTACTAGTGGTGTATGAGAATTTTGTTTCCAATGGACGCTGGATGCTCGTAGCCCCTCGTTCCTCAAACCGTAGGACGCTTGGTGGCAGTTTCTTCTTCTTCTCCCCCTCTTATGTGCCACTAGAGATGTCTCGAGTGCATTTTCACATAGATGGTTAGAACACCTTATTGCTTCCTTGTATTTTCTGTCCTTGTTTGGTTAGGGAAATACTGGGTGGCATTCTTACTAGTTACTTTTACATTACTGCTTAGTTTATTCTTGCATGTCCTTTTCTGTGTATTTGTTATGTCCCTTTGAGGACCTGGTATCTTTTCCAGAACTCGACGAGTACTCGTTCCCGGCTGATTACGGAGTAGAGGGACTTGTTGACGACGACTTTGAGGTGGAGCCGCAGCCTTGATCCTCTGGAGGCTAGCTACATCTTCAGACGTGGGTTCCATTTCCAGTATTCTGTTTATTTCTTTTGCTACTTCATTTCATTCCAGATGTACTCATTTACTTTTAGTGGATTGTTCTCCTCTAGCCATAGTTGACATTTGGATTCTGTGGCACTGATGATTTTCCATTCAGTTATCTATTACATTATTTCATGGATGAGACTAGTTTACCTGCCTGTGATGTTACTTATTAGTTATACTTCAGCGTACTACAATCGAATCATAGTCCATTAAATTGGGTTTAGCTATGCTAGATTGTACAGCAGGCATGCCACGTGTTCCCAATCCGATTATTTGGAACTAGGGCGTGACATGTTTTTAGTGGTGGCCCATGCAGGTCATAAAATTTGTTTGGTTATGTTACTGTACCGAACAAGCCTGCAAATTAGGTTTAGAATATAGGGTCTCATCCATACTTGACTATATCATTCTTGATTATCCTTGAACAAATTCTTTTGCATCTCGTTTGTTTCCGTCCTATTCTCAATTCCTTCTATCTTATTTCTGCAGAATCATGAATCTAAGGAGTGGACGTACCGCTGCCGGTAGAGACAACCAGTCATCTGGTACGGATGAGCAGTCCGCAAGGGTAGTTCTAACCCACCCTATGCTACCAGGGCAGACGTCTCAGCCAGTTGGTGCACAACCGACTGGGGTACCCCCTCCTCCCCCGCAGTACCCTCAGACACCATTTGGAGTGCCTCCGGCTGTGCCACAAGACAGTCAGGCACATATATTTCAGTTCATGCACATGATGATGCAAGAGCAGAGACATCAAGCAGCGGAGCAGAGGCAAAAAGTAGCTGAGTAGAGGCAGGTAGCTGCTGAACAAAGACGGAAAGCTGCTGAGATGAGACATGGATTCCTGGCAGCTATGGAGAGGATGACAGCACCAGCACCTGCACCAGCTCTGACACTAGCTCCCGTGAGACCAGCACGGGTAGGTTCAATGAAGGACTACGTGCAGATGGACCCCAAACCTTATAAGGAAAATGAGAGTCCGGAGGAGACCACTAATTTGATCACCAGCACCAAGAAGAAATTGCAGGCATCTCAGTTGCCAGAAGATTTATGGATGACTGGCGTAAGAACTCAACTGGAGGGGAATACCCATCACTGGTGGGATTCTATGGAGCGTCAGTTGGGTACTCGTCAGTCGTGGGAGCAGTTTCTGGAGTTCTTTGATAAGAAGTATTTTCCTACTACTGTGAAGAATGCCTTATACAACCAGTTTTTGCATCTGGAGCAGGGGAACAAGACTGTTGACGAGTATGACTCGGAGTTCAGTCGACTCAGCAAGTATGGAGAGGTACTGATACCCAATGATCTGGAGAAGGCCAAGAGATTTCACAACGGGCTGAGGCAGGAGCTACAGCATTATACTCGCTCTCAGTCCCGAATCTCTTATGCTGAGCTGCTGACGGAGGCCAAGATTCAGGAGACAATTAGCAAGGGGAAGCTGAACCAGCAGAAGAACCAGCCAGTACAGACGAAGACGCAGCAAGAAGGTCCTATCAAGAGACCTATGGGACATTATCAGCATCAGCAGAAGACTGGACCCTACCAGTCTAAGGAGCTTCCGACTTGCTATTTCTGTGGCAGGAAGGGACACTTACAGAGAGAGTGTAGAAGGATGCTGGGTACTTGCTTAGCTTGCGGATCGGGCCAGCATCAGGCTCAAGATTGCCCGGTTCGGGGAGCCATTGTGCCAGCAGGAGGACAGAAGCCACCAGCATCAGGAGGTAAGCAGAGAGGACCTATACTCCCTTCACAGTCAGCACAGTTTGAGAAGGCCAAGCAGCAGGCAGGAAACAAGAAGCAAGGACAGATTTTTGCTCTCACTCAGGGAGAAGATGGAACCGAAGGTGAGGCTATCACAGGTACTACTTTAGTAGGTTCATTGCCTGCTACAGTTTTATTTGATTCTGGTGCCACCTTATCATTTATATCATCTAGATTTATAGCTGTGCATAGGATAGCTACTTCTACTATGCCTAAGAGTTGGAAAATTATTACTGGTGGGGGTATAGTACCAGTGACTAGTACATATAGAACCTGTTCGGTAGTTATTTGTGGCCGAGAGATGAGAGCTCGACTTTTGGTATTACCTATGCCAAATTTTGACGTAGTACTGGGTATGGATTGGCTTAGTCAATATCATGCTATATTGGACTGCCACAAGGGTTGTGCTATATTTAGACCGCCAGGTCAGCCGGAGTTTGAATTTCAGAGAGGAAGCATTGAGAAGGGAGTATCTCAGTATCATGGAGCTTGCTTGGCGATGGAGGTTGCCCCGCCATCGATTATTGAAGAGTTTTCTGATGTCTTTCCCGATGATCTGCCGGGTCTACCACCCGACAGAGAGGTTGAGTTCACCATTGAGCTCATACCAGGAGCGACACCAATCTCTTCAAATGTCTATCGACTGGCGAAGAAGGAGCTGGATGAAATGAAGGTGCAGTTGCAGGAGTTACAAGACAAGGGGTTTATCAGACCAAGTGCATCACCATAGGGAGCCCCGGTCTTGTTTGTGCCAAAGAAAGATGGAACAGTTCGCATGTACATTGATTATAGGGCTCTTAATGCTGTGACGATCAAGAACAAGTATCCCCTGCCCAGAATTGATGATCTATTTGACCAGCTGACAGGAGCCCAGGTATTCTCGAAGATTGATCTGAGATCGGGATACCATCAAGTGAAGGTTCGGAGAGAATACATTCAGAAGACGGCATTCAGGACTCGGTATGGTCATTACGAGTTCTTAGTAATGCCCTTTGGTTTGACTAATGCACCTGCTGTGTTCATGAATTTAATGAATAGAGTATTCCATGAATATCTTGATAAATTTGTCGTAGTATTTATCGACGACATTTTGGTGTATTCAAATAACCATGAAGAGCATGAGGATCACTTGAGGAAGGTGCTGGAGATCTTGAGGCATCAGAAGTTATATGCAAAGTTGAGTAAGTGTGAATTTCTGCTAGATCATGTTTCATTTCTTGGACACGTTATCTCAGGGAAAGGCATAGAAGTGGATCCGACGAAGATATCTGCAGTGGAGTCGTGGCCAACTCCAACTGATGTTTCAGAGGTGCAAAGTTTTCTAGGGCTTGCCGGATATTACCGGAGGTTCGTAGAGAATTTTGCAAGAATTACGGAGCCCATGACAAAGTTGACTCGCAAGGATCAGAAGTTCGAGTGGACGGAAGAGTGCCAAGCTGCCTTTGATGATTTGAAGAAGCGCCTTACTACTGCACCAGTTTTAACCATTCCATCGGGATCAGGAGGTTTTGTCATCTATAGTGATGCATCCGGGAAGGGATTAGGATGCGTATTGATGCAGCATGGGAAGGTAGTTGCATATGGTTCTCGGCAGTTGAGGACCCATGAGAAGAATTACCCCACGCACGACTTAGAGCTTACGGCGGTGATATTTGCCTTGAAGCTTTGGAGGCATTATTTGTATGGAGAAACAGTGGAGGTATATACAGATCATAAGAGCCTCAAGTATGTCTATACTCAGAAGGATTTAAATTTGAGACAGAGGCGTTGGCTTGAGTTGATGGCAGATTTTGATATCGAGTTACAGTACCATCCAGGGAAGGCTAATTCAGTAGCAGATGCATTGAGCCGGAGGCCTATGGCACACTTCTTGACATCACAAAAGCAGTTGCTTTATGACTTGGAAAAGATGGGCATTGAAGTTGTTAGGCCTGGAGGAGTTGCACAGATGATGAATATTCAGGTTCAGTCTTCATTAGTAGAGCGGATCAAGACGACCTTATCGACAGATGCCAGATATCAGAGGCTTCGACAGAGGACAGAGCAAGGACTACAGACTGGATTGAGGATTCACGAAGACGGGACCTTGAGGTGTGGAGACCGTCTCTATGTTCCTAATGGAGAGATTAGGCAGGAGCTGATGACAGAGGCTCATAGCTCGATTTATTCTATTCATCCAGGAGGTACGAAGATGTACAGGGACCTGAGACAGCACTACTGGTGGCATGGAATGAAGCGTGAGATAGCACGATTTGTAGCAAAGTGCTTGGTGTGTCAGCAAGTCAAGGCTGAGCATCAGAGGTCCGCAGGATTGTTGCAACCGCTTCCGATACCTGAGTGGAAGTGGGAGCACATCACTATGGATTTCGTTACGAGATTTCCGAGGAGCCCAGCTGGACGAGATGCAGTTGGGTGATTGTGGACAGATTATCGAAGTCTGCTCATTTCATACCATTCCGAGTGGGGCAATCTACAGAGGTATTGGCAGACTTATATATGAAGGAGATAGTGCGATTACATGGAGTACCAGTCAGTATAGTCTCCGATCGAGATACGAGATTCACATCGCACTTCTGGAAGAGCATGCAGGAAAGTCTGGGCACAAGACTGAAGTTTAGCACAGCTTATCACCCTCAGACAGACGGGCAGTCAGAGCGTACCATTCAGACGTTGGAGGATATGTTGAGAGCTTGCATGTTGGATTTTGGAGGATCCAGGGAGGATCACTTGCACTTGGTAGAATTTTCTTACAACAATAGCTACCAGGCAAGTATCCAGATGGCCCCTTTTAAAGCATTGTACGGAAGGAAGTGTCGATCGCCAGCATGTTGGGGTGATGTAGACGAGAGACAGATATTGGAACCAGAGTTGGTGACTCGTACAGTAGATACAGTCTAGAAGATTCAGGGACATCTACGAGCAGCACAGGACCGGCAGAAACAGTGGGCAGACACTCATAGGCGACCTCTTGAGTTCAAGAAAGGAGATCATGTGTTCTTGAGAATCTCCCCGACTAGAGGTACGATCAGATTTGGAGTCAGAGGAAAGCTCAGCCCAAGGTACATCGGACCATTCGATGTGTTGGAGAAAGTTGGCGAGGTTGCATACAGATTGGCACTTCCGCAGTCATTGGAAGGCGTCCATGATGTATTTCATGTCTCCCAGTTGAGGAAGTATGTGGCAGACCCCAACCACGTAGTTGATCATTCAGAGATCACCGTGGGACCGACTTTGTCCTACGAGGAGCAGCCTGTGGAGATCGTAGACCGCAGAGAGAAAGTGTTGAAGGGAAAGACCATTCGACTAGTCCGAGTTGCGTGGAAACACCATTCTCCGGGTGAATCGACTTGGGAGCGGGAATATTCTATTCTGGAGCATTTTCCATACCTTCGTGAGGCGTCTGGTATGACTAAATTCTGTTAATAATTACTCTCTAGATTTTGCTTAACTTAGTTGTAAATTGCCTAGAATTAGAATTATGATTGTGTGATTCTTTTATTCCAGCTTGTTTTAATTTCGAGGACGAAATTTTAATAAGTTGGGAAGAATGTAAAACCCCTCAAAATTTTTAAAATTTTATTTATTAAATAATATTACATGTTTTAATGTATTTTCTATAATTATATATATATATATATATATAGGAATTATATATATATATCTATATATGTGTGACTATATATATATTGTGTATGTGTGTTGCCCTGGGTTGGACCTAAACCTTAAACCCAAACCCTAATCTCAAACCCTAATCTAGATTAACCCTTAACATTAAACTTCATTGATACTAATTATATTGGTATTTATTATTTATATCTATTATATATATATTATATATATTTAGTTTGTGTGAGTTGAGTTTGGAGTAGAACAAACCATCACCACCATCTTTAACCTACAGAACCCTACCCGAACCTTAACCAACTCGAACCCTAACCCTAGCGTCTAATCCTAACCCTACCCTGGACCCTGGCCCACCAGCCAGTGGGTCGGGTCGGCCCATAACCGATTAGGGTTCCTTCTATATAGGATCACCATCAACATATATATATATATATATATATATATATATATATATATATATATATATATATATATATATATATATAGTTATTCTTTTGTGTAGGCCAAAACCAAACCCTAAATCCTAGATTTATCTCCTCCTAGCCGCCACCACCACCGAAGGAGCCTAGCCCCGGCCGACCCCTAGTCACCCCCGGCGGCCTACTGATCTCGACGACCCCCCCCTCGGCGGAGCTCGAGCCTGCGGATCGGGCGACGGCCGCGGCTGCAGTGAACCGGGCGGCCACCACCGACCTCTACCACCGGCGCCACCGTGACCGGAAGGTTCGCCGTCGAGCCCTGCCTCGGCGAGGTACTGCCCCGACCGCCCACGTGCCCTCTGGTATGTGTGTTTTGTTTGCAACAATTAGGTTATTCATTGTTGAATTATTTGTGTAATTATATGGCTGTGTAATGATTTAATTAATGATTAATTGATGCTAATTACGATCTAAATTATTAGCCTAATGATTAGAGTCATTAGTGTAGATTCTATATTAATTATGTCAGATTTTTATATAATTTATTCGTAATTATTAAGCATTTAACTGGTGGCATTAATGCAGTTTTTTGTGTAAATTCCACAGTATTATATATTCTGTTTTTGATTTTTAGAATTTAATTCATAAGGAATTACTTGCTATGATCTATACATAATTTGTAGGTAATTATGTAATCTAATTACTGTTAAATTTTCAGGATTTAATAAATAGTTTAGATATTTTAATTATATTTTAAACTTTGGATTATTGTATCTAAATGGCAGTTTAATTTCACTGTTTCAGATTTTTTATTAATTAATTCACTAAGAATTAATTAATGGTCTCTATACAAGACTTGTAAATAATATTTATATCTATTTACTGTAAAATTGTCAGAATAAAATAATTATATTAGTTATTTATTTATATTTAATCAGTGTTAAATTATATTGTATATATAATTGGTTCACTACTAAGTTTTAATTTTTGTTAAAAATAAATTATTATGGTAATGTTCATAAATGTATAGTCACGGTTGGAGAAATGTTATTTTCTGTGAATTATGAATTTTCACAATTTATTAGTAAATTTTTAATATTTAATTCTAATTTTAATAGCTAAAATAGTAATTTTATATATTGAGTAGTTAAATGTTTTTAAGTACTTATAATTAGGTAAATAATATTAAAAATATTATTTACAGTCGATTTTCCTGGAAAAGTATTTTATAACCCAATTTAGATTTTTTTTACTATTTATTAACTAGTATTTATAATTATTAGCACTATTCTAGTTATTAGATAGATATATATTAAATAAAGAAAATCCTATTTATGGTTTCTTTACAAATAATATATATCTATATTTCTGTCATTATTTAGATTATTAGACTAAAAATGATTTTTTTATGGATTTTTACAAATTTTGTTGGTATTATTAGGAATTTGTGAAGGCATGTGTTATTTAATTGATTAATTAATTATTTATAAGTAATTAATTAATTATTAAAAATATATTAGTTGTATTAATAATTTCAGAATATAAAATTATAATAATAAGTACTTCATACTTATTATTGTATATTATTATTATTCATAATTATTGGTACTTATTAGCTAGTAATAATGGTTTGATATTAATTATTGATTAATTAGCAATTAAATGTATTGTTTAATTTGGCTAATTAGTAATTAATTAAAGTTAATGCTTATATAGGGTTATTTGCTTCGCGGGACTCGGACTCTATTTTGGACCCGGATACTCAGTTGCTGGACACAGGCAAGTACACCTTGCTTGACATTTACTATGCAGTATTTACATTTGACCAGTTATTGCTATTATGTGCACTCGTCTCCATTGATGACTACCTTGTATAGAGTTAGTATAAACTTGACACTGTCTCAGACACGTATCACATATGAGTGAGCTGAGTGCAGAGGTTCTGTGTTGACTGGCCATTAACATGTGATCTTGAGTCTGTTAGAAGTTTGGTTAGTTTTACTATATATATGACGTCTTGCATATTGTTCGTACCGCGTATATGGTACGAGTACATTGGGTGGGGAGAGTCTACTAGTGGTGTATGAGAATTTCTGTTTCCAATGGATGCTGGATGCTCGTAGCCCCTCGTTCCTCAAACCGTAGGACGCTTGGTGGCAGTTTCTTCTTCTTCTCCCCCTCTCATGTGTCACTAGAGATGTCCCGAGTGCATTTTCACATAGATGGTTAGAACACCTTATTGCTTCCTTGTATTTCCTGTCCTTGTTTGGTTAGGGAAATACTGGGTGGCATTCTTACTAGTTACTTTTACATTACTGCTTAGTTTATTCTTGCATGTCCTTTTCTGTGTATTTGTTATGTCCCTCTGAGGACCTGGTATATTTTCCAGAGCTCGACGAGTACTCGTTCCCGACTGATTACGGAATAGAGGGACTTGTTGACGACGACTTTGAGGTGGAGCCGCAGCCTTGATCCTCTGGAGGCTAGCTATATCTTCAGACGTGGGTTGCATTTCCAGTATTCTGTTTATTTCTTTTGCTACTTCATTTTATTCCAGATGTACTCTTTTTCTTTTAGTGGATTGTTCTCCTCTAGCCATAGTTGACATTTGGATTCTGTGGCACTGATGATTTTCCATTCAGTTATCTATTACATTATTTCATGGATGAGACTAGTTTACCTGCCTGTGATGTTACTTATTAGTTATACTTCAGCGTACTACAATCGAATCATAGTCCATTAAATTGGGTTTAGCTATGCTAGATTGTACAGCTGGCATGCCACGTGTTCCCAATCCGATTATTTGGAACTGGGGCGTGACAGGGTACAACCAAATCAAGATGTTCCCTGATGACGAAAAGCATACATCATTCCGAACACCAATTGGCACATACTGCTACACAGTCATGCCTTTCGGTTTAAAGAATGCTGGCGCCACCTATCAAAGAGATATGAGTGTCATCTTTATAGATCACTTGTGCAAGACAGTGGAATGCTACGTTGACGACATCGCCGTCAAGAGCCGCTCTAAAGAAGATCATCTACATGATTTGAAGACAGTGTTCGACCTGATGCGAGCGCACAATTTGAAGATGAATCCCACAAAATCCTTCTTAGGCGTATCCAGCGGAAAGTTTTTGGGTTTCATCATTACTTCTCAAGGTATCCACGTAGACCCCGAAAAGATGAAGGCAATCATGGTGATGGCCCCCAAAAAATCTCTGTGAACTCAAGGGTCTTCAAGGGAGGCTAGCTTACATCAGGAGGTTTATCTCTAACCTCTTCGGACGATGTCAACCATTCACCCACCTCATGAAGAAGGGCGTTTCATTCATATGGGATGAAGAATGTCAGTACGCCTTCGACGGCATCAAAGAATATCTGTCGAACCCTCCAGTCCTGGTGGCCCCGGTTGCTGGAAAACCATTACTGCTCTATGTGCGAGCAATGGAGCATTCTCTCGGTGCTTTACTAGCACAAAATAATGATGCAGGCCATGAGCAGGCAATATATTACCTTAGCCGAATAATGATGGGACCGGAACACCGATACACTGCCGTAGAAAAGGAGTGCCTTGCTCTGGTGTTCGCCATTCAGAAGACGCGACACTACGTCACGGGACAAACCATCCATGTCGTATCAAGAGTCAACCCCATCAGGGTCCTCATGACTAAGTCAGGTGCACTCAGCTCTCGCCTTGCTACCTGGGCGATATTACTGTCTTTCTACCACATGATCTTCGTCCCGCAGAAGGCTGTTAAAGATCAAGCTCTGGCAGACTTTTTAGCAGCACATCTAGGTTCGGAGTAAACCAGAATAGACGAAGAGATTCCAGATGAGGTCGCTAATTCAAATATGGCCTCTCATGATGTCGTATAACGAATGTTCTTCGATGGCTCTTCGAAAACTGGGCCCAAGGGCAACATTATCGCTGGAGTCAGAGTGGTGCTGATTTTTTCCTCCGGGCTGGTGATCAATCAGGCTTACTCGCTCACGGAGCCCTGTTCAAATAATGTGACCGAGTATAATGCTTTGGTCATTGGCCTCCGACTTGCAAAGGAGCTAGGGATAGAGTATCTGGAAGCATACGACGATTCGCAGTTAATCGTCAATCAGATCCGGGGTTCATACGAAGTTCGCCATGAAGATATGATCCCTTATCACCAAATAGCGATCGATATCATCTCATCCTTGGAAGGATTCTTCATAGAACATGTTCCCAGACTCCAGAATATTGAAGCCGATGCCCTAGCAGGCCTTGCCGCTTCCCTAGCGGTACCGAATCAGGCTCATCATCTGGTTGACATAATAGGTCATGAGTTGGTCTGTCCCAGGAATAATGTTCAATATGTTGAGAGTTACTCCGCTCAGACGGTCGACGAAGCACCCGACTGGAGACAACCATTCATAAAATTCGTAGTCTACGACATCCTGCCAGAGAATTCGAAGGAAGCCACTTCTTTCAGAAGACGTTCCTTAAGATTCTTCTTCGATACAGAGACAAAAATGCTGTATCGACGATCATACGATGGATTACTTCTTCGGTGTCTGTCAAATACAGAAGCCAAGGAAGCTGTACGTGAAGCTCATGACGACGTCTGCGGGGACCATCAGCCTGGCCCGAAATTACAAGACCGCCTTCGCCGGATGGGCTACTATTGGCCTACGATGGTGGCAGACGCGATAGACTACGCAAGAAAGTGCAAAGCCTGTCAAGTCCATATAGATTTCATCCATCAATTATCCGAATTTCTACATCCGACGGTGAGATCCTGGCCATTCGAAGCATGGGGAATGGACATCATTGGTTCAATCACTCCGCCTTCGTCCCGAGGACATCGCTTCATACTCGCAATCACAGATTACTTCTCCAAATGGGCGGAGGCTATTCCGCTGGCATAAGTGAAGACTTCAAACGTGATCAGCTTCCTCAAACATCAAGTTATCTACCGCTATGGACTGCCCCAAAGGATCATCCACGACAACGGTCCGCAGTTCGTAAGCCACGCCTTCTATCGGTTCTGCGACAAATACCGGATCCAGAATGTTGCTTCAACGTCGTACAATCCGGCAGCGAATGGGCTGGCAGAAGCATTCAATAAACCTATAATCAAGCTACTCAAGAAGTTCGTGTCTTCCAACAAACATGACTGGAATGAGAAGCTTGGCGAATACTTGTGGGCGTATCGTACTACAGTACGGACTGCCACCAGAAATACACCATTCTCTCTGGTATATGGGAGTGAGGCAGTTCTCCCACTGGAGACTCAAATCCCCTCACTCCGTGTCGCCCTCACCTATCGATTGACGACATATGATAATCACCATCGTTGACTACAAGAGTTGGAGGCCCTAGATGAGAAGTGCCTGTTAGCTCAACAACGAATTGAGCTGTATCAAGCTCGAATCTCCGGAGCTTTCAATAAGAAGGTTAAATTCAGAACATTCCAAGCGGGCGATCTCGTTCTGGCAGTTCGGAGGCCGATGGTTATGACACACAAAACTGCCAGCAAATTTCAGCCAAAGTGGGAAGGCCCATTTGTCATCGAGGCTGTATTCTCCAATGGTGCTTACCGCCTCGCAAAACAAAACGGAGACTTGCTCATGTTATCCATCAACGGTAAGTTCCTGAAGAAGTATTATGTCTGAAACGACATCATCCAAATTTCCCAGATTGTTGAGTTATGTACCCTCTGGTACCGCTGAACTCACATCCCGACTCCAAATTTCCCAGATTGTCGAGTTACGTACCCTCTGGTACCGCTGAACTTACATTCTGACTCCAAATCTCCCAGATTGTTGAGTTATGTACCCACAGGTACCGCTGAACTTACACTCTGGTCACTCCAGATGAATCTATATCGCATCTTTTAGGTAGTAAGTCATGTATGATCATACCTCTGAACTTTCTTCCTAAAAGATCTCCCTCCTCATGATCCAATACCCGTACTTTCAGTACATAAAAAGGGTAACAGATCCACAAATTTCCCGAAACAACCAAGTCGATGTTACCTCTGAGTTATTTTCACTTCCATCAAAAACAAACCGCCCCTCACGTAGAACTTTCACGTCCTCATTACCTCTGAGTTGTTCTATGTACCCTTCATGGAGCCCACTCCTGCCACGTCCTCATTACCTCTGAGTAGGAAGGCTCCATCGAAGAAACCCTCATATTTACCACGTCCTCATTACCTTTGAGTAAGTATGTTGGTTTTCCTATCGACTTATTATCCGTACCCAAGACCGGAGTACGCCAGGGATAATAGGCCCACAAATGTCCTCTGTTGACCGTAAATGTCCTCTGTTGACCACAAATATTGTACTAAGTACATGCCCCTTATTTTTTATCATGTCCCGGGAGCCCAGCTGCTCCATGGCATTCTTTCTCCTGATACCAGAAACGTCCATGGCCACCTTACTGTGGAATTGTTCTAAGTATCCCCATCAAACTTGTCATCCGTACCTAAAACTAAGGTATACCAAGGATAACAAGTCCACAAACAGTCCCCCAGTGGGGCATATACCACAACACCACAAACGCAATAAGCAATACAAATGAAGGGTAAAATAAAACATACTCCTTTATTTGAAAGTCAAAAGTACTACATGTTCTGGGACCATGTCCATCTCAAGAAAGGAAAAGAACAAAAAAAAAACAAAAGAATGAAAAGGGCCGACAATGGTTCGGGGATACATAATTCCGTGAGACGGTCCCTCAGCAAGACAGTCGACCGCTCAAACTTCTGCTTGGCCCGACGCTCGGCTTCCTGAGTCAGCCGCTCTGCATCCTCTAGATGCGCATGAGCCCGCCAGCCATCCTCAAGCTTCTTTAGTGCACGCTCCAGGCTAGCAGAAGCTCGAGAGACCTTTTCGGCCTCCTGAACGATCAGCTCTTTATCCGTACGGGAAGCTTCAATCTCAAATTCCAAGAAAGCTAGCTTCCTCTGGAGCTCGAGGATCTGCTCCCTTGTATCAATTATTCTGCGGGAGGCGGCCGCTTCCCGAGCCATGCAATCTTCGCTCCTGTGGCTCAGCTGGTCATACTAGAGAGATAGGTCGCCGAGGTCCTTCATTATAACTGGCTTAGACTTATCTCGTGCAGCCCTCACCTTCTCCAGGGCAGTGGTGAGGAAGTCACGCTCTTGATCTACGGCTGCAGACAGCTCAGCTTGTCGCAGCACTTGAAACTGGGCTACGAGCTGATCAGCCTCTAGCAATTTGGGCTCCAGAAGCGCAACTATCTCTGCCCCACCAGGGAGGGTATTAAGAATTTCAATTTGGCCATGAGCGCATTGTCGAGCCAAGGCAAATGAGGTCTCCCGCTCCACAGCAGCTTCGATCCCTCTTTTCAAGTGGCGATAGAAACTGTCAACCACATCCTGTGACGCCTCATCCAGAACTTCCGTAGAGGACAGCGTCAAAGGAAGTGTAGCTGGCAGTGTCGAAGGAGACGCACCAGAACTTGCTATCCCTGCCACCAAAAAAACAAATTTCGAGCGAAAAGACGCTTGGATAGCTGCTAACTCCTCCTCCGTGGCCCGAAGAACCTGGATACTCGGTAAGGCGAAGTGGTCGACCCTCGAAGCCACATGAGCAGAGGAGGACGCAGGGACCATTGCTCCTTGCCCCAGCTATGCCGCTATCTGGCCTCTCGAATTTGATCCGACGGAAGGCCCCTCAATATAAGTCGAAAGGGGAGGGGCACACTCCCTTCCACCAGATCCCCGCTGGCAGAGCCTTCCCTGACAATATCCGTCATTGACAGTGAAGAGGCAGGACTTGTATGTCCAGAGCAACCACCAATCAGCCTAACCCGAAGGATGTGATGATAGAGCAAATGGGCCTCCTCACTAGTCAATATTCGGTTTATCTTACCAGGGGAGGGTTGTAGAGGCTGAGGTTCGCTCACAGCCACCATGGTCCCCTCACCAGCGACCTCTAAGTCGAATTCAGCTGGTTCCTCTACCCCAGCCACCACGGAAGGAGATACGACTGGATCAGCGTCACCCTGCTAAAATTCAGCAGTCCCGGGGACAGGTTCAGTGGAGCCCCCGTCGCCCTGGATCGAGACCTCAGCAACGTGAGATCCCTCAGCCGCCGCCGAGAGAACCCCGGCAGAAATAATCTCGGCGCACATGTCACTAATCAAAATGGTCAGAGCCGAATTGACTTCAGAAATAGCGGCCGATTCTTGAGAGTCCGACTCTTCTAACGCCGATAGAGAAGAGAAAAATAATTAGATCATAGTTCAGGAAGAGAAGGGGCTAAAGAAGGGGATGGTCGCAATTCAATTCACCTCCGAAATGGCGTCATCACCTTCGCCTCTCTCCTTAATGAGCAGCTCGTGACGTCTTACCACAGCCCAATTTACGGAGAAAGATATGCCACCAATAGACTCATGCCTGCCTCGCTTGCGTGAAAGGGTAGGCGCAACAGGCAGCTGATCCGCCACCACCTCATCTGGCACAACAGGCGGCTGATCCGCTACCATCTCTTCTGCAGGAGGGTGAGTCATGCTCCTCATTCTATTCGTCTATATTGGTGGACTCCGAGTCAGGCACAAGAACCACGTTTTCCCTCTTCTTCCTCGTCTTAGACCCCTTGGGCTTCTCCGCCAAGCCAGTACCTACAAAAAAGCTGGTACTCGGGTCAAAATTAAAGGGAGGATTGCTCACCGTAACATGGTATAGGGAAGCCATATACAAAATCTTCCCTGGCACCTCCGCATCAGGAACCGAGAAGCTGGTTTAGGTATGAACCGTGTCATAATAATGCCATGCCCTGATACCGTCGAGGACGCTACCTACAAAGCCCAGACAATAGCTGGGACTGTCAAAAAATAGCTGGCTATACCTGAACTGGCAGGAAAACATGCTGGGCAAGTAGGGCTCCAGGTAGACATTGTTACGATTGCGGTATACTAGGTGCGCTGGACAGATATTACGCAACCAAAGGAGCATCTTCTCAGACAAGAGGTAAGGAGGTTCGGTACCATCAATATGTACGCCCCTCACTTCTTCAGTAATAAAACGAGGAACAGACACAAAAAAATCGTATCCGTCCACTCTCGCCAGCGCCCTCCGACAGGCTGGCATAGTGCTGCACTTCCAGGGCTGATGGTGATATTGGAAAATGAAAGCATCATCAGCCGTAACGCCGTCTTCTTCTCCAGCCCTTATCAAAGACCGGCAGTGCATCAGCATCCACCCCATCAGATAATGGTATGGCAGCTCTATGCGCTCAAAATCCTTCACCGTATCACGGGCGATAACCTTGGATGAAAAGGCACGAAGGCCATGGTGTATGTTGCACACCATGGCAGGAAGAAGGGCCAGTCTGACCCCAAAGACCAGCTTTACGGCAGAAAGGATAAAGTGGCGGCTAATACTCTCTATGGAACCCGCCCCTCCTGAGACCACGCAGTTACGTAGCCACACCATCAGGAATCCTGCCAAGAGTGACTTCTCTGACAGTCGCTGAGTACCATGATAAAAATAACTGAAGGAGTCAGTTCGACTCCCAAATGTGTTACCCGTGGCCCTCGATCTCTTAGCAGTCGACGCCAGTTCTTGTACCTCCTCCTGGGTTTGAGGATATCGGGAGGAAACCCGACCTGAGGCACCTAGTGTAAAAAGGTATGAGACCCAGGACGTGGTGTGAGGAATGCTCCCTTCCGAGCTACCATCCTTCTTGATGGACGTCTGGTGACAGGTACTGTGGTGACATAACAATTCTCGATATACGGCAAAAAAACTCGAGAACTGCCGATCCAAATCCTCGAGCTCTTCGCTCGTAGGGGTGTACACTTTAAAGAGTTCTTTCCCCCAGGGCAGCTTGGAAATAATATTCATCTCGTGGAGGGCGAGCCCCAGCTCCCCTCCAGGCATGAAGAAAGATCCCGTCCGCCGGTTGTACATCTCTAGGAGAGCCATGAACAACGGCTTATTTATGGGTAGACCATGACAGGTGCCCCGAATGGCATGGTAGAGGCCGATCTCATGCAGGGGAGTCTCATACTTCCGCAGAATCCACGTGGTCAAGTTGGCCTACGCAGGGATGGGGTTTATCCAGTTCAGTAGCGCCAACCGGCTGACGGAATAAGACCCCTTCCGAGCAAGCTGATTCAAGAAGGTGTCAGCTTGAGAGAACGTAAAATTGGGACCCGATACATTTATGAAGGTACCCGGAGCCAGTCCTATCACATACCGACTAACCGGTTCCTTTCCCGTATACGCTGACCCCAAATTCCTGTTATATTGGATGTTACCCACAATCATCCCCGACCTGCTGGGAGTCAAGGAGTCCACCATCTTCCTGTCCATCGGCAACATGTTGAACCATGACAGAGAAAAATGACGCTCCATCGGAGGGATATGGATCGCCATCTCATCAAGAGTAAAGTCCCAACTCTCGGATATATCCAGCACTCGGGGGTTCTTCACAGTCAAAGCATCCCCAAAGAGGAACGCCGGCTTCAGGTATTTTCCCTCCAATTGCCCCAAGTTCATCATGACGCAAAGAAAGTAGAAGGGCTGGTTCTTGATAGCATTCAGCCTCTCCAAAGGCTCGTCTGTAGGAAGCTGGTTCGCCACATATTGGACTAAGTGGTCGAATCGCACACCCACAGCAGACTGGGCCGAACCCACCAGGGGTTCTTCCGCTGGATTGACTGGCAGATTTACTGGAGAAAGACAAAAGAAACAAATTAAAAGATGGCTAAACAAAACCACGCAGTATTTTTAGGCTTATGCGGCCCAGTCCACATGAGCTTATGCGGCTATGATTTGGTGGGGGTCCCATGCGGCCCATTTTTTAGATGAGCTTATGCGGCTCCATTTAGCGTGAGCTTATGCGGTTATGTTTAAAAGAGCTCATACGGCTCTGTTTGAACATGAGCATATGCGGCATTAATTAGCATAAGCTTATGCGACTCTATTTAGCGTGAGCTTATGCGGTTCTGATTTGATGGGGCCTCATGCGGCCCAGTCCAGATGAGCATATGCAGTCCTGTTTGAGGGGGCTTCATGCGGTTCGATTCAGAGGGACTTATGCGGTTCTGATTCGACGGGTCTTTATGCGGTTCAACTCACAAAGTGCTTATGCGGCCGTAAGATGACTCTTATGCGGCTCGGACATGGGGTACACCCCCATGCGGCTCGGACATGGGATGCACATGCGGCACACATAGCACAGTATGCAAATTCAGGAGGACGAAGAAGGCCCGCGCATAAAATATGCGACATCGCCATGAAGATTAGGTTCTGAGTTCGTACTATTTCTGCCAAAACCCTTACCAGCAATGGCGGGGTGAACGTCGGGATGAACTTCAGGCGCCGCAGTCGACGTAGAAGCCACTCCCTTACCCTTTGCCGCAACTTTGGAAGTCTTGGGGGCCATCGTTGATCGAAGAAGAAGAAGAAGAAGACGGCAGTTAGGGCAAGAAGATTTCGAACTGGAGGAGAAAGTAAAGAGTATTTCTCTAAAAATTACTCTTATTTATAGGCGGACATGGGCTCATAAACCGACGGACACTTCGATTCGTGTGCCGTCTAAAGAGCAAAATTGACGCATCGGTCATCGAGGCAAATCTGACCCTTGGGATCCTCCCCCAAAAGACGGCTTCAAATCAAAACGAATCAAAGGACAATTAATGACGCCTACATGGCAGAAAAGACAGTATGCGGCCAGAGTGGTCCATACGGCCAGAGCGGTCCATGCGGCTAGACGGTCCATGCGGCTAGGAAGTCCATGCGGCCATGCCGTCCATGCGGCCAAGTAGTCCATGCGGCCAGAAAGGACATGCGGCTAGGAAGTCCATGTAGCCAAAATATCTTATGCGGCCAGGAGTGCTTATGTGGACATAGCCATGCTTCTCATTCAAAGTATTTTAATTTTTTAAATTAAAAACTTTGAAAAGGGTCTTGTAGAAGCATGGAAATGAACATAAAATCATATGCGGCTCAAGACTAGGAGAGTTTCATGCGGCTCAAAAGTTCATTAGAGTTTCATGCGGCTAAAAAGTTCATTAGAGTTTCATACGGCTCAGAAGTTCCCAGCGAGCCACGTGGCCTTATGCGGTTCAAAAAGTCCTTCACAAACCGGCCGTAAATTAATTTATACAGCTAGCTCAATTAATGCGAAGCGACGGCTCTGACACGAAGGTTTGACAGCTCTGACATAAAGCTGCAATGATGACTCTGACATAATGGCGTGCTCCTAGGGAAACAAAGAAAATCTCTATAGCTGGCACGATCCACCGAATTCCAAAGCACCTCATTCCGTGCGGCTCTGATACGTGGCCATCTGATGCGGTTCAGTTGGAGGCCACCCCCATGCGGCTGCTACTCCTATGCGGCTCGGATCGTGGGGGCGGCTGCTACCCCTATGCTGTTCAGATCATAGGGCCACCCTCATGCGGCTCAGATTAAAGGATTGCCATGCGATTCAGATATGGCCACCCCTATGCGGTTCAGATCATAGGGCTACCCTCATGCGGCTCAGATTAAAGGATTGTCATGCGGTTCAGATATAGGTGGTTTGAGTTATTTTTCTCAGTTTCGACTTTGAGAGGAAACACTTTTTTTTTGATTTTTGAATCAATTTCTTGTCAAATCCAACCTAGTTCAATTTAAACTGATTGACAGCAGTTGAAGTCGTATATGTTGTGGCCACACAGAATTAAGTGGTTCGAGAATCGATTGCGAGAGAAGAAAGAAATTTACCTACAAATTTAGCACTTTACAGTGCAACTACTGCTGTTGCTTCGGTGCTGTGCTGCTGCGACGATCCTCGTGCGCGCGTGACGGCTGCCTCGGTTGTCCGGTGACTGCTATGGTGGCTCACGCGGTGTCGGGAAGGTCGCCAAGTGGTAGGGTTGGCTTTGGGTCGTGCGGTTTAGGTCGGGTGTCGCGAGAACTTTCGAAAGTCGGAAGGCATTATATAGGTTTTTTCGAAATTCTCTAAATCAAATTTTCCTTCGATTTATTAGGATTTGAACCAAGATTTAGTGTAATCTTGTGGAGAATTTGATTGGGTTTTAAACGGAGGAGATTTGATAAATTTTGATTGAGAATCTAGCTCGATGTGATTTCCTCAACTAGTGGGTTTGGTCCTCTTTACAGAACTCGGTTCTATTACAAGTCAGGGAGGAAGAAACTATTCATAGTTTTAAACACATAGTTACATTATATATATATATATATATATATATATATATATATATATATATATATATATATTTTTGTGTGCATATAGTTGATAAATACACATAGAATAATATTTGTGCATATAGTTGATAAATACAAAGAATACTTATAAAACATTCTAAAGGTAGCCAATGGTTGTACCATTAATCTTATTTTCTACAAATTTTGTTATTTAATCTAAAGCTCTCTCCATATATTTACTTTAAGCCATTATTTACATTCTTGTGTACACTTATATACATACAGTGTATATAGCCTAAAATCAGAAAAACTAAAAAGGTTATTCTAATAAATTGTTATCATCACCAAAATAAAAAAAAAGAAATTTAATAGAAATTAACATATATCTTATACATATAACTTTATTTATAAAAATTACTTTATATACCAAAAATAAATAAATACCAAATACATATATATACAGTACATATCTATATGGATGTCTTTAGGCGCACTACTTGACTACATGGGTTTGGGTTTGTCATGGGTCAAGTCTGGGCTAAATCGGTACAACCGAGTCTCCTAAAAGTCATAATCTTAATAAATAATTATTTATAGGGGTCAAGTCACAACTTTGATTAGTTTTCCTAGAAAGATCCCACATATGACTTAGCTTTCCCTATCATGGCCAAAACACTAGTCAAAGTACACATCTATACTAACCGTGCCAAATTTTCTAGTCGATATGCATCTCAAAACTTAGCCATGGCTAAGGCACACACACACACACACACACACACACACACACACACACACACACACACACACACACACATATATATATATATTTATATATATATATATTTATATATATATATATTTATAGTATTAGGCTATTATAATATAATCATATAGTATTAGGCTATTATAATATAATCATATATGTATAAAAAAATTGGTACATAAATCTACTTGGTTGTATACCATCCAAAGATAAATTCAAAATAAGTCTACTATGTCATGAGAACCTAACACAACTCTACCAAGTAAGATTGGCTAGTTTAGGGTCCAAATATATTTTCTAATCAAATCGAACTCGAAAATTCAACCCATGAGTCTCTTGTGCCATTCACAAATAAATAGCACATTGGGACTCGATTGAGTGACACATCTTTGCATGTGTGTCGTAGGCTCAAAATGGGTCAAAACCATATATTAGGTCAAATGGTTTTGATCTTTGTTGAGTTCTGAACTCATATTGGATGTTATGTATAGAATTACGATAAATATTCAAATCGCCTAAATTTGATCCGAAGTTGTGCGAAGTCAAAAGAATGTTAGGGGACAAGTTTGGATGGAACATGATATGTCAAATTGAAGGTGGACTCATCTACTTTAAAACTCATGGAGGACGTTTCGAAAGATTGGCATGTCTCATGCTCCAAAAATCTAAGCTACGGAAAAGTACGTCTATAGTCATATTGGTATAAAAATGTAGTTTAAAATAAAAATAAAAATATTAAATAAATAAAAATAAATTTTAAAATAATATCTAAAAATTAGGTTCCTTATAATTTACCTATCTTAAAAGAATTTCGTCCTCGAAATTAAAATAAGGCTCACTAATGAAAAACCGCGCTAGCGTAAATAGTAATAGTTCAATGGATCCGCTAGGTCACTATGGTGTCTCCTAACAACTAAAGTAATAATCAATCCTAAAAAAATTTGGTTTTACAACATCTCTATCATAAATCTGTAGATGGTTTATCTCTAGTCGCTCTACTTTGTAGTAGCAGTCTTGCAATAATCATATTGAAGGCTTGTCCTCCTAACATTATTATTATCAAAATTATATAAGTCTCTTATCACCTAGCCAGGTTAAGTGATACCTAATAATCTGTCTAATCTTAACTATACAACTGATAGGGCATAGTAGTAAAGGGGTTAGGTTAGGCTATGTTTAGGTTCTTATTATAGAAGGTCAATCTCTACACTAAAACTATCACTCTATTCTTGATCAAGTGACTGTAGGACCTAAAAATCAAGTTGTGCCCTGAACACACTAATCAATGATCAAGTTGTGCCCCAAAAATTAGGTTGTGCCACTGATATGAAGCTCAGAGAACAGACTGCACCGCTGAACATGTTGCGCCATATATCAGACTGCACCCAGTCTTGTTGTGCCAAAATCTATGTGGCGTCTGACACTTAATGGCCATTATTACCTGACAACACTAACAACTGACACCACAGTGAACGAGGAAAATCTCTTCGAATCCCGTGAATTGTGCCGCTCAAGGGAAGTTGGTTGACAGCTATCCTGTACACTTCGTAAGTTGCGCCTAGGCGCAATCCAGACAAAATCCTTAGTTGCGCCTAGGCGCAATCTGAATGACTTCTGCTTGAAGGCTGCCACGTGTTTAGGCGCAGCCCAAATCAAGCGCAGTTTGACTCGTTGACTGAAGGTCGCACAACCTGATGAAGTTGAGACAACTTATATTCTAAAGCAGGATGACATGGCGCACATGCCACTAATCTCTCAAGACGTGTCTACTATCCTGTACACGACCACGCGCATCTCACTCAAATGATGCCACGCGTCTAAATACAGTTAGTACACGACTTAACAACTGAATAAAAGTTGGCGCAATAGGAGGTTGGCGCAACCCAATGTGGCGCAATCCAGCCTCGCGTACATCAGAATAACTGCTAAAACAGTTATTTCTTGAACTTTATAAATAGAGTTTCCAATCATTGTGAAAGTATCAGATACATACGCACAGAGATCAAGAACTCTTGTAAAATTGCTGTTGCATTCTCCAGAGGCTACAGTCTTCAAGTTCGCATAGTCCAAGGGATAAAGTGATCGTCTTCTAATCAGATTCCTACAGTTGTACTTCCCCAGAATTCATTGTACTTTGTACTATTCTTTTCAAGTTTAGAATAAACACTTTTTGTTTTTTGCAAACCAAATGATTTTGTTTGCAAAAAACAAAATGGCGACTCTGCTGGGGATGACTTTCTCCTCCGACGAGAAGTGACAACTCAATGTGACACTGCGTCGATCGGCAAGACGCAGAAGACTTTGGTTGTTCAAGTCGACCAGACAGCCTATGAGGATATGATTAGCACCAAGAGCAACAAGCGTACAGCGGCTATCGCCAAGAATAGGACTGTGTGGGCTCCTAAATCTCCCATGGTCACTGTTACCCAGGCGCAACCTGTGTGTTCAGTGGTCAAGAAACAATCTATCTCGGCGGCTCAGGCACAACTTGCTTCTGTTGCCCGTGCGTAACCTATTCATCCTGCTGCCCATGCGCAGTCTACTACTCTCTTTGCTGTCAAGGTGCAGCCTGTTCAAGCCATTGTTGATGTGCAGTCTACCAATGTTGCTGCCAAGGCACCATCAGTAGCCTGTAGGACTATGGCGCAACCCAAGCAATCAGCACCTCAGGCGTAGTCTGCTACTCTGGCACAACTCAAGGGAACTAGTCTTTTGGCTATTCCCTCTTCTAATTCTCAAGTTCTGAACTTGGAAAATCAATGTTCTAGTGCCAACACTAGATAGAATAAAGGAAAGAGTCCTTTGACACTTCCTCAATTGGCACAATCTGTGCCTAAAATGGTCTCACAACAGAACAAAGGAAAATGCTTCTTAGCTGACCCTCTACAAAATTAAGGAAAGCACCCATTGGTCTTTTCTCAAACTTCCCTGGTCTATGACTCAAAGGAAGATATATCAGATTCTATTCTTTTAAACAGAGGTCTTCGGATCTCTGATATTGGAAAGAATACTGACCAAAGAGGTATCTTACCTACCCCTATGGGGTTTGGTCAAGACCTTCCCACCTTGCAAATTTTAAGATCCAAGTAAGGAAAATTGAGGGTATCACAAACAGAGACACCTGGAGCAGAATTTTCTGATTTACGCGCTTATCTCAATAGGCATCCACCAGTATCAACTTTGGTGAACGTAAGAACCCTATGCCAAAGGCCAATCTGTACCAAAAACTAAAGTTTGAAAAGAAAGACCCAACCACCTATGCTAATGAGTTGAATACATCTTTGTACACTCAGGGAACTAAACATCTGAAGAATAGGAGGCATGTTTCTAACATCATTAAGGAATATATTCCTCCGACTTCTTCTCGTCCTGTAGTTGTAACTTATTTGCGGCAACGTCTTACACAAAGACGGGAGATTACAGAGATGTCTCCCTCACCTCCAAATCGTGCTTCAGATTGCCACTGCCTTCATGAAGTCGTCGTCAACTATTGTTGCTAATCGGCTTGACGATCTGTCTTCAATCGTCTGAACTATGCTTTAACTCCTGAACATATAATAGAAGATGAAGATGAACTATTATATGCTTCTGTCGACATGACTTCTCAAGGCACTAGGTGGGAAACGTCCAAGATGTAATGCATCCCATAATCCTACTCAGCAATACTTAGATCAGATCCATGCATCCATTGAAGGTGTGTTTCAGTACACTAGATCGAGAAATCGATACTTAAACCAAGGTGTCTTTAATCAAGAAGATCTCCCCATTCCCCATGCAGGAGAGGACTTTTTTTCAGAGTTTGATGCAGATAGTGAAAGTTCTGAACAAACTATCTCATCAATAGTTACAAGAGAAGTGACGGCATATACCATTACGGAAGATCAAGATGCCTCTACTTCAACCAGTCAAGAGCAACGAATTATTGCATTAGAGGACAAATTGAAGACCACGGCAGAAATGGTTGCAAGCATGCACACCATAATTATGGCTTAACATATAGTGCCCCCGATTGTAAACCCTGCTATAAATCTTGAGCTTATAACAACTTCTGTACTTGTTAGTCTGGGGGTACCACCTCCTCAGGTTGCTTCCGTGCCAATTCAAGTTGATCCCAGTCAGTCTGGTGCTGGGGGTGGTAATTACTATGCTGTTCATCCTCCTAACACTTCTAACCAGCCTACCAATTTCTAAATATCAGGGGATGCTAATGAGGCTGTGAAACTCTTACGCACTCAGTTTGAGGCCTTCAAGTAGAAGGATAGCTTACAAAGATTGGGCATAAAGCAACCATATCCTACAGAGTGGAAGGATGTTCCATTTCCTCCTAAGTACAAGCTTTCAACCATTATGCTGTTTGATGGCAGCACTTCTCCAAGTCAGTACATCAATCATTTTGAGGTGATGACTGATCAATTACAGCCAAATGATACTCTCCTTACCAGAGTGTTCGTCGGTTGTTTAGCCGGCACAACCTATGACTGGTATAATAGCCTGCTTGATGGCTGCATCACTTCCTTTGTTGGTTTCAAACAAATGTTCTTGGAACGGTTTTATGAAAGAGTCAACGACATGACGATGTCTGTCCTCATTAAGATTAAACAGAGGCACAATGAATCCATAGAGAGTTTCATTAAAAGATTCCGCCGAGAGGCACTCAAAATGCCTATAGGAACTCCATCTACTGTAACAATAGACACTTGCAAATCAAACTTGTTGCCTATTATCAGTATGTGGACATGATCTACACAATTCTAGGATTGGCATTCCTTCATTGTCAATGCCAAAGCAGCCGAGGTCAGTGTCGAAAAGTTTAAACAGTTAGGAGTTCAGATGACTCATCCTAACCAAGATGAACATTCTACACCCGGGGGTAGTAATCGCCAGAATAACCGCAAGAGTAAAGAAACATTGGCTATCAATCTTAAAGGCAAGGAGTCTTTGGCTGTCAATGTTACTCAGACTACATCCACTCCATCAGCACCACCGCAGAAGGCAACTCATCCAAAAGAAGAGTATTCTTTTGATGAAGATGATACTTTAAGCATCTTCGATTGCTTGATCAAAAGCAATAAGCTTCAGCCTCCAGAGGCAAAACAACCAGAAGAAGTGGGTAAAACTGATCACCCTAAATACTGTATTTATCACAAATTTATAGGGCATCCAACCAGAGCATGTTATGTGCTCAAGGGTAAAATCCAGGAGTTGGTCAACTCTGGAGCAATTACTCTGCAACAGGACGAGAAAATAGTGACTGCTAATGTGGTTTATCTATAATTCGGTGATTTTCTACCACAACTTGTGCAAGATGGTGTTGTCCCCATTCCAAGGACTACTCTTAAAATTGTAAATCTTCCACCTCCTCAAAATGAAGGTCTTGTTTCGCTGTCAACTGACAGAGGAGAGATTATATGGATTCATCCAGATCTAGTAGCAGAAATTGAAATGCCTTCCTCTTCTAAGCAAAAGAAGCATTCCAAATCTAAATCCAAGAACTATAATATGGTATCCTTTGAACCAGTAACAGAAGAAAAAATTTCAATGGACACTAGGTCAGGGAAACCCTATCTTCGGAAGTATTCCGAAAATCAAGAAAACCCTGCTCCATCTCCTGATGTTCCTTCTTCATCATCTTTTCCTGCTGAGAATACACCATCCACATCCTTGTCGGTGGTCGAACCATCTCTTCCTAAACCAACGTCAGCAGACAAGGAAAAATAACCTGTTCGCTTTGACAAAGCACTGAAGAAGTTCACATCTCTTGGGCTTGAAAAGCCTTACAATTTTGACATATTGGCTCAATTGGCCAATACTCTAGCAAGATTGTCAATCTTTGAACTCTTACGTCTCTCAAAAAAATTCGAGAGACGTTAAGTGAAGCCTTGATGCAGGCTGACGCTTGTCTTACTCTTCTCAAAAAACCTGAAAAGGAGTCAGTCAACTGTGCACATTGTCATAGTGTATTTGAATTAATGCCCAATATTACTTTTACACAAGATGACATGTTGTTAGAAGACAATCGTCATGATCATCCTCTTTATTTCACGGGGTATGTAGATACTATGAAAGTCGATCGCATTTTGATTGACCCCGGGTTTGCACTTAGCATTATGCCGAAGTCTTTACTGGATGCTTTGAAGATCCCGGTGCATAACCTTTCTACGACTATCACTACCATCCTGGATTTTAATCAAGGAAGAAGTGAACCTTTGGAGAAGATACGCCTAAAACTTCAAATTGGCAATCTTCATACAAAGGTAACTTTCAATGTTATTGACAATCATGGCTCATACAACGCTTTGTTAGGAAGGCTATTCCTCCATGAACACAATATTGTACCCTCTATGCTCCACCAATATTTTAAATATGTGGATGGTAATGAAGAAGTCCAAAAAAAGGTTGCAGATCTGAATCCTTTCAAAGGAATTGAAGCATATTGCAACAATTCTCGTATGTACAAGGAGAAATTCATGAAGGTGGTACTAGCAATGGACACAGATAAAGAACAAAAGAGTGTGCCAAATGATACTCTGGTGATTCCCGTCAAAGGACGCACCTCATGTCCTCAGTCTTCCAAACCACTGACTATCTATCTTCCTTCCCATGAGAAGCGACCTAAGGGTGATAGTCAAGAACAAAGGGAGCTCACCTCTTTTGAGCCGCTTGTAATCGATCTTCGTCGCAAGAAGCTCCTCCTCCTTCTCGTTCTTTTTCTCCCCCTCTTGTCATCAATCTGACTAAGCCTGCTAAGGCTAAAGTCCCTGTTGTAAATGATGGTGTAAAAATCAATAAAGCATCTCCTTTGCAGTATACTGATGTCTTTTACTATACTCAGTGTTATTTGGATATGCTAGATAACTTCAAACCACATACAATAGAAGTCGTATCATCTCTGCGAAATGTGGTATCACTGGATTCAGTACAAGAGTCGTACTTCTTAGTACCGTCTCGAAAGAAAGATGAAAAGTCTATATTCTTCAACAAAAGAGAGGAACCAAAAATCATGCCCTATAATGATAATAGAGATGATACAAGAAGGCTACAATTATGATGCTATATCCACAATCCAAAGCAATCATCCGTAAAATGGACTATGATTTTAAAACTGGCCTCAACAATGGTAAAGGAAGGCGAACTCCTCTTCGTATTGCTGTTCCAAAAGAAAAATCACAACAATACCACAGTAAAATGAAACGAGGACTAGGTTATACATCACCACTTCCAACTCCAGAACATTCTGAATCTGATGAAGAAGAACGTTCAAACTCTTCTGATTCTATCTCATGGGATTCTGATACCAGCATTGGTCATGTTCATAGAGTGATAGTATCTTCTAACATGGTGTCTGCCAAATTTTTGGAAGATGATGAAGATGACATTGAAGAAGCTCCTAAAATGGACCCTTGGGCACAAAGAATGGACAATCAGTAGGAACTTTATTTTGATCAATGAGAGCCATCTACTGAGGATCAACTAGTCCAGATCGATATTGGAGAGGAGGGCGTATCACGACCAATCTTTATTAGAAAAAAATCTCTCAGAGAATGATAAACAAGAATTAATTTATCTTATTCGTGAATATATTGATGTCTTCGCCTGGAGTTACGAAGATATGCCGGGATTAGATCCTCAGATTGCAACTCACAAGCTTAACATTTTGTCGAATGCCAAGCCGGTCAAACAACAACAACGGTGATTCAAGCCTGAAATGATGGATACAATTGATGATGAAGTCAAAAATCTTATAGCTTGTGGTTTTATCAGAGAAGAACAGCATTCTGACTGGATAGCCAACGTTGTACCAGTTCTGAAGAAGACCGGAAAGGTTCGAGTTTGTATAGACTTTCGGGATCTCAATGATGCTTGCCCTAAAGACAAATTCCCTCTCCCAATTGTTGATGTCATGATCGACAATACGTGTGGATTCGAAAGAATTTCTTTCATGGATAGGTTTTCTGGATATAATCAAATTCGGATGAATCCTGAAGATGAGAAACATACTTCGTTTCGTGCTCCTCGTGGAGTATACTGTAATACAGTCATGCCGTTTGGTCTGAAGAACGCAGGTGCAACCTACCAGCGAGCTATGAGTACTACCTTTCGAAATCATCTGCGAAAGACTATCGAATGCTATATTGACGATATTGCTGTCAAAAGTCGTCTCAAGGAAGACCACATTCAAGATTTAAGAACTATCTTCAATCTAATGTGCCAACATCAACTCAAAATGAACACCATCAAGTCTTTCTTGGGCATCTCTAGTGGCAAATTTCTCGAGTTCGTCATTACCTCTAAGGGTATACACGTTGATCCTGAGAAGATCAAAGTCATTCAAGAGATGCGTCCTCCACGCAACCTAAAAGAGCTACGAGGATTCCAAGGTCGACTTGCGTACATCAGGCGGTTCATTTCGAATTTATCTGGACGTTGCAGACCATTTACTCAGTTAATAAAAAAAGGTGTATCTTTTGTTTGGACGGAAGAATGTCAACGAGCATTTGATGACATAAAGCGGTATTTAATGAGTCCACCGGTTCTTGTACTACCAATTTCGAAAATACCCTTCTTAATGTATGTCCGGGCAATGGATCATTCATTGGGGGCTTTGCTGGCTCAGAAGAACAAGAAAGGTCATGAACAAGCCATCTATTACCTTAGTCGAACAATGATTGGAGCTGAACATCGTTATAGTCCAGTGGAGGAAGAATGTTTAGCCTTAATGTTTGCCGTTCAGAAGACAAGACATTATATCATAGGCCAAACTATTTATGTCATATCTCGAGTCAATCCTCTTCGAGTCTTAATGAAGAAGCCAAGTACACTCAATTTTAGGCTTGCCACTGTTTTACTTAACAAAAATGCCAGGAAAATTGGCTTTTAAAAATAAAACAAGAAAAAGTACAAGAAGTATAAATTTGATTCTGGAAAAGTAATGCTATGGAAGTCTGATCTGTAAATGATCACTTTGTTCCTTGGACCATACGATGATGATGAAGATTACTGCTAGAAGATGAACAGTTAGAAGAACTAGGTCACCAGAAAGGTATCGACGTACTTGGGCACTGATGGCGAGGCCGAATGCTTTCCTGCTTTGCTTCACTCTGTTCTGAAAGAAAGGTTGAAGAAGAATGCTCTGGAGAATCAAAGTCTCTGAGTTCTAATCTCTCTGTTTTCTCTCTTTCTGTCTCTGTGTCCTCGTTATGTGAGAAAAATAAGTCTATTTATAGACTTGGGCTCTTGTGCGTAAAAACTCAGCAAAAGTTCCGTCTTTACGCTAACAACTGCCACCCACGACCAAAGTTATCCTTTGTATACGTTGACACGTGTCCCATCATTTTATTAAGAATAGGATGCACGTACACACGTTCTTCGGGATGTGTGGCAGGAAAGCCATGTAGGTAAACTACGTTCCAAATTGGTCAGAAAGAATAGGGCGTAAAAATAGCCCCAATGTACTCTGAGCGTAAAGTAGTAGACTAGGCGTAAAATAGCCCTGACATGGACTTCCCGCGTAAAGTGGTTATTAAATAAACTTGAGCGTAAAGTAGCCCAAATAAACTTTATGCACACGTCGAATTTTGAGCATAAAAACTCGTATAGTCTCCATGCGTAAAAGAAGCCATACTGTGAGCGTAAAAATAGCTCAGTCAACATACTAAACGACAACATTGGTCTCTGTGTAAAACAAATCCCTTCGAATTCTGTGGTATATGCCATCATTAATAATTTCATGTCAGACTTTGCATTAAATGCAAGACTTGACAGCTTTGTCCATCGTAAAAGTGGCTAGCCTGTCCTAGGCGTAAAACCCTTGGCTTGACCCTGGCGTAAAATGGTTAGCCTGCTTTAGGCGTAAAGTGATTAGCCTCTCCTTAGCGTAAAATAGATCATCTTGAGTGGAATGATCCGTCTCTTTGACTCATTCTATGAAGCACTTTTTACGCTCCTACAAGACCCCCTTCAAAGTTTTCAAATATCTCCAAAATTTGAAACACTTTGAACAGAAGCGTAAAAGTTGAGATTTGACCAGTCAGCGTAAAATTTGGGATACGCAACAGTCATCCGCGTAATAGTGGAGATATCCAATAGTCGGCGTAAAATCAAGAAATAGTGTCGGTCAATACTTAACCGTCACAATGAATTTCTTTCTCGAAACTTTCGAATGCTTTCTCATCTTCCCGAGTTTGTATTAATAACGAGCAGTTTACCATAAGGAATATGAATAGTTGATTTGATTCTATAAATAAGAATAAATTCTTCATTCTTGCCATTCATCCTCATATTGTCATGGCGCCAAAGAACGAGATTAACAACGAAGAGGCTCTGAGCTCCAGGATTGATTTTGAGCGAGCACGCAACTTTTTAGAGTGCTTTGGACTGACTCCAGCAGTCTTTAGTCGCATCGATGACGGTCCTTCAACTGCGTATGAGGGATCAGGAGATGCAGAAGCATTTCTTAATCTGATACGTCGCTCCGGGATTCGTAATATGCACGAGTTAGGTGCCTCCCTTCGTCAGCCCAACGAAGGAGAGGAAAAATAATGTTTTATGTATTGCGACTCTTTTATCTGTAGGGTCCCCTCTCCCCTTTTTATAAATAAAATCTTGATGTTGATCTCATCTGTTGGTGCATAGAATTGTTCAACACTTTTTTTGACTGCTTCTATGGTTGTTCATTCCCAAGGGAAACAAAACAACACGTGGCATTTGTCTTGTGGTCACGAATGCCTTTTAATAGGATCTTTCCCGAAATAGGCTCACGCCAACCGTTTCTTTAACCCTTATAAATAGCTGAGTTAAAGAATGTTTTATACATTCTCATTCTCATTCTCATTCTTCTGAAGATAGCTTTTTGCAATGTCATTCTCTAACAAATGACGATGGCGATGCTTTCCGATGGTGTTCCTCTGTACGCTCAGTCACCAGACATTGATTCAACCACTCTTAGAGCCGAACCATTCGACCTTAATGGTAAGTTTGATCGTAAACAATTGTCTGCCTTTGAACTTTTTGTTGAAAACAGATGAGCGTAAATTCTTGACAGATGTAGAATCTTATAAGTCAGATGCACGGGCGTAAAAAGCCTTGCTAATGAAGTGCACATGAAACAATGGCGTAGAAGCCTTGTTGAATAGTGGTACACCTGAGACACTGGCGTAAAAGCCTTGTTGAATAGTGGTACACCTGAGACACTGGCGTAAAAGCCTTGTTGAATAGTGGTACACCTTGGACACTGGCATAAAAACCTCAGGCATAAAATCCTTGTAGTCCGTTGAAGACAAAACAAGATGCGTAAGCATCTGTTTTTAGTTAGCGTCTAATGATACTTCTGTTTAAAACAATTTTTCTTTGTTGTTTTCTGCAGAAGTTTGGCTGAAGAGCTTTTCCAGAATGGTATTGGCGACTTTGACGCTATGAGGAGCATTCTTCTGACATCAACATCAGGGAGCTCATGCGCTTGTGACGCGCAAATCAGACAACTCAGCACTCTTCGTGGGATAGAAGGGTCTTCCTCTGTTGGTAGGAAGAGCCTTTATACACGGAGAGTTGGATGGTGGAGAAGTGGCGGCCTTTCAGAGGAGATATGAATGTATCCAGCATTGGGATACGATTCCTTCGGGCTGCCGTACTCTGGGATTCTCCTCTCGTCTGAGAGAGAAGACCAGAGTTTGATTCCTACTGTTCTGGTCGCCACAAAGGCTCAGACAACAAGGAATTAACACCAACAACGAATCCGACGAAGAAGATCCAAAGAAGTAATAGATCTCCATTAGGTTATCGTTGTGTGTGTAGAATGAAAATCCAAGATGTAATAGATTTTCATTATGATTTGTAAGAAAGTCTAAGAAATGTAATAGACTTTTATGATGATATGAGAATGGAAATGATAAGTCTTCTATGCTCAATGATTTGTATCTATCCAGATGTAATATGGACATGATAGATAATAAAATCTTGTTTCCTATTTTAGAGTATACAATACTATCAGAGGTAATATGGACATGATAGTATGTAAGAACTCAAAAGAAAATTAGATTAATATCTATGCAGAGGTCCAATGAAAATGACAGATAAGAAAAGTAAGTGGATTTAATATTTATCCAGAGGTCATGAAAATATGATAAATAACGAATCCCACTTTTTAGTCGATTGATAAGATAGAAGATTTAAAATCCCTCTCCAAGGAGACAAGAAATCAGCTTAACCAAACCTTGGTAGCTGGGGAATAAGAAGACAGATGTCATGAGTATATACGGCCATATCAATAGATGAATGAACCAACATAACTTTCGGGAAAATAAAATATTGATTCAATTCCACAATTAAATGGATGAACCTGAAATGAACGGACAGGCCTTTTCGGGAATGAAAGGTTGTTTTCCATTTCAAATACCGGTTCATTTATAGTCTTCTTCTATAAATAGGAGAGAACTTTTTGTAACGTTTTATTCTTATTTCCACTCCTCCATTGGAAATGTCTTCCAAGGATATGCAGCAAAAGAATGAAGTCTCCATAAAAGTTGAGGACGTCATCGAGACACACCCCGTTGAGCCAATTGTGTCAGGCCCAATCGAAGTAGGCGAAAGCTCTTCTACGCCCAAGCCACCACAAGACATCCTCGCTTTCTTAGTAGAGCCAGGGAAAACTCCTGAAGAAGAGGCAGTGAGGATGGTTGCCTGCAGATTTTTTATGAACTCAGGCAACGATGCCTTCGAAGCACTGGCTGACTATGTATTCAATAAGGAAGGCAGTGGTCCTTGTCCTTAATCCTTTATTCAGAACAAAAATAATAAAAGGAATTTTATTTTCATTCTTTTTTTTATACATAGTACTTCTTAAGAAATTTGACATTGATTGGCATCATGAGTAGATCTCCATTAGGCTTTGATAACCGATAGGCGCCATTAGAAAACACGGTCTCAATTACATAAGGGCCCTCCCATTTTGTTTGGAATTTCCCTTTGCTTTTGTGAGTCATCACCATCGGTCTTCGAACGGCTAATACGAACTCACCAATCTTGAATACCCTCTCTTTAACTTTACGATTGAAAGTTCGAGATATACGAGCTTGATATAGCTCAATGTGCTGTTGTGCTTGAAGACGCTTCTCATCCAATCCTTCAAGCTCTTGGAGTCGTAAGCGATCATTGTTCTCTATAGTTAGCTCATTAGCAATAGCTATTCGTAAAGATGGAATCTGGATTTCCAAGGGAAGAACAGCCTCACATCAATAAACCAATAAAAATGGTGTAAAACCAGTAGGAGTCCGGACTGTTGTTCGATAAGCCCATAAATATTCTCCAAGTTTCTTATTCCAATCACGTTTATTAGAAGAGACAAAATTTTTGAGAAGTTTAATGATCGTCTTATTGAAAGCTTCGGCTAAGCCATTAGCAGCTGGATTATAAGTCGTAGAAGCCAAATTTTGAATTCGATTCTTATCACAGAACCGATAAAATGCCTGACTGGCAAATTTTGGACCATTGTCATGAATTATTCGTCGAGGAATCCCGAAGCGATAAATAACATGATGTTTGATGAAGCTCATCACATTAGATGTTTTCACTTCGGCAAGGGGAACTGCTTCTGCCCACTTAGAAAAGTAATCGGTTATAGCTAATATGAACCGATGTCCTTTAACATAAGGGGGGTTAATAGGACCAATGACATCCATACCCCAAGCTTCGAAGGGCCAAGAGGCTGCTGTAGGATTTAGAAATTCAGATAGTTGATGAATAAAGTCACCATGAATCTGACATACTTTACACTTTCTGGCATAGTCTACAGCATCTGCTATCATAGAAGGCCAATAATACCCCATTCTTCGAATACGATCTTGTAATTTCGGACCTGGTTGATGAGCACCACAAACGCTATCATGAGCTTCTCGAAGTGTTTGTTTGGCTTCACGTTCTGAGAGACAGCGCAGCAATAGTCCATCATATGAGCGACGATATAACATCTGTAAGGACGAATCATAATAGAATCGAAATGATCGTCTCTTAATTGATGCAGCTTCTTTTGATCTTCAGGCAAAATCCCATGAACTGCATAATCAATAAATGGAGTTCTCTAATCCCTTTGTTGGAAACTTGACTCTGTAGCATAACTTTGTTCAATATACAGATTATTCTTGACACAGAACAAGTTGTAATGCCTATTGTTCGTATTACGTATTTTGGTATACGTATACGTATTTTGACTCGTATTACATGACACCTTGCTTGGTTTATTTCGACATTTTCAATTGCTTGGTTATTCTTGGTTTGGTTTGGTTCGGCTTGGTTTGCCTTAGGTTCATCATGAACCAAAGGAAAACCCCTACCTACCACCACCCTCACCATTTATTAACCCAACACTCTTTCTCTCTCCTCATTCACTCTTCTTCTTCCTCACCATTACTCCCCACCTACACCCAAGAGCCCTAGGCAAGTACAACTTGCTTCTTGAGGGATCTTAATTTTTATTGTTCTATTCTCTTCTTTACATGATTATAAGCCTCTTTAGAACTTAGAGTTTTTAATTTTGATGGATAGATTCTTCTAGATCTACTTTATAACTTTTAGTTCAAGGAGTTTTCTTGGTTTTGATCTACTAAAACTTGTTATTTTCGAAAACTAATAGTTCCATGAGTAAGAGCACGAAATTTCGTGTGAATTTGGTTTTTGATTCACCTCATTTCGAGTTAAAATGAAGTTTTTATGGCCAAAACAAGTTTTCTGGATTTTTCATGTCGGCTGAGTAAAATTTTACGCTAGGGACCCTGAAATTGCGTATTTTACGCTGGATTGTAACCAAAATGTAAGATTTTACCTTAGGGACCCTGGAATTGCGTATTTTATGCTGGATTGTATCCAGAATGTAAGATTTTACGATAGGGACCCTGGAATTGCGTATTTTACGCTGGATTGTATCCAGAATGTAAGATTTTACGCAGGGAACCCTGGAATTGCGTATTTTATGCTGGATATCATCCAGAATGTAAGATTTTACGGAGGGAACCTTGAAATTGAGTATTTTACGCTGGATGGTACCAAGAATGTGAAATTTTACGCAGGGAACCCTGAAATTGCGTATTTTATGCTAGATGGTACCCAGAATGTAAAAGTTTACGCTAGAACCCTCCCCTTTTACATATTTTACGCAGAATTAAATTTTTGGCATAAAAAGTGCACATAATGACTGTTTTTGCCAAGTTTAGCTATTTTCTAGCTAGAATTTCGAAAAACTTAAAACATGAAAGTTTTAGATCTCTGTCTTGCCTTTCCGAATATTTCTGGAGCACCTCAGTTTGAGTTCATATGTGAAAGTTATGCCCCGTCTCCGCTGAGCCGTATGATTCCTCCACAACTCTTGCACCCTGTTTATATTTAGTTATTGCATATATGCTTATACCAGGTTAAATGTTAATTTTTAAATATGTTCCATGACATAATGGTGTCCTATCGTGGCGTACTTTTGACAGTAAATTTGACACGATATATATCTCGAATGTTGTTGCGACGGCTAGCATGTCATGATAGAATTGAATGGCCTGGACACCGTGGGTGATTGTGTTTGTACAAAATGAACCGGTAATATTTGCATCATGTCTAGGACAGAGATCCCTGAGTACCACGATCAGGGATACCTACAGTAATTGACTAAGGCTAATAAACTAGAATAATTCAGAAGCCATGAAGAGATTTCCAGCTACAAGCGATCCCGTTATCTGGGCACATTAAGTGGACTTGTAGCCTACCGATGAGTAGGGCACATTTCCAGCACACAGTCACGTTTTGCATTCTCCATAAATGGACATTCGACCTGGATAACCGGATGGTCTGCAGGGCTTGTGGCTGTTGGGATAATCTCATTGCATCTTGCTAGTAATTAGGCCTGTGATAACCCTAGTTAGTTAAAAGTATCAAGCCGTACTCTTGATTGGCCGTGATTGATTGGATAGAGTTTATCCCAGCTTAGTCTTGTTCCGATCCTGTACAAAATTGTGACACGACATGATTATTGAGGCTTGCCTTAACAATAACGATCGGGGGTCCAATTCTGTTCAGGCGAAGGGTTACAACCCCGGTCCTTGTTTGGTTTAAGGGTTGTAACCTGGCTCCCGGAGCAGTTCTGTGTCCTCTCTTCATTATTGTCTTATTGCAACCCCATGCCACGCTCGTCATGTTTTACTTACTGCAACGATATGATAAATTATTTATACTGGCCTTAACAATAAAGATCAGGGGTCTAGTTCTGTTCAGGCGAAGGATTACAACCCCGGTCCTTGTTTGGTTTAAGGGTTGTAACCTGGCTCCCGGAGCAGTTCTGAGTCCTCTCTTCGTTTATTGTCTTGTTACCTTACCAATAGTATTTGAGACGGATTTCTATTCAGGTGAAGGGCTGCAACCCCGGTCCTTGTTTGGTTTAAGGGTTGTGACCTGGCTACTTGAATGGTTTTCTCGTACTCAGTTTACTGTTGTTATCTCTATTATTATCGGTTCTTTATTTATTATCTTTAATATTCTATTGTGATATGCTGGTTTTATTTCCTAAGTGAAGCCTCCTTTGTGGCACTTGCACTTTCTGGGGTCTGACCCAGCTGGTTTTGTATGGCCAGATATCGGAGCAGCTCCAGAGGATCCACCTAACTTCCAGCCAGATGGTGACCACCAGGCGTAACCCTGGCAACGAGTGGGTTTCTTTTTGTCCTCTCACTTTATTGTAAAAATTATTCTTTTGAGGCGTTTAGCCGACGAGCACGTGTTAGCTCGTATTGCATCTTTATTTACTATCTGCCTACGGGTTGTAACATGATTGACAGATCCTAGGGTTGATCATGTACGACTGAACTCTTGCTAGTCTTGACATTTTGTACGACTAGCTTCATGATCATCCAATATGTAATGTATGGGACGCCTTGCTATTATATATTTGGTGCTCTGACATCTTGTAACTATTATTGCTTGCTTGAGATTGAGACAATAGGCTTGTTCATGACCATAGGAGACTGTTGGCTTGTAGTTAAACTCTCATGTATCTAGACAGCCGTGACCGTATAGCGAGGTAGATTGCACTTTAATATACGTAGCTGGCTATGTACGCCCCCGCTCTCCAGTATTCTGGTTCTGGAGCATTACACAAGTCTCGGTCTAACAAAGTAATTATATTTTGCCTTCAGTTTGGAACAGCCAAGTCTGCAGCTAAGATAGCAAGAGCATCAGCCTCCACATTATGAGAACGTGGTACAAATTCAATGAAGAATCCTTTGAATGAAAGGACCAATTCGACTACCACTTGATGATAAGGGATAAGATCAGGATTTCTGACTTCATAAGTCCCTCTAACTTGATTAACGATCAATTGAGAATGTCCATAAGCTTCTAGGAACTCAATATCCAATTGTTTTGCTACTTGGAGACCAATCAATAGAGCATTATATTCTGCTACATTGTTGGAGCATGGCTGATTGAGAGAATAGACACGGTATATGACCATTTTATCGGAAGAAACCAAGACGATTCCTACCCCAGAAACAATATTGCCTTTAGGTCCTACCCGTGATGCTCCATCAAAATATAATTGCCATATGTCATTCTTTAAAGTCATGTTACAATCTGCAACTTTATCTGGAATGTCCTCGTATAACTTCGATGTTTCATGTATAGGGTGAGCAGCTAAGAAATCAGCTAATGCTTAGCCTTTTACTGATTTTTGAGGTACATAAACCATGTCATAAGGAGTGAGCAACATCGCCCAGGTAGCTAACCTTGAATTAAGAATGCTCGGTTTTTTCATCAATACCCGAATGGGATTTATTCTGGAGATGACATGAATAGTTTGTCCTGTCATATAATGTCTTGTCTTTTGGACGGCAAAAACCAAAGCCAGACATTCCTTTTCCATAGGTGTATATCTGTGTTCAGCTCCAACTATCATTCTGCTAAGATAATAAATTGCTTGTTCATGACCCATATCACTTTTCTGTACGAAAAGAGCACCAAGTGAATGATCCAAGGCTCGAACATATAGCAAAAATGGTCTCCCTACCATTGGAGGTACCAGAACAGGTGGATTTGTAAGGTATTGCTTAATGTCATTGAAGGCTTTCTGACACGCTTCATCCCAGACAAAAGATACACCTTTCTTTAATAGACGGGAGAAAGGTTGACATCTTCCAGAGAGATTAGATATAAATCTTCTGATATAAGCAATACGACTCTGAAAGCCACGGAGTTATTTCAGATTACGAGGAGGACGCATTTCAAGGATTACTTTAACTTTATCAGGATCAACATGGATACCCTGAGAAGTAATGACAAATCCTAAAAACTTGCCACTGGAAACCCCTAAGAAAGACTTAGTAGGGTTCATTTTCAATTGATGTTGACACATCAATTCAAATACTGTATTCCAGTCTTGAATGTGATCATCTTTTGATCGAGTTTTAACAACAATGTCATCTACGTAACATTCAACTGTCTTCCGTAGATGTTCTTGAAAGATGTTGCTCATAGCCCGTTGATACGTGGCACCGGCATTTTTAAGACCAAATGGCATAACCGTATAGCAGTAAACCCCAAGGGGTGTTCGAAAAGAAGTATGCTTCTCATCTTCTGGATGCATCTTGATCTGATTGTATCCTGAGAATCCGTCCATAAAAGACATGCATTCAAAACTGCATGTATTGTCTATCATGACATCAGTAATGGGAAGTGGGAATTCGTCCTTTGGATAAGCCGCATTAAGATCTCGATAATCTATACAAACTCGGACTTTTCCGTTCTTCTTCATAACAGGAACAATATTGGCAACCCAATCCGGGTGTTGTTCTTCACGAACAAAGCCACATGTAGTCAACTTTTTGACTTCTGCTTTAATTCCATCCATCATATCTGGTCTAAAGTGCCGTTGCTGTTGCTTTACAGGCTTGACATTAGGCAAAATATTGAGCTTATGAGTAGCAACTTTAGGATCTAGACCCGGTATATCCTCATAACTCCATACAAAGATGTCAATATATTCTTTGATCAGTTTTATCAACTCTTCCTTTTCATCCTCCGAAATGTTTTTACTGATGAATATTGGTTTGGACGTAGTTCCATCTCCAACATCAATCTGGACAATCTCATCTTCTGTAGGTGGTTGTCGCTGTTCAAAACGAAGTTCCCATTGAGTGTCCATTTGTTGAGCCCAAGGATCATTCTTAAATGGTTCAGATTCACCATCAATTTGAACCATGTAAGCTAAAAATATTTGCTCGGATTCATCATATGAGGAATGAGACATATCAGATTCGATGAATTGGACTTTTTCTGAATTCGATGATTGTGGAGAGCTAGAAGAGAGTTCTTCTTATATATCGTCATTAAACATATGGGACGGATCATATCCCAACCCATGACGAGTCTTCTGGTAAAATAAATCACCACATAATGGTAGTCGTCTACCCTTGCCTTGATTGAGACCCTGCATAGTCTTCAAATCATACCCCATATTCTGGATGATCTCGATAGATTGTTGACTATATTTGTCAAATCGGATTCTTCCTTTATCTTTATCTTTCAGATCATCTGTCTGAGCAACATGGATATTTTTAGCCAGGCCAAACACAATTTGGCGCTTGTTTTTCTTATCAGACAGAACCACGAAATAAGTTTCTTCGTGACGTCTATAAGTTACACAAGCTTGCGATGGAGCAACTACAGGAAGAAGATAGGGAGAAGATGTTAAGAACTTTTGAGCATAAGGTCCAATATCGACATGAGGAGGAAAGGAATTTTCCTTATGATCAATGTATAATGTCTCCTCTGGTTCTATGTCGTCTGTATATTGATGACTTTGATTATTAGAAGATAAAGCCATTCTTTCAATAAACTTGACAGCCATATACTCGAAAAGGAAATCTTCATTGATATCAAAAAGTATAGAATGATCAATATTTACATCATTTACAATCTGATTGCTACACTTCAGATTAATCATTAATGGATCTCATTTTGCGACGTCTAGCGACAATTAACTACGCATCGCAAATAGCGACGTTTGGCGACTAAATTGCCATCTGCGACTTGCCTATAAGCGACGTAGGTTTTTCGTCGCTAAATACGTCGCAAATCATTGTTAGCGACGTATTTCCTGTATTTAGTGACGTCTCCTGACGTCGCTAATCTGGGTTATTTTAGTAGTGATTATCCGTTTTCTGCGTAGATTTGCCACGATTGACAATCAATGGCGGTCCTGGATCATTCGTACAAGAAGTACGCCCTTTGACCTTGATCATAAAAGGTTGAACTTGGCTCTTAGCAGGAACATTTACTGATTCCTCATATGAAGCTTGAGTTCTTTCTTTAACCTTGATTATCAAAGGTTGATCATCGACAGGTTGGGATTGGATTCGTCCTTTGACTATGATCTTCAAAGGTTGCTCTTCTGGCAGATCTTCATTAATAGACTGATCTTCAGTAGATGATTGATCTTCAGCTATGTCTGATATCTCTTTCACATGCTCTTGTTTATAAAGTCTTGAATCAGAAAAATAGGCTTCGACACCCTTGAAAGGATTGATATCAGCAAACTCAGTCTTCACAACTCCTTGGGAATCCACATACTTGAAGCATTGGTGGAGAGTTGAAGGCACGATATTATGCTAATGTAACCATGGTCTCCCCAGAAGGATATTATAGGATACGTCTGAGTTGATAAAATAGAAAGTTACCATAGTTCGAAGATCACCAATCTGAATCTGTAGACGAATCTTCCCCAGTGGTTTACTCTTGCCAGAGTTAAAACCAACTATCATAGTACTAGTGTAAGTCAGATCACTAGTAGGAATCCTCAGGGGTCTTAGCATACTCTGAAGAATTATGCTAATTGAGGGCCCATAATCAATATAAATCCTGTCAATTTCAGTGGATCCAATATACCCAGTGTAGCATAGAGGCTTGTCATGTTTGTTATGCTTCAACAGCATATCTTCTTGTGTAAAGGTGATATTGGGAATTGCTTCCATCATACTAATAAATTGTGGACATGACACTGGAGTATTATCAGGACTCTTGAGTTGAGCCAAGCATGAATCTGCTTGAAGTAAAGCTTCACTCAAAGTCTCTCTGCTTTCTCTAGAAAGGCGAAGCAGCTCAAATATAGATAGTCTAGCCGGAGTATTGGCTAACTGAGCTAGAATATCAAATTTGTAGGGATTCATCACCACCCCCTGACTGGAAGCAAATTTCAATGGGACGTCAAAGCGTACTACTTTCTGTTTCCCCTTTTCAACTACAGATGGTTTAGCAGGAACAGTAGAAGGTTGAGCTGGTAATGTTTCCACTACGTCTTCTGCTTCTTTGGAGGATCCCTCATAATCTTTGTGGTACTCTTTCCCAGATCTTGTACCAGCAAAAGTTTCTTCTTCGGACTCAGAAGAAGGAAGTACCATATTACAGGATTTAGTCTTCCCTCACTTAGCCTTCTTCTTGTAAGGATTATTATGAGGAACATCAGAACCCAACCCAACAGTGGAGTTTTGATTTTGAATTTGTAACGGAAGTCGTATTCCTTTAACATAATTTAAACCTTCTCCCTTTTGATAGTCATAACCCATCTTCTTCATGAGAAGGACAGATTGCTGACTATACAAGTGAGTGGGCAGTGGACTTTTATTAGATGGTTCAACAGAAGAGGAAGAAGCAGGACCTTCTGTAACCACAGGAGAAGGATTTGGGATACGAGGAAAAATCCCTGTCGGAGCTTTTTCATAAGCAGCGAAGACTTGTTGTGTCCTGTATAAAGAAATACTATTCATGGCTAGCCACTGCTGATGAGTAAGCTTGAGCTTGGTAGTAGGAGCTAGACTCGGGGGACATATGTTTAATCCCCTCAGTCTATTTTCCAAAGGAAGGCCATCCCATAGATGATCCAAATCATCAGAATCTGAGATAACATGAGAAATCATGTTGCAGGTTTTAACTTTCTTACCTTTCTTGGATTTAGAAGTTTTACCTTTATTTTCTAATTCAGGTACTAAGTCAGGATGTACCCACATAATTTTACCATTCTTTAATGTGAGAGGTAGCAATCCATCATTTTCTTCTCTAGGAGGCGGGATATTCACAATTTTCATCGTCGCCTTCGGGATTGGGATAATTCCATCTGGGACTTGCTATGGAGGAAAATCTCAAAATTGAAGAGAAACCATATTGGTTGTAACCGTATGGTCATCATTGGTTAAAGCAATAGCACCGCCATTTTTCAGCTCTTGGATTTTCTTCTTCAAGACATAGCAAGCACGGGTAGGATGATTAATGTATCTATAATAGATACAATATTTGGGATTGTCAGTCAGATTCACCTTATTAGGCCTCTTTGGCTCCGGAATATGGAGTTTGCCACTCTTCACCAGACATTGGAATATCCCTGGGATATCACTTTCGTCAAAAGAGTATTCTTCCTTTGGCCTGGAAGATTCCTGATTATTCGGTATCGTTTTATTCTTGGGAAGATTGACCATGAGGGTATCTTTTCCTTTCACATTACGATTACCAGGATTATTACCAGGATTACTTTTCTTTCCTCTATCTTCTGAGGCAAAAATCATCCCATATTCACGAGCCAACCTACCATTGGTCTCGGCAGAAACTGCTGCTATGATAAACGAAGCCCAATCTGTGAATTGGGAACCCGTGAAAACAGCAATAAATGGTCGCAGATTCATCTTGCATGTATCAATTAGCGCTGAATCTGGCATACCAGGATGCATCTTTAGAGTAACCTGTCAGAAACGTTCGATGAACGTCCGAGTATCTTCCTTCTCCTTTTGTTTGATTTCTTTTAAGGAGGACATGTTCATGTCCATACCTCCTTCATAGAAGCGGGAGAGAAACATTGCCTTAAATACGTCAAAAGACGAAATACAATTGTTGGGTAAACTACGATACCAATCGTAAGCTGAACCCGTCAAGCATCCAATGAACACTCGAGTGAGAAGAGCATCATTTTTCTGCAGATGTACAGTCATAATATCAAAATAATTGATATACTGACTAGGAGAAGCCCTTCTATCAAACAATACCATAGATTGTAGCTTGAATTTTGGTGGAAAGGGTACATCATTCCAATGAGGAGGATAAGGTTGCTTAATCCCTAACCTCTGGAGCTGATCCTTGTGCTTCAAAACTTAAAACTGTGCTTTGAGCTCACGCACTGCTTGAATGGCTTCACTGGTTTGCGGAAGCACACTTGATTGAATGGTTGTTGGATGTACCATGATCCCCACCGGAGATGGTACATCTTCTGGAGTAATAGGATTCGGAGATGCAGAATTTTGATTAGCAGCAGGTTCTTGAATATTCAAAGGTATATCAGCCCTTTGACTATCTTAAATTTGTGCTGCTACTGGTACTGGGGTTATTACTGTCGGCTGAGCAGTTTGCTGATTCAATATTATCTGGTGCATGTTTTGTACCATGTTAAGCATGTCTTTCAGTGATTGCTCAACAGCAGTGAGACATTGTTCTGTATTAGCAGATGACATCTCTGGTTCATCTCCAATAGCATAGGATTCAACCTCTCTTGAAGATATAGAAGGATTAGTATAGAAGTATGAATCGACACTATCAGTTTCAGACTCAAAAGATTGAGTACCCCCAGCTTCTGAATCAGAAGTCTGTAATTGTCTTTGTCTTCTTGATCGAGTGTTCTGATATACTCCCTCAAAGGAATCAAGAAGTCGGTTGAACTGCTGTTGACCTGGAGTTTGGGACATATTCCGTCTCGGACGTCGTCCTCTGTTAGTATGAGATGCCATGTTGACTGACACATATGACGGCTCATGTTCTTGGTCTTCAGCTTGTTGTTGAGGCACATTAAAACTCAATCGATCAAAACTGACCGTTTTGAAGCTGAACAACAACAGTTGATTACAACCTGGTGACACTCACAATGATGTTTTTCTTGGGGGAATGTCACCGGAGATTGTCTGTTCTTACGCTTTTGTATTAGCAATTCACGTAAATCAGAAGGAGTAGAGGGAGTTGTCTTCTTTATTACATTAGGGGTAGAAAAACGTTTAGTCCCTTGTGTATAAAGAAGATTACTGGCTGCATTCGCAGAACCAAACTGTATATTTTTATGCGTTTGGAGTTATATGCGTAAATCTTGAGATTTTTGAGCACGAAGGACTCTATTTTTATTGCGTGTAATTTGTAGGTTTGGTACTTTGCGTAGAGCAATATAAGAAGGTTATTGGTGTAGAACTGAAGCTTTACCAATAATATTTTTACGTTGTACGTGCTTAGGTACATTCACATTAGATGTATAAACATCGTTGCGAATTTTATCCACACTGTCACAGTCATGAGACTTACCTTTACGCGTAGAGCATAAAAATTGATTATCTACCACGTCACAGACGGGAGATTTTCCTTTACGCGAAGAGCGTAACTTATGTGTGTCTACCACGTCACGGACGAGAGACTTATTCTTACACTCAGAAGCATTAACACTAGAGTCTGCCGTATTACAAATGGGAGACTTATGCTTATGCATTGAGCGTAAAACTTGGTTTTTACCCACTGGGCGTAAAACTTGGTTCTTACGCAGTTAGCGTGGAACCTGATTATCTACACCGTCACAGATGGGAGATAAATTGTCACACTTAAAGTGCAACGCTGAAGTAAGGACTGCCTCGTTACTAACGGGAGCCCCTACGATAGGAGTGGGAAGAATTCCCTTGCCATCAGAAACAACAGAGAGATCAGAAGCTACTTTGGATTTAGGAATCCAAATTTTCGTGCTTTGCGAGATTTTTGAACATTGGAGCAGCGAGAACCACCCCCAGTTCGGAGCATCTCTTCATAAGCAGTCTGGTCGAAGTGTACAACCAGAGTCTTCTTTGTCGATCCAATCGACACATCATCGTGTTGAGCAATTGCCTCCTCGTCAGAGGAGAAGGAGGTCCCCATCTGAGTCGCCATTTTGTTTCACTTAACAAAAATGCCAGAAAAATTGGCTTTTGAAAATAAAACGAGAAAAAGTACAAGAAGTACAAATTTGATTCTGGGAAAGTATTGCTATGGAAGTCTGATCTGTAAATGATCACTTTGTTCCTTGGACCATACGATGATAATGAAGATTACTGCTTGAAGATGAACAGTTGGAAGAACTAAGTCACCAGAAAGGTATCGACGCACTTGGGAACTGATGGCGAGGCTGAATGCTTTCCTGCTTTGCTTCACTCTGTTCTGAAAGAAAGGTTGAAGAAGAATGCTCTGGAGAATCAAAGTCTCTGAGTTCTAATCTCTCTGTTTTCTCTCCTTCTGTCTCTGTGTCCTCGTTATGTGAGAAAAATAAGTCTATTTATAGACTTGGGCTCTTGTGCGTAAAAACTCAACAAAAGTTCCGTCTTTACGCTAACAACTGCCACCTACGACCAAAGTCATCCTCTGTATACGTTGACACGTGTCCCATCATTTCATTAAGAATAGGATGCACGTACACATGTTCTTCGGGATGTGTGGCATGAAAGCCATGTAGGCAAACCACGTTCCAAATTGGTCAGAAAGAATAGGGCGTAAAAATAGCCCCAATGTACTCTGAGCGTAAAGCAGTAGACTATGCGTAAAATAGCCCTGACATGGACTTTCCGCGTAAAGTGGTTATTAAATAACCTTGAGCGTAAAGTAGCCAAAATAAACTTTATCCACACGTCGACTTTTGAGCATAAAAACTCGTATAGTCTCCATGCGTAAAAGAAGCCATACTGTGAGCGTAAAAATAGCTCAGTCCACATACTAAACGACAACATTGGTCTCTGTGTAAAATAAATCCCTTCGAATTCTGTGGTATATGCCATCATTATTATCTTCATGTCAGACTTTGCATTAAATGCAAGACTTCACAGCTTTGTCCAGCGTAAAAGTGGCTAGCCTGTCCTAGGCGTAAAACCCTTGGCTTGACCCTGGCGTAAAATGGTTAGCCTGCTTTAAGCGTAAAGTGATTAGCCTCTCCTTGGCATAAAATAGATCATCTTGAGTGGAATGATCCGTCTCTTTGACTCATTCTATGAAGCACTTTTTACGCTCCTACAGCCACATGGGCCATATTATTAGCACAATATGATATGGTTTATGTTCTTCAAAAGTTTGTGAAAGGCCAGGCACTTGCTGACTTTTTAGCAGCTCATCCTGTACCTGAGACATCTAAACTCTATGATGAGATTCCTGACGAAACATTGGAATCAAATATGATCTCAGAAAATTTTTCTACCTGGAGATTGTTCTTTGATAGAGCTTCTAGAATCGGACCTGGAGGTACCCTTGTGGCTGGAGTGGGAATTGTTCTCATTTCACCCGATGGATTAGCTATTTAAAGGGCTTATTCTTTAGACGAATCGTGCTCTAACAATGTGGCATAATACAATGCCTTCTTCATTGGACTCCAATTGGCTAAACAACTGGGTGTTGAATATCTCGAAGTATATGGCAACTCTAAGCTGAATGTTAATCAGGTTAGAGGCATATATGAAGTCCGATATCAAGATCTAGTACCATACCATGAAGCAGCAACCAGGATAGCTTCTTCGTTCAAAGGGTTCTTTATCGAACATGTACGTTGCGTATGCAATACAGAAGCTGATGTCTCAGCTAACCTAGCTGCGGTATTGGCAGTTCCAGTCAAAAGACAACAAATGGTTGTTATCTCTAATAGAGAACTATTATGTGTTGAAAATAACCACAACATTGAATTCAGCAACCTAACTGAAGTCAATGTCATTTGCGAGGACTGGAGAACACCTTTTATTAATTTTGTAGTGCATGACATCTTGCCAGAAGATCCTAAAGAAGCTACAAGTATCCGTCATCGATCGCTTCGATTCTATTATAATCATACTACTAAAACACTTTATCGAAGAACTTTTGATGGGTTACTTTTGAGGTATCTCGCTGGTGATGAAGCAAAGCAGATATTACGTGAAGCTCATGATGGTGTTTGTGGAGCACATCAGCCTGGTCCTAAACTACAGGATCGTATTCGACGTATGGACTACTACTGGCCCTCAATGGTATCAGATGCTATTGACTATACAAGGAAATGTCGTGTATGTCAAATTTATGCAGATTTTATTCACCAACCATCGGAATTTTTTCATCCGACTGCTGCCTCATGGCCTTTTGAAGCTTGGGGCATGGATATAATTGGCCCTATCAATCTTCTTTCATCTAAAGGACATCGGTTCATCTTAGCTATAACCGATTATTTCTCCAAGTGGACAGAAGCTATACCTTTGGCTGAAGTTAAAACGAGTAGTGTCACCAACTTTATCAAACATCATGTGATATATAGATTTGGTGTCCCTCGCCGAATCATCCATGATAATGGGCCGTAATTCATCAGCTAGGAGTTTAATAGGTTCTGTGATGACAACAAAATCAATAATGTTGCCTCTACGGCCTATAATCCTGCGGCTAACGGGTTGGCTGAAGCGTTCAACAAGACCATTATCAAACTCCTTAAAAAATTTGTCTCTATCAACAAATGTAATTGGAGTGATAAACTTGGAGAATGTCTATGGGCATATCGCACTACTGTCCGTAATCCTACAGGCTACAAACCTTTTTCTTTAGTATATAGGTGTGAAGCTGTTCTACCTTTGGAAATTCAAATTCCATTATTGAGAATTGCCATTGCTAACGAACTTAATACAGAAAATAATGATCGTCTTCGGCTTCAAGAATTGGAGGCGCTCGACTAGAAAAGGTTACTGGCTCAACAACACATTGAACTTTATCACGCCCAGATTTCAAAAGCCTTTAATCGCAAAGTCAGAGTGCAAACTTTTCAGGAAGGCGAGTTAGTCCTTATAGTTAAATATCCTATGACTATGACACATATGAGCAAAGACAAGTTCGAGGCAAAATGGGAAGGGCCGTATGTGGTAAATAAAGACTTCTCAAATGGAGCCTATCAATTAACAGATATGGACGACAGAGTTGCTATGATGCTTTCAATGGCAAATTTCTCAAGTAATATTATGTATAAAGACAAAATGTTCTTTATTTTCAGAGACATGATGTAAATAAAAGTTTATTTTTTTATTCAAAAGCAGAATAGAATTACATAATATTAAGGACGGGGAGGAGATCCTGACCCTTCCTGATTAAATACATAATTTGCTAATCGTTCAAACATCTCATTGCCGGAACTCACGAAAAACTCGCAAGCAGCCATCCTCAATGCTTCTTTTTCGGCAGTTTTTCCAGGTTCCACCAGTTCAGCAATCACATTCCGTCTCGGTGCAGGAACAGTTGAGCCTTCACCCCTTTCTTTCTAATGAGGCACTGGAGGCTCAGTAGGAGGCATCTTGGTCTTTTCTTCAGTCTTCGGAGCGATCAAATCTTTGGAAGACATTTTTGTACAGAAGGGAAAGAGATTGGCAATATCTACAAAAGTTTGGTTCTATTTATAGGCAAAACAACGAGATAATTGGCCTCGAGAACTGATGTGACTTTTGGAAAGAAGCACAACTGTTCGTTCATTTATAACTGATTCATTCATTTATAACTGACCATTCATCATCCCTTCTTCGTAACTGACATGATTGATTCATTCATTTTCTTCTTCGAGAGTTTGAACGACCATTCATTCATTCAAAGTCTCTCCTTCAATCGAAGTGACTGATCACTCATTCATTTATCATAATGAGAATTCACGTCTCTCACGACCCTGAATTCCAAATATTCACGTCAAACAACTTACTACATTCATATTCTCTCTGGATTCTGTTATCTATGACAGCATATCAAAATCAAATTATAAAAGGAAGAATAAAAGAAGATGATTTCCTTATTTCTTTTTCAAAAAAATAATAGATACATCTGTTTGCCATGAATTATAAAAGAACAGAACAATTATATCGGAGGACTGGACTTTTACTTCACAATACAAACTCGCTTGTACAAAGAAAGCCTAGGGACAAAAACCTAGGTACAACAATCTAAGTATAATTGTTTATTTTAGATTCTGGGGGATGACGGTAGAGGCTCGGGAAAGCGACGACAGCTTTGCCTTACTCCTTGGACGATCGGGTGCAACCTTGGCTCCGGAAAAGAAATGCTCTCAGGATGCCCTCTGTGTGTGCCTTTGTCTCTCTGTGCTCTTTTTTTTAAGTCTCTCCAGGTGCTCTAGTGCTCTCCAAAATCCTCTCTCTTGCAAGGGAATGGCACCTTGCTATTTATAGGAGTGGGATGCGATCATTAGGGTTTGCAATAATTGCCTCCTTGAGAAGTCGGCAGTTAAAGATCAATTAATCTGGGCCATTAATTCTGATTGTAGCAAATCTAGGCCATTAATATGAATTGCATCAAATCTCTGTGGGCAATTAATGATGATTGCCATAAATCCTCTTGATTTTTTATGCCAAGCTCGGATCTCCCGTCATGTGTTCAATTTGCATGATTGCAAATGATCTGATTTGATCCCAATAATTATGAGGATGGCACTAAACCTAGTTGTTGGGATTTGTTGATGAATCTTGATCGATTTGATGCCACGTGTCTCACTATTATTATGCTGCTAGTTGTAGGGACGCGGGAAAAACTAATCTTCTGCCACGTGTCTTAACCGCTAGCCACGTAGGAAATCCGAACCGCATGAGGATTGTTCCCTACTGAGCTGCATAAGACTGGCCACGTGACAAGGCTGCTTGGGCGTGGCCTCTGAACATTTGAACCGCATGGAGATGATCTGAGCCGCATGAGCATAGGCGACCGCATGATGGGTGGCTTCTCAGTGAGCCGTATGAAGATAGTCCTCGTGAGCCGCATAGGGTAGACTCTGCCTGAGCCGCATGAGGTGGCCTCTACCTGAGCCGCATGAGGTGGCCTCTGCCTGAGCCGCATGTGACTGTCCACGTGTCAAGGCCGCATGAAGGATTTTGGGGTCTGATGGATTGTGTCAGAGATTTCCTTCGTTTTCCTAGTAGTCTACCATTATGACATAGTCATTATTGCAGCTTTATGTCAGAGCTGTCAGTTCTCCTTTATGTCAGAGCATTAAATAGGGCCTTTGCTTAATGGCCAATGGTAGAAGCGAACCGTAGAAGGCCATGTGGTGTTGCTTGAGCCGCATGTCCAAGTTGGTGACTTTTGAACTGCATGATGCTCTTGAGCCGTATGAAGCTCGTCAGTTTTTTTAACCGCATGGGCAATTATGTTATTTTTCATGCTTCTACAAGGCCCCCTTCAAAGTTTTCAATTTGTAAAATTGAAATACTTTGAATAAGAAGCATGGCTATGTAAGCTCCGCTGGCCGCATAGGATGCTCTGGCCGCATGAACCTCTTTGCCGCATGGCCTGTCTAGCCGCATACATTTTCTAGCCGCATGGGCTCCATGCCAAGTGTGCGTGTCATTAATTGCCTTTAATTCATTTTAGAGCCGTCTTTTGGGGGAATCCCAGGGGTCGGTTCATTAAATCTTTGGGTTTTATGTCCTGGGTGAATCTCCTTTATAAGAGAGGGGGCAAAATCCGAGGAGTCGGTTTTACCTGCAGCACACGACCTGAAGCGGTCCACGTGCCCCCCTATGTCTGCCTATAAATAGGGTACTGTTAGGGCATAGGAACTTCTCTGCCTTCTTTTGTCTTTCTCCTCTCTTGTCCTAAGCTGTTGTTCTTCCTTCTCCGATCATCACCAATGGCCCCCAAAGCTTCCACAGCCGCTGCGAAGGGAAAGGGTGTGGCTTCTTCGTCAGCTCCGGCGCCTGAAGTCCACTCCGACGTTCACCTCCCCATTGCTGGTAAGGGTTTGGGACAGATCGTATCTTCAAAGACGGCTCTGTTGCATGCTTTATGCACAAGCCTTTAATGCGTCCTTCGTTCTAGTCGGCTCTGTTCAATTTGTATGAACCACACGTGCGACCCTTGTCCGAGCCACATGGGGTATATCCCACGTCCGAGCCGCATGGGAGTTGTCTTGTGGCCGCTCAGACGCTTCACAAACTGGACCGCAGGATGACCCTTCGAACAGAGCCGCATGAGTTCCTCTCAAACAGGACCGCATAAGTTCGTCTGAATTGGGCCGTACGAGGTTCTGACCATCTCCTAACTTGGTTTCTATTTATCTTTGATTCTTGCAGCAACCCTGTCGAAGGCTGAGATCATTGTGAAGGAAGAGCTGCTGCCCCCTTTCAAATAAGAGTCATCACTTGTTAAGGAGGATGTAATACCAAAAACGGAGGAACATAAAGGAGAGCTGGCGCCCACTGCTGTAAAGGAGGAGCCCCAGTATGACGGTGGTAGTACTGGGAGTTCTGACCTTCCTACTTCGGACGAGGATTTTGCTCAAGTACATCCTTCATATGCAAAATGGTTGAGGGATTGGTATATGCGCCCCCGCAACTAGGATTCGTGGGCTCTCACAAATGTCCGTCTTTTGTCTTGATATTCCTGTCTGTCTTTAGCTGCAGTTTGTGTTTTGCTTCTTTTGGACCTCAATGTAATCTTTTTTTTCTTCTTGTCTGAATGAGATAATAGAGAATTTTTCTGGCTTACTCATGAGATGTAGTTACGTGAATGTAACTAATTTTGAACAGAATACATTCGCTCTGTTCTTTGCTTGTAGTAGTTACCCCACTGGGGGACTTTTTGTGGACCTATTATCCTTGGCGTACCCTGGTTTTGGATACGGATAATAAGTTGGGAGAGAACCAACATATTTACTCAGAGGTAATGAGGACATGGTAAATATGAGGGTTTTTTCGATGGAGCCTTCCCACTCAGAGGTAATGAGGACATGGCATAAGTGGGCTCCATGAAGGGAATATAGAACAACTCAGAGGTAATGAGGACATGGAAGTTCTATGTAGAGAGGTGATTTGTTTTTGGCAAGAGTGAAACGACTCAGAGGTAACATCGACGTGGTCGTTTTGGAAATTTTGTGGATCTATTACCCTTTTTGTGCACTGAGAGTGCGGGCAGTGGATCATGAGGGAGGATCTCTTTTAACAGAATAAGTTCAGAGGTATGGTTATACATGACTTACTACCTAAAAGAGTGATCGAAATATAAGTTCAGAGGTACCTGCGGGTACATAACTCGATAATCTGGAATTTTGTGAATGTGAGTTCAACGGTACCGGCGGGTACATGACTCGATAATCTGGAATATTTGGAGGAAGAATGTGAGTTCAGCGGTACTGGAGGGTACATAGCTCAACAATCTGGGATTTTTGTGGATGTGAGTTCAGCGGTACCGGAGGGTACATAGCTCAGCAATCTGGAATTAGGAGGATGTGAGTTCAGCGGTACCGGGGGGTACATGACTCAATAATCTGGAATTTGCGGATGTGAGTTCAGCGGTACCGGCGGGTACATGACTCAACATTTTGGAGAATGTCGTTTAGACATAATATTTCTTCAGGAACTTGCCGTTGACTGGCAACATGAGCAAGTCTCCGTTTTATTTTGCGAGGCGGTAAGCACCGTTGGAGAATACAGCCTCAATGATAAATGGCCCTTCCCACTTTGGCTGGAATTTGTCGGCAGTTTTTTGAGTCATAACCATCGGCCTCCGAATAGCCAGAACGAGATCGCCCACTTGGAATGTTCTAATTTTAACCTTGTTGTTGAAGGCTCCGGAGATGCGTGCTTGGTATAGCTCGATTCGTTGCTGAGCCAAGAGGCGCTTTTCATCTAAGGCCTCCAACTCTTGTAACCGGCGACGGTAGTTATCGTCCATCGTCAATTGGTAAGTGAGAGCGACACGGAGCGAGGGTATCTGAGTCTCCAATGGGAGAACTGCCTCACTTCCGTACACCAGAGAAAATGGCGTGTTCCCAGTGGCTGTTCGGACTGTAGTACGGTACGCCCATAAGCATTCACCAAGCTTCTCGTTCCAGTCGCGTTTGTTGGAAGACACGAACTTCTTGAGCAACTTGATGATGGTTTTGTTGAATGCTTCTGCCAACCCATTCTCTGCCGGATTATATCGTGTCGAAGCAACATTCTGAATTCGGTGTTTGTCGCAGAACCGATAGAAGGCGTGGCTTGCAAACTGCGGACCATTATCGTGGATGATCCTTCGTGGCAGTCCAAAGCGATAGATGACGTGATGCTTGAGGAAGCTGATCACATTTAAAGTCTTCACTTCTGCAAGCGGAACAGCTTCCGCCCATTTGGAGAAATAATCTATAATGGCGAGTATGAAGCGATGTCCTCAGAAAGAAGGTGGAGTGATCGGACCGATGATATCCATTCTCCATGCTTCGAATGGCTAGGATGCCACTGTCGGATGTAGAAATTCGGATGGCTGGTGGGTGAAGTCCACGTGGACTTGGCAGGCTTTGTACTTTCTTGCATAGTCTATCGCATCCACTACCATCGTGGGCCAGTAGTAGCCCATTCGACGAAGACGGTCTTGCAATTTAGGGCCAGGCTGATGGTCCCCGCAGACACCGTCATGAGCTTTTCGTACGGCTTCTGCGCTTGACAGACATCGAAGCAGTAATCCATCGTAGGATCGGCAGTACATCATTTTTGTCTCTGTATCGTAGAAGAATCTGAGAGAACGCCTTCTGATGGAAGTGGCTTCCTTTGGGTTCTCGGGCAGGATGTCGTAGACTATGAAGTCTATGAATGGTTGTCTCCAGTCTGGCACTTCGTCGATCGTCTGAGCGGAATAACTCGCCACGAATTGAACGTTGTTCTTGGGACAGACCAGTTCGTGGCCTATCATGTCAACCGAATGATGAGTATGATTTGGCACTGCTAGGGAAGCGGTAAGGCCTGCTAGGGCATCGGCTTCGATGTTTTGGAGTCTGGGAACGTGTTCGATAAAGAATCCCTCAAATGACGAAATAATATTGATCGCTATTTGGTGATAGGGGATCATGTCTTTATGGCAGACTTCGTATGAACCCCGGATCTGATTGACGATTAGCTGTGAATCGCCTTATGCTTCCAGATATTCTACCCCCAGCTCTCTTGCAAGTTGGAGGCCAATGACTAACGCATTGTACTCGGCCACATTGTTAGAGCAGGGTTCTGTGAGAGAGTAAGCGCGATTGATCACCAACCCGGAAGGAGAAACCAGCACCATCCCGACTCCGACGACAATGTTGTCCTTAGGTCCGATCCTTGAGGCGCCGTCGAAGAACATTCGCCATATATCATCGTGAGAGGTTGCATGCGAGTCGGCGACCTCATCTGGGATTCTTTCATATATGCTGGACGACTCCGAGCCTGGGTGGGCTGCTAAAAAGTCTGTCAGAGCTTGACGTTTAATAGCCTTTTGCAGGACGAAGATCATATGATAAGGAGACAACAATATTGCCCATGTGGCGAGGCGGGAGCTGAGTGCTCCTGGTTTAGTCATGAGGACCCTGAGAGGGTTGACTCGTGAGATCACATGTATGGTTTGTCCTGTGACATAATGTCGCGACTTTTGAATGGCGAACACCAGGGCGAGGCATTCCTTCTCTACGGTGGTGTATCGGTGTTCCGGCCCCATCATTATTCGGCTGAGGTAATATATAGCTTGTTCATGGCCTGCATTATTGTTTTGTGCCAGCAGAGCACCGAGGGAATGCTCTATTGCTCATACATATAGCAAGAATGGTTTCCTAGCAACCGGGGCCACCAAGACTGGAGGGTTCGACAAATATTCTTTGATGCTGTCGAAGGCACGCTAGCACTCTTCATCCCATACGAACGAGACGCCTTTCTTCATGAGATGGGTAAATGTCTGACATCGCCGGGAGAGGTTAGAAATGAACCTCCTGATGTAAGCCAGCCTCCCTTGAAGGCCTTGAGTTCACAGAGATTTCTCGGGGGACCCATCTCCATAATTGCCTTCGTCTTCTCTAGATCTACATGAATTCCCTGGGCAGTAATAATAAAACCCAAGAATTTTCCGCTGGATACTCCCAAGAAGGATTTTGTAGGATTTATCTTCAGGTTGTGCGCTCGCATCAGGTCGAATACCATCCTCAGATCCTACAGATGGTCTCCCTTATAGCGACTCTTGACGGCGATGTCATCAACATAACGATCCACAGTCTTGCACAAGTGGTCTCTGAAGATGATACTCATGGCCCTTTGATATGTTGTGCCAACATTCTTTAAACCGAAAGGCATGACTGTGTAGCAGTATGTGCCAATCGGTGTTCGGAATGATGTATGTGATAGGGAGGGGGAACTCATCTTTGGGACACACCTCGTTCAGATTGCGGAAGTCGATGCAGATTCGAATCTTCCCATTCTTCTCGAAGACTGGTACTATGTTGGCGACCCAGTACGGATGTTGTTCTTCACGAATGAAGCCGCTGGCTATCAGTTTATTGACTTCGGCTTCGATCGCATCCATGATGCCCGGGCGGAAGCGTCGCTGTTGTTGTTTGACCGGCTTTGCATCTGGCCGAATATTGAGCTTGTGAAGGGCAACCTCGGGGTTTAGTCCTGGCATGTTTTCATAGCTCCAGGCGAACACATCAATATATTCTTTGACAAGTTCCAGTAGAGATTCACGCTCTTCGTCTGTCAGGCTTTTACTGACGAAGATTGGTTTTGGAGAAGATTCGCTGCCGAGGTCGACCTGTATAACCTCATCTTTAGTAGGAGGTTCTCTCTGTTCGAATCGCTTTTCCCATTGTGCATCCAGCTGTTGGGCCCACGGCTCTAACTCGAGGATTTCAGGAATGTCTTCATCTTCTTCGTAAGCGTCGGCGAATGCCATATTGACTGACAGGACTTGTCTGAATACGTCTCCGATGCTGGCATCCAAATCAGAAGTTGGTGACCCGGTTGAATGTGAATGCCAGTCGCATTCCTCATCTGAACTTTCAAGGGTCGTTACGGGCGTAACATACCCTAGTCCACATCGGGTCTTGCTGTAGTAGTCCCATGGTTTGCTGGCCGGGACTGGTGGCTTTAAAGGTAATCGTCGACCAGTGCCGTAGTTCAAGCCTGGCGTAGTCTTCAGATCATACACCTGTTTTTGCATGAGATATTTGGATTGGGGGCTATACAGATAAAGAGGCAGTCTCCCGGCATCTGATTCGAGATCGACCTTCTCTATGGTGAAGGGCTGTAGGTCGTCCTTCCGGCCGAAGATGATTGGATGGTCTCCTTCCTTGATTATGCGGTAGGCGTCTTCTACTGGAGTAAGCTGGTTTGCGGTGTAAACATTTGTCACATGTGTGTGTAGGTGAGTGCATATACCGTGTTCCATAGCATACATTGTACAAAGCTTATTAAGCTCGAGGTAGTTCAAAGATAGCCCATTATTGATGAAGTAAGATATCTTTTCTAGCGAGATTACATCATTTGCGGAGGGAACATCAGTGTGGCAGCCACATACTTGGCCAGTTCTGGTTCTTCTTCGGCCACCCCTTGTATAAATGAAGACCGAGAGGATGACCTGGACAGCTTGATCATCAGGGGTTCTGTTGGTGGGGTCGAACGTAGAGTTGTTGGCAAACTAGCGACCCCCAGTTTGGTACTCGATGCTGGGCGGAGAGTTATTGGCTCGCTAGAAGCCCTAGACTTTGTATCGAGGTGACGATTCTTCTTGGGAAGGCGTATCGTCATTGGCTTGTCGGAGGGGTTGAGCTTTTCCGTTTGTGGCTGGCCGGCTCTCGGTAGTCTGATTGTCAGTGGCTCCGTTGTGGGTCTCGGCGCTTAGCCGGACCTTGGCAGCCGGATTACCATTTGCCCTTCTTGTGCCGAGAGGATGATTGCGTCCTTACGCAGAGCGGCCGTAAGGGGTACAGATTTGCCAGGTTTGCGAGCTTGGAGGTGGATCGTTAGAGGTTCTTCTGATCCTGTGGCCGTCTCAGTTCGAGCTTGCACATCTTCATCCAGGTGCCTCTTCGACTTTTCGTATAGGCAGGAGTCCGAGTAGTAGGATTCAACCCCTTTGAAGGGATCGATGTCGGCAAATTCTGTCCTTACGAAGCCGTGCTTGTCGACATACTTGAAGCACTGGTACAGCATGGAAGGTACGATCATATAATCGTGTATGCAAGGGCATCCCAGGAGGATGTTGTATGAAGTATCCGCATCTATGACGTAACAGGTTACCTCTGACTGAAGATCGCCAATTTGGCACTTCAAGCGAATCTTTCCGATCGGGTAGCTCCTGCCCGAATTAAAACCGCTGATGGCGGTACTTGTTGGCGTTAGGCGATGCATAGGAATGCGGAGATGATGTAATGGGCCCTTCATAATGATGCTTATGAAAGAACCAGGATCAATGTGCATCCGATCTGTAGAAACGAAATCGTAAAGCACAATACTCTAGAGGGGGGGTGAATAGAGTTGGCAGCGGAATATTAGTAATTAAAAAATGTTAGCAAAAAGATCACAGAATAATAATCACAATTAAATAATGTAAAGGCAGAGATAAGAAGGCAAACGCAAAGACAGCGATGTATACTGGTTTCCCTCTGTTGAGGACTAATCCAGTCGGTAGAACTCTTGCTACCAATTGAATCCACTATTGGCAAAACTGCAACTTTTCTTACGAAGTCCTTGCAACTTCTACAACGCGAGCTTTGATACGAAGAACTCGTCCAACTTCAATTGTGAAGAGGTATTCTTCAAATCAAGCCTTCTGATTACAATCACTCAGAACTTCTAGACCGTACCATACTGGCAAATCGACTAGAGGATTGTAATTGGCTTGGGATTTGAAAATTAAAGCTCAAGAAAACTCTTTGGAAGACTGAAAGCTTTAGATAGAGAGAAGATTGAAAGTGAATGAGTGAGTTAAAATGATCGAAATCCTTCTCTATTTATAGGAGTTCCAAAGACAGAATTCGGGCAGAATTCGGGCAGAACTCTGTGAGAAAATCTCGGTCAAATCCCCAACTGCAGGAGGACCAAGTTCCAGAGGATTCAAAAATCAAAACGGCCACTAAACGAACTCTGGCCGAACTCTGGCCGAGTTCTGTCATGGTTAGGTTAGGTTTTAAAAATTAGTTTTTGGTGATTTTTGAAAACCTTTTTGAAGCTTTTGTTAATAAGAATGTTTTTCAAAACAAAGGATATTTAAAAAGTATTTTGAAAACATTTTGGAATAGCCTATTTGCCAGTATGACTCGGTGTACAACGTATTCCTAGACTCAATAAAATAAAAAATACATTGCTTAAAGAAATACAGACTCGAACAGGAAAACATCGCTTCAGTTTTGAATTGAGTAGATAGCTATTCTTGATCATGTCCAAGAGTCCGATACATCCTGACTAGCTTCATATATCGAGACAGAGTTTGATCAATTATTAAAATCAGTTTGACCATATGACCAATGGGCCAACAATCTCCCCCATTTTGATAATTGACAAACTATGAATGATATAACATTAAAGCTTGGAATAAAATCAAAAATTGTTCATGTCCTGCATTTTCTCAAAAGAATGTTAGATCTTTATTTTTCTCCCCCGTTGTCACTTAGCAAAATAATTGTAAAAGAGAAAAACTCCCCCGCAATCATTGCATAAATAACAAACAGTGAAGAAATACAAGAAAATAATAATGATAAATGATAGAAACAAACTGGCATGTATTTGTTCGCAGGCAGTTTATAAAACAATGAATTATTTCACAGGTAGTTTATAATAGAGAAGCAGATAAAGATGCTATAAATAAGTAAATAAACTGATGTGAACCATAAACTACGCATCTCATAAAGATAAAAGGATATTCAGATGACATCAATAAAATAAATCCAGTACAAGTCCTCAAAGAAATACTGATAATAAAGTCTAAAAAGATAGAAAAACTTGGAATGTCGGAGCATTTCCAAGTATACAGTAGATAATATCTAAGTCTCAAACATCAACTAACATATCACAACTCCTCATCATCATCATCATCATCATCATCATGATGACCAGCATGTCCAGAAGGACCAACTCCAGAGGTACCCGCGCCAGAAGGGTGAGAAGGAGTGCCAGTGTAAAACTCACCGACATAGTCATGAGGAGGAGCACGGTCAGAACGGTACCAATCATATGCGTTACCGGGCTGAAAGTAGGCATGAACAGCCTCATCCTCACAGCGGTAACCAAAGAAAGCTGGATCTCTAGGGATGGAACCGGCTGAATGTGCAGTCTGGGCGAAACGAAGATCAGCTAAGGAATTTACAATCGCCTGATAACGGGTGACGTCACGGAACTCACGTTCGCGGGCCATATCCGTCACCGAGGCGTGCAAATCTGAAAGGTGCTGGTGTATGCCTTCAAATGTCATAGCATACTGCTGAGGAGGTGGAGGAGGTGGAGCAGTAGCAGGAGCAGAAGCAGGAGGAGGAGCAGCTGCAGTCATACTGCGACGAGATAACTTGAGAAATTTGGACTCAGGGTCTTGAGTACAAGTTGATAAGTCAATATCGAAACGCTGGAAGATGCGTAGGAGAATCATCGCATAAGAGAGATTTCTATCTCTTGCACGACAACGTCCCATCATCTGAATAATGGTCTTAGGGGCAGAAAATGGGATCCCCTTAAGAATGTGATACATAGCAGATAATTCAAGAGACGTGACATCATCCTTAGAAGTAGACTTCGGAAGGAGAGTGGAGTAAATGATACGGTGCAATTCATAATTAAACAAGTTCAAGTTGTTTGCCTTGAACTTTCCAGAGCAAACTCTATCAGGTGCACAAAGTTCAGCTTTGAAACTGGTAAGTGTCGTACCTTCGAGGAAATCAAACTCAGTGATATCAACAAGCGGTTCACCTTCGTTAGGAATACCAAGGATCTCTGTTAAGAGAACATCATTTAAATTGATATCTAATCCTCCAACACGAGTACTCACGTCAAACGTGTTTAATATGATATTGCAGTAAAACAGTCTAATGGCATTAGTTGCTACGGGAAAACAAAGTTTAACAAAATATTGTAACCCTAATGCCTCAAAGAAATGGCGATGAACAGGAAATACAGTCCACTTGATGGGAGCGCCTGTGCATATGGATCTCATGGAGAAGTCTCCTTACCACAGTAAGGCTTGGTCTAGGGTTTGAAAGTAAAACCCGTCGAACGCACCGTCGCTAGATTGGACTGGCGAAAAGAGGGAATCCATGGGTGGATTCGAAGATGAACCTTCCTCACTTGGGTTGGTTGTCTTCTTCCTCTTGAAGGGGTTAAATCCCTTGGGTGCCATTTGTACAATAAAAGGAAATATGCACGAAATTAAACGGAGGGGAAATAAGGAGTTATACCTCCCGAGATTAGAGTATGTTGTAGAGAACGACGAACTCCGCACGAATCCAAAGTTTAGATTGATTTCACCACTTGGATTGGAAGAGAGGGAGTGGTGAAGAACTAGGGTTAGGGGGTTCTCTCGTACGTCTGCTGGTGTTGTTTGATGTGGTTTGGAAGCAATGAAGAAGAAAGGCTCTCGGGTTCTGGTTATATAACCTGATACCTTCAACCGAACTCGGGCCGAATTCGGGCCGAATTCTGGCCGAATTCGCCTGGGGTTGGTTTGGAACACTTTCTTTTTCATTGGCTCATTTCAAATATTTAATTCAAAGATTAGTAATTTTAACCTTCAATTAACATAATTAATATTATTTTATGGATTAAATATCGTTACACAGCGACTGTTTCAGATTAGCTGTAGGAGTACTATCCCAACTGGCGGAGGTTCACCGGGGAACTCTTAAGTACCGCTTCGCTTCAACCGTAGTTGTGGTGACAGACAGACTCTTTATTAGCTTGTCTCTAACACAGTTTTTGCGTATTAAAATATAATCATAAAATAAAATTAATTAATATTATTGACGTCCAAAATTCCTAATTCTCGACGTAAATAATTGAAACGATCTTCTGCTAGAGATTTTGTGAAAATATCAGCTAATTGATTCTCAGTATCTATGTACACAAGGTCAATATCTCCATTTTGATGATGATCTCTTAGAAAATGATGTCGAATCTCGATATGTTTAGTACGAGAGTGACATACTGGATTCTTAGTCAAATTAACAGTGCTCGTGTTATCACAAAAAATGGAAATATGTGTGTAAAATAAATCATAGTCTTCTAAGGTTTGTTTCATCCACAAAATCTGAGCACAACAACGTCCTGCGGCAATATACTCAGCCTCTGTTGTTGATAGGGCTACAGAATTTTGCTTTTTACTAAACCATGAGACTAAAGCCTTGCCTAAGAAATGACATGTGCCACTGGTACTTTTTCTATCAACTTTGTATCCAGCAAAATCTGCATCCGAATAACCAATAAGATCAAAGGACTTTGTTTTAGGATACCATAAGCCAACAGAAGAAGTGCCCTTAAGGTATCGAAAGATACGCTTAACTGCGCACAGAGGTGATTCCTTTGGATTGGCTTGAAAACATGCACACAGGCAAACACTAAACATAATATCTGGACGACTAGCAGTTAAATAAAGTAAACTACCGATCATACCTCGATACTTACGTGTGTCGACCGGCTTGCCTTGTTCATCAATATCAAGCTTTATTGAAGTTGCCATCGGAGTGCCAATAGGTTTGACATTGTCCAGATCAAACTTCTTTAGCAAATTTTTTGTGTACTTGGCTTGATTTATGAATGTCCCATTGTCAGTTTGTTTGATTTGCAGTCCGAGAAAGAATTTCAGCTCTTCCATCATGCTCATCTCAAACTCATTCTGCATACACTTAGAAAATTCTTGACACAGAGATTCATCAGTAGATCCAAATATAATATCATCAATATAGACTTGTATTAAAAGAAGCTTACCATTAAAGGACTTAATAAAAAGTGTAGTGTCAACCTTGCCTTTTGAAAAATCGTTGTCATGTAGGAAGGAGCTTAGACGATCATACCAAGCACGAGGGGCTTGTTTCAAACCGTATAAAGCTTTCTTCAACTTGAAAACATGATCAGAGTTTTTAAAATCTGTGAAACCTGGAGGTTGTGCTACAAAAACTTCTTCTTTTATAAAATCGTTTAAAAATGCACTCTTGACATCCATTTGAAATAATTTGAAATTATAAAAACATGCAAATGCACATAACATGCGAATGGATTCTAATCTCGCAACTGGGACGTAAGTCTCATCGTAGTCAATACCTTCTTCCTGATTGTATCCTTGAGCTACGAGTCGAGCCTTATTACGAGTCACTAAACCATTCTCATTAAGTTTATTTCGGAATACCCAATGGGTGCCAATGACCGGATGATCAATAGGCTTGGGAACAAGTTCCCAAACTTGATTCCGTTCAAATTGGTATCATTCCTCTTGCATAGCATCTATCCAAAAGTTATTACTACATGCTTCATCAATAGTTTTGGTTTCTAGCTGTGAAATAAATGCAACACTAGAAACAATATCTCTACTGGATGTACGAGTACTTACACCTTTGGTAATGTCACCAATTACCAAATCCTTCGGATGATCAGCCGTAAATTTTAATCTTTTCGGCAGACTCTGAAGGTAGCTGGTTCCTGGATCTTCTCTAGGAGGATCAGCTAGTGCTGAGCTTGGTTGAGAATCAGCTGGTGTTGAGCTTGGTACAGATGGATCTTCGTCATTGTCATCGATAGTCATTTGATTCAATTCATCAAATGTGACGTTGATTGATTCTTCGATGATCATGGTTCGTTTGTTGAAGACTCTGTATCCTTTGCTCTTGGCCGCATAACCTAAAAATATACCTTCATCGGCCTTTTCGTCAAACTTTCCTAAATTATCTTTTGTATCAAGAATAAAGCACTTACAACCAAATATTCTAAAATATGAAACTGATGGAATTCTATCAAACCATAACTCAAATGGAGTCTTCTTCGATTTGGGTCGAATTAGAACTCTATTGAGAACAAAACAAGCTGTATTGACAGCTTCAACCCAAAAATATTTGGGTAGACTAAACTGGTTTAACATTACTCTGGCCATTTCGGATAGAGTTCTGTTCTTACGTTCCACAACTGCATTTTGTTGTGGAGTCCTAGGGTAGGAGAACTCGTGTACAAAACCGTGTGTGTCACAAAATTGCTCAAACTTTATATTTTCGAATTCGCCACCATGATCGCTTCTAATACTAGTGATCATGTAACCTTTTTCATTCTGTACTTTCTTGCAAAAGGCGACAAATTCGAATAATGCATCATTCTTGTGTGTCAAGAAGTATACCCACGTGTATCTAGAAAAATCATCTATAATTATAAAAGCATATAGCTTACCTCCGAGGCTAGCAACTCTGCTAGGAACAAATAAGTCCATATGTAGCAATTGTAGAGGTCTAGTAGTACATACTGCATTTACTGACTTGAATGTGGATCTGGTAGCTTTGTTTTTTTCACATTGGCTGCATACCGAATCCTTCTTGAATGTTATGTCCGGTAAACCGCGTACTAGCTTCTTTGTGGATAATCTTGAGATTGTGTCCATATTTACGTGGCCGAGTCTCATATGCCACAGATGACTCTCATCACTTTTAGCCATTAAGCATCTACCAACATCACCGATACCAATGACATACCCTTTCAAGTTATTACCGAAGGAAACATAACCTTCCTTCTTCTTCTTCGACAGTGTTACAAATAATGTAGCATCACCGGTCATATGCCGTGAACAACCGCTATCGAAGATCCATTTGCTTTTAGCATGTGAAGGGTGTTCCACCTACAAAACAGTTTGTAGATGAAACTTTTGGTACCCATTTCTTGTAGGGTCCTGAAATGTTAGCTTTTGGTATCCAAGCATAAATATTTAAATCAACAAGCTTTCTGACTCTACATGCAGGAGAGATATGACCAATGAGGCCACAATAATGACAATGTGCATGTCGAGTGTTGAAAGCTGAGTGGTGTGCATGGTTGGTAGGTTTAGGTTTTCTAGTATAGAAGAAAGCATACCTATAATCCTGTTTGGGCTTAACCTTTTGGGGTAAAGGTTTGATAGGGTTAGGTCTGACAGTGTTTGGCTTGGAAATGTTCCAATTTTTTGGTAAGTGACACGTATTAGGGTAGGAAGCAGCAGGTTCAGGCTGTTTTTCTAACCTAATTTCTAATCTTTTGGAAGTGTCATACAACTTAGTATAATCAGAAGTGAGTGTTTCCATTCTGATTTGTGCACATCGAAGACTTTTCTTCTCTATAGAAAGTTCTTCTTTCAGTTGGTCGATAACTTTGTCTTTCTCTTCAGATGACTTGGTAGTCTCGTGTAATAAGAGCTTGATAGAAAAAAGCTCACCAGACTCACTAACATTATTTCTAACCTCAGCTAGTAGGTCGGTAAGTCTACCTATTTCACCTTTGTACTCTTTGAGTACCTTCTTAGAGGTCTGATACTTGCTACGCAGTTTCCTGTAATCACTTATCAGTTCACTGAAGGCATCTACTAATTGCTCAAAGGTGAAGTCATCATACGTATCAACTATAGGTTCAGTAGGTACCTGATCGGATGCCATAAAGCATACGTTTGCAGCGTCTTCTGATTGTTCGTCTTCTGAGTCGCTGGCTTCACTTTTATGCCATATGCTGGTGTTGGCATACTTCTGTGATGTTGATCTTTTCAGGTTCCCTTTTTCATACTTGTTGCTCTTCTTGCTTGATGATGAGTTTGTAGGATAATCCTTCTTCATGTTTCCCTTCTTCTTGCAGCCATAGCAGACAGCATCATCTTGATACCATTTGTTGTTGTTGTTTTCTTTGGCTCTCTTCTCATGTCTCATGAATCTCTTGAATTTCCTTGCTAGGAGTGCTTGATCTTCAGCATCAGATTCACTGCTGTCTGAGTCACCTTCAGCAGCTTTTCTGTGCTGACCCTTGAAAGCGATCGTCTTCTCCTTTGGTGTAGGCTTTTCAAAATCTTGTAGCTTCAGTTCATGAGTGAGTAGCTTACCCATGAGTACTTCGAGGGACATAGTTGTGAGGTCGTTCCCTTCAATGATTGCAGTAGCCTTTTGAATCCAGTTCTTGGTAAGTGCTCGCAGGAGTTTGCGAATCTTTTCATGGTTACTGTACTCTTTGCCTAGGGAGGACAAAGGATTTATAATATCCAAGAATCTCTCGAACATTTGAGTAACTGTTTTATTGGGCTTCATCTTGAACACCTCATACTCTTGAGTAAGTCTGCTGACCTTTGATTCTTTGACTTGAGTCGTGCCTTCATGTGTGACTTTAAGTAGCTTCCACACTTCATTAGCCGTTGTGCAGATAGACACCCTGTTAAATTCAGTTCTGTCTAAAGCACAAAATAGAGTGTTAATAGCACGTGCGTCAAGACTGGCCTTTTTCTTTTCTTCCTCTGTATATCTGCTATGGGGTTTTTCAACTAAAACCCCATCAACATTTATACGAGGTGGCCTTTGATAGCCATCAATAACAATAGACCATAAATCAAAGTCAAGTGATTTCAAGAAGAAACTCATCCGTGTTTTCCAATAGGTATAGTTCGTACCATCAAACAGTGGAGGTCTGTTTGTGGCCTGGCCTTCACTTGTGAATTTCACAGTTGCCATGTGTTGTGCTGTGATCTATATAACAATTAATTAAAATGAATAAATAATTGCAATGTTACCTTGCTTTACCTGTAACACCCGCTCTGATACCAATTGTAGGAACGAAATCGTAAAGCACAATACTCTTGAGGGGGGTGAATAGAGTTGGCAGCGGAATATTGCTAATTAAAAAATGTTAGCAGAAAGATCATAGAATAATAATCATAATTAAATAATGTAAAGGCAGAGATAAGAAGGCAAACGCAAAGACAACGATGTATACTGGTTTTCCTCTGTTGTGGACTAATCCAGTCGGTAGAACTCTTGCTACCAGTTGAATCCACTATTGACAAAACCGCAAGTTTTCTTACGAAGTCCTTGCAACTTCTACAACGCGAGCTTTGATACGAAGAACTCGTCCAACTTCAATTGTGAAGAGGTATTCTTCAAATCAAGCCTTCTGATTACAATCACTCAGAACTTCTAGACCGTACCGTACTGGCAAATCGACTAGAGGATTGTAATTGGCTTGGGATCTAAAAATTAAAGCTCAAGAAACCTCTTTGGAAGACTGAAAGCTTTAGATAGAGAGAAGATTGAAAGTGAATGAGTGAGTTAGAATGATCGAAATCCTTCTCTATTTATAGGAGTTCCAAAGACAGAATTCTGGCAGAATTCGGGCAGAACTCTATGAGAAAATCTCGATCAAATCCGCAACTGCAGGAGGACCAAGTTCCAGAGGATTCAAAAATCAAAACGGCCACTAACCGAACTCTGGCCGAGTTCTGTCAGGGTTAGGTTAGGTTTTAAAAATTAGTTTTTGGGGATTTTTGAAAACCTTTTTGAAGCTTTTGTTAATAAGAATGTTTTTCAAAACTAAGGATATTTAAAAAGTATTTTGAAAATATTTTGGAATAGCCTATTTGCCAGTACGACTTGGTGTACAACGTATTCCTAGACTCAATAAAATGAAAAATACATTGCTTAAAGAAATACAGACTCGAACAGGCAAACATCGCTTCAGTCTTGAATTGAGTAGATAGCTATTCTTGATCATATCCAAGAGTCTGATACATCCTGACTAGCTTCATATATCGAGACAGAGTTTGATCAATTATTAAAATCAGTTTGACCATATGACCAATGGGTTACGTCACCGATGTATCCAGTGTAGTATAACGGACGATAGTGCATGTTGGTCTTAATGAGCATATCTTGCGAAGTGAAGACAATGTTGGGCAACGCTCCTATACAAGCGCTGTCTTGGAGATTTGCAGGCGGGCTCTCTTCTGTGAGGTTGACCTGAGCCAGATAGGCGTCGGCATTCTGGAGTGCATCGCTCAAAGCCGCGCGAACATCCTTTGAGAGTCTCAGGAGCTCGTATAATGACAATTTGGCCGGTGTGTTGGCCAATTGTGCTAGGATGTCAAAGTTGTAGGGGCTTTCCAGTCCATTAGATGCCTCTTTTCGGAGGGATTTGTCAAAGCGAGTCTCCTTCGGCCTAGGCTTGTCGGTCGTCGGAGGTGGAGAAGGTCCTGGAGCGTCAGTAGTAGCCGGCTGATGTTCTTCAGTCGGGTTATCTGGTGCAGGCTGGGATTGAGCACCAGACCGAGTGACGACAGCTGCAGCTTCCTCGACATCCACCGAAATTTTACGGCAGGATCTGACTTTTCTGTTCTTTTTCTTACCAATGGAGGGTGGTGTGGACTGAGTCACCTCAGGTACCAGGTCCGGATGGACCCACATGATCTCCCCCCGTGATGTGGTGAGGGGCACTAGACCAGCAGCCTGATCCCGAGGAGGTGGAAGATTAGCAATCTCCATTGTCACCAGAGGGACGGGTATCACGCCGTCTTGAGCCTCTGTTGGAGGGAAGCTGCCGCATTGTACTGATACCATATTGGCTGCCACAGTCACTTCTTCGAAATCAATGGCCAGAGCGTTTGAATCGATGAGATATTGGATGTATCGCTTCAGTTGGTAGCAGTCGTGTGTAGCATGGTGGACGTAGCGTTAGTAATAGCAGTACTTTGGGTTCTCCATTTCTGCCGGCCGAGGTTCCCGTCGTGGTGGAGGGAGCTGAATTCTATCTCCTTGTATGAGTATGTCCAAAATGGGCTTAACATGGCCGTCTTCGAAGGAGTAGGTCATTTGCGGTCATTGCTTGTCTGTCGGTTTTGACTCAGGCTTCTGGGCCGTGTCGGCCACCATAGCCTGCTTGCCCTTGTCGTCCCGATTGTTGGAGGAGTTACCACCATTGTTGTTGGTGGTATTAGGGCGCTTGCCCTTGTCCTCTCCCTCGAGATGTGCAATCCCAGTTGGCGAGCCTTCTTCAATCTGTCCTCGGTGCTAGTGGCACTGATGATGAACGTCTTCCAGTCCTTGAATTGACTTTCACCCATCTAGAGGCTGATTGTTGGAAGCAGTCTCTTTTGGCAAATTTCAATTAAGGAGGAATCTGGATTACCGGATGGCTACTTTATGGCGGTTTGGCCGAACCGCTCAATATAGTTCCTTGTCAGCTCTTTCTACCTTTGAACGACGTCCATGAGGGTGGACATTGTGATGTTCTGTCCTACTTCATAGAACCTCTCCAAGAACATGCGCTTAAAGCTGGCGAAGGAGTGGATGCAGTTGTCTGGCAGGTTACGGTACCAGTCGAAGACGACCCCTTTCAATGCCCCGATGAATAATCGTGTAAGGATGGCATCGTCATGGGGCAGATGGTCGGTGGTGACCTCAAAGTAAGTGATGTACCGGCTTGCGGAGGTCCTCCCATCATATGGATTGATGTAGAATGGTTTATACTCTGGTGGGAAGGGAACATCTCTCCATGCAGCGGGATACGGTTGTCGTATCCTGAGGTCTTGGCAGTTTTCTCGGGCATGGAACATGGCTCAAAGCTCCTGGACCTCCCTTCTTGCCTCTCTGGCTTCGTCTGCAGCGGTAGGAGCAGCCATTTCAGGAGGATTATTGACCGGGTTTGGTGCCGCTGAATTTGAGTTCGGATTGACCGCGGGACCCACGCTTGTTTGGCCGGGCGTCCCTCCTTGCAGAGTTGGAAGAGCCGCATTAATCTCGTCCACAGATTTGACCAAAGTGCATAGTATAGCCTCCAGAGTGTCGATGCGCTGGCGATCACTGGTGCCATCTTGATCGCCGTTTGTCACGAACGCCGTCCTAACGCGAGTCGAAATGGAAGGAACGGTGGACGACGTGCCCTCCGAATCATACCCTTGTACAGAGAAGTCATCGGGGTATGTGGGAATGTTCTCCTCTGGTTCGGACTCAGAAGGAATAGTACCCCCAGCTTCAGAGCTTGCTTCATCTTGAAAGTCGTGGACGTCATCGGGGACGTCGGCACCTGCTGTATCTGATGGGAGAGTTATTTCCCCGAGCTCGTCTCCTTGGAACATCGGATTATCGTGGATGTTCTGAGGAGTGCTACCCCCAGTTTCAGTAACCCCCAGTGGTGTGGATGATGAATCTCCTACTGTAGTAGATTTTGTCTTCGAACGGGTACCTTGGAAAACTCCGGTGGTGGACAACCGTTTAGACGACATTTTCTTAGTCACAGTGGTTGAAATCTTCGGGCTGGGAACGTTTATCTTCTTCCCTCTCCCATCGGCTGGGATTTTCTAAGTAGAGTTGCAAGAGACGACGGGAGGCGCTTCATCCTCTGAGCTTGGTCGTTGCAGCCTTTAGAAAACAGACTGCCGATCCTCTCTTGCTGTCGCGTTGTTACAACAGCAGTTGATAATGACCTGGGTGCAGTGACGTCCATGTAAGGACTCTTTGCATACCGAGGCTACTTCTCTTTCCTTGCGCTTGTGGAGGATAGCCTCACGAAAGTCAGATAGGTTCGGAACGACCATGTTTGCTCCCTGGATTTTGGGAGACTTTTGGGAACCACTCTGTCTGTTTGCCGCCGGGGGCTGGACTCGAGTGGTTCTGTACAACTTCCCATCAGAGGCCCGTATAACCATATGTGGAACGCTCGGATGGTCAGAGGTCGGGACAACGGTCTGAGCTCACCAAGCTCGCGCTGTCCTAGACTTCTTCACTCTAGTGCGTGAGGGCACATAGTAGGAAGAGTCTAAGTGGTGCTGGAGAGAGTCAGATATGTTTTCTTGGGAGCATGAGAGATCAGGACCATAGGAGAGGCGATCGAAGACTGAGCCGCGTGGAGTAGGCGACATGCGGCTGGAATCAACAGTCTTCCTGCGGCTGGCAGTTGTGGCTGCATAGGCTTTCTTCATGCGGCTGGAAGTCTCAGCCGCATGAGTTTTCTCCATACGGCTGGAAGTTCTGGCCGCATGGATATTCTTCATGCGGCTGGCAGTTTCGGCCGCATGAGCATCATGCATGCGGCTGGCAGTCTTGGCCGCATGAGTGTTTGGCTTCTTCCTGGAGCACATAGAATCACTCTTTGTCCCTACAAGTCCAGCATCGTAGTGCTTTCCTCTGCCAGACTTGGGGACATCAGAGTCCTCTATGGCTTGAAGTGGGGCCGCATGAGAGTCGCCTTCGTCGTCTTGGGCAGCAGAGAGTACTCCGTCAAGGGCCTGGGGAGGAGCAAATAATTTTGGCCTCCACTCCCTGTGAGCCTTCTTTGTACGGGTTTGTTTCGGGGCCGGGCCAGCGCTCCCGTCGGAGAGCATTTCTTCAAACGCCTGTTGGTCGAAACGGACGACCATCTTCTGTTGCGTGGAGCCAAGTTTGGCTGCATCCGATTGCGTCACCAACTTCTCAGCCGTGGAGAAGTTTGTCCCCAGCAGAGTCGCCATCGTGTTTGCCATGAATTATAAAAGAACAGAACAATTATATCGAAGGACTGGACTTTTACTTCACAATATAAAATCGCTTGTACAAAGAAAGCCTAGGGACGAAAACCTAGGTACAATAATCTAAGTATAATTGTTTATTTTAGATTCTGGGGGGTGACGGTAGAGGCTCGGGAAAGCGACGACAGCTTTGCCTTACTCCTTGCACGATCGGGTGCAGCCTTGGCTCCGGGGAAGAAATGCTCTCAGGATGCCCTCTGTGTGTGCCTTTGCCTCTCTGCGCTCTTTTTTTTTAAGTCTCTCCAGGTGCTCTAGTGCTCTCTAAAATCCTCTCTCTTGCAAGGGAATAGCACCTTGGTATTTATAGGAGTGGGATACGATCATTAGGGTTTGCAATGATTGCCTCCTTGAGAAGTCGGCGGTTAAAGATCAATTAATCTGGGCCATTAATTCTGATTGTAGCAAATCTAGGCCATTAATGTGGATTGCATCAAATCTCTGTGGGCAATTAATGATGATTGCCACAAAACCTCATGATTTGTTTTGCCAAGCTCGGATCTCCTGCCACGTGTTCAATTTGCATGATTGTAAATGATCTGCTTTGATCCCAATAATTATGAGGATGGCACTAAACCTGGTTGTTGGGATTTGTTGATGAATCTTGATCGATTTGATGCCACGTGTCTCACTATTATTATGCTGCTAACTGTAGGGACGCGGGAAAAACTAATCTTCTGCCACGTGTCTTAACCGCGAGCCACTTAGGAAATCTGAACCACATGAGGATTGTTCCCTACTGAGCCGCATAAGACTGGCCATGTCACAAGGCTGCTTGGGCGTGGCCTCTGAAAATTTGAACCGTATGGAGATGATCTGAGCCGCATGAGCATAGGCGACCGCATGATGGGTGGCTTCTCAGTGAGCCGCATGAAGATAGTCCTCGTGAGGCGCATAGGGTAGACTCTGCCTGAACCGCATGAGGTTGCCTCTACCGGAGCCGCATGAGGTGGCCTCTGACTGAGCCGTATGTGACTGTCCATGTGTCAAGGCCGCATGAAGGATTTTAGGGTCTGATGGATTGTGTCAGAGATTTCCTTCGTTTCCCTAGGAGTCTACCATTATGACATAGTCATTATTACAGCTTTATGTCAGAGCCGTCAGTTCTCCTTTATGTCAGAGCATTAAATAGGGCCTTTGCTTAATGGCCAATGGTAGAAGCAAACCGTAGAAGGCCACGTGTTGTTGCTTGAGCCGCATGTCCAAGTTGGTGACTTTTGAACTGCATGATGCCCTTGAGCCGCATGAAGCTCGTCTGTTTTTTGAACCGTATGGGTTTTCCTGTTCTGAACCGTATGGGCAATTATGTTCTTTTCCATGCTTCTACAACATCTTGATGGAAATCTATTACATCTCGAATTTTCATTCTAAATACAACATGAAGGTCTATTACATCTTTGGATCTTCTTATTTGTTGGTGGCAATTCCTTGTCGTCTCGACCTGAAGCAACAAGCCAGACAATGGAATCGACTCTGGTCTTCATTCTCAGAAAGACGAAAGAAGAACCACAGAGTACAGCAGCCCAAAGATGAGCTGATGTCAATACAACTGGTAGAGAGAAAATACAACTGGTGGAGAGAAGATGACCCGCCAAGGAAACTAGGAACGAAATCACCATTGTGATACAATTCCTAGTTCTGCGTCTCCACCGTCCAACTCTCATGTATATAGGCTCTTCCTACCATCTGAGGAAGACCCTTCTTAAACATGAAGAGTTCTGAGCTGTCTAATTTGAGTGTCAGAACCACATGAGCTGTCTGATGTGAGTGTCAGAAGAATGCCCTCTACAGCATCCAAATCACCAATGCCAGTCTTGAAGAAGCTTGCTAACCGAGTCTGTGCACATATTAATAAAACAGGAGGAGTTAGCAGAATCTATCAAACAGTATGCGCCTATCAACATGCGCATACCAGCAGTGTGCGCCTATCAACAGACGCATATCAATAATGTGCGCTTATCAACAGGCACAAACCAGCAGTGTGCGTCTATCAACAGGCATGTATCAGCAATTTGTGCCTATCAACAGGCGCATACCAGCAGTGTGCGCCTACTAACAGGCGCACATTAGCACTGCATATTGATCAAACAGGCGTATATCAAAAATACGCGCCGATCAACAGACGCATATCTCTTTAGTGCAAGTCGATCAAACTAGCGCATGTCAGCAATATGCGCCTCTGATCGAAGCTAAACACTGGACCACGGTGTGTACCTATTTTCAGAAATAGTTAGTGCATATCGACAATGTCTACAACATACAAGTCGGTGCTTATCTTCAAAAGTGGTACAAAAGAAAAATGCCCATTTAAGAAAATCATTGGTTCTTTGTTGAGACTTACCAACTTTTGAAGGCGCAGCATACAAAAGAATAACATCCGAATGAAGTGGCACAAGTGGGACCTTGTGAGAAGTCATTTATTTTGAGATAGTATGAATGACTCTTTCGTTTCTGGTTGTCCTTCATAAAAAAGAGTGAAAGATGAAGACGGGTGCGTCATTTTAGGAGCCTATTTTGGGAAAGAACTAAAAATGGGCGCCTAAAATCGTGTGACGAATGCCATGTGTCCTTCAGAAGAAATAGTAAACAAAAAATTACCCAAAGGAATGCGACCACGTGCTCTATTCGAAATCACAGCCACACAACATATCAGAAATTTTAGATTTTATTGCATAAAGATGGGTGGACCCCTACAGACAAGGACACAAGAAAAGAGAATAGAATTTTGGCACGCCTAAACATTATTTCTTGTTCTTGCCTTCATCGATCTGATGAAGGGTGGCGTCCAATTCCTGTATGTTGCGGATCCCCGAGCGACGCATCAGATTAAGGAATCCCTCCGAATCGCCACGCTCTTTAGAGGATGGCCCACTGCTCGAGCAATTGAAGGCCGTCGGGTCTTGACCAAAATAGTCTAAAAAGTTCACCGCTCTCATCGATGGGTCAGCCTCCAGCAAATAAGTTGTAGGCGCAACATCATGTCTCGCTTCAGGAGACTTGTTCTTGGTGACAGCGTTGCCCTCCATCTCCTTCTTAGACGCCATCACAGAAGGGAAGAATAAAGTAAGAAAATCAGCCCCTACATGTAGATCACCAAAATGACTCTTCATATTCCTCATGGGAAACTAAAAATAATCAATGAAACTCGGGAAGACGAAGAGAAGATTGATTATTTTTTAGAAAGAAATTTAATTGTGATGACCGAGCATTGACTGGCGCAACTTGACTCAGTCAAATTTTTTCTAAAATTCAAAGTATTTCAAAACTTTGAAACGTTTTAAGTTTTGAAAAATTTGAAGGGGGTCTTGTAGGGCCTAAAAATCATGTTGCACCCTGAACATACTAATCAGTAATCAAGTTGTGCCCCAAAAATCAGATTGCGCAACTGATATGAAGCTCAGAGAACAGACTGCGCCGCTGAACAGGTTGCGCCATATATCAGACTGCGCCCAGTCTTGTTGTGCCAAAATCTATGTGGCGTCTGACACTTAATGGCCATTATTACCTGAAAACACTGACAACTGACACCACAGTAAACGAGGAAAATCTCTTCGAATCCTGTGAATTGTGTCCCTCAAGGGGAGTTGGTTGACAGCTATCCTGTACGCTTCGTAAGTTGTGCCTAGGTACAATACAGACAAAATCCTTAGTTACGCCTAGGCGCAATCTGAATGACTTCTGCTCGAAGGCTGCCACATGTTTAGGCGCAGCCCAAATCAAGCGCAGCTTGACTCGTTGACTGAAGGTCGCGCAACCTGATGAAGTTGAGACAACTAACATTCTAAAGCAGGATGACATGGCGCACATGCCACTAATATATCAAGACGTGTCTACTATCCTGTACACGACCACGCACATCTCAATCACATAATGCCACGCGTCTAAATACAGTTAGTACACGACTTAACAATTGAATGAAAGTTGGTACAACAGGAGGTTGGCGTAACCCAATGTGGCACAATCCAGCCTCGCGCACATCAGAATAACTGCCAAAACAGTTATTTCTTGAACTCTATAAATAGAGTTTCCAATCATTGTGAAAGCATCAGATACATACACACAGAGATCAAGAACTCTTGCAAAATTGCTGCTGCATTCTCCAGAGGCTACATTCTTCAAGTTCACATAGTCCAAAGGATAAAGTGATCATCTTCTGATCAGATTCCTACAGTTGTAATTCCCCCAGAATTCATTGTACTTTGTACTATTCTTCTCAAGTTTGGAATAAACACTTTTTGTTTTTTGCAAACAGTGACTATCATAAGAGCGTAATCTAGTACGATCATATATTCATTTCTATATTAAGGACGTCTACCCACCTTTGGTTACACTATCCTATCAAATCTATGATGCCCTAAAATTTTATAACTCTTGCATCCTAGTTGCAAAAATCAGTACCACTAGATATCTATGGCATCTCTAATCCCCTCCTATCTATCAAGTAACCAAAATTCAACAAGCAAACTAACTTACGCTATAATTTAAATTTTTTTGATAATTTATATGGAGCACGATTATTCGTCAAATCGAAATAGAAAGTGACGAGAAATAATGGTACGAGAAAGCAATAGAAGAATAGTTGAGAGCAAATATGAAGTTCAAGGACGATAGAGAAATTTCTAAGAGAATTGTCAAGGCAGTGTGGATTGAGATTTCTAAGGGTTAATCATATCCGCAGGCCCGCTCGTCACAGTAACGTAACCAAAAAGGCTAACTCGACCTGCATGGGCCACCAAAAAATATATAACGCCCCAGTCCTAAAATACGTAGGACTAGGAGATCGTATACATGCCAACTACGTATCAAGAGAACTCCAGTCCAGCTCGAATACGTATAAGCTGTCTAGTTGTTCTAGATCAACTATATCTCAATCAACATAATAATGATAAAATCAACGAATCAATTGCACTAAGGTTAATCAGACCGTAATACACTGATTCTAGATTAGATAAATACATTAGAGTGGATCCCTAATAACACATTTATCATGAACAAGCTAGAAGAAAAATGAAGCTTGTAAGAGACTAGGCTATAATACTAGCGATAATCAAATATAGAAAAAATATAAATACGAAAGAAAATGATAATAACAAAAATTAAATATACCTGCAGTCGTGGTGTAGCAACCATCCTTCATTAATGTATCATTCCTTCATCTAATACATTGAGAGATGACCAGGTCCTCAGGGGACTAGCAAGACACATAATATACATGCCAACTGTACAGTAAATAACATGCAAGAAAAACAGGAATAACTAGTAGAGAAAAGAATAAAATATAAAGGAACTCTATGGATGGTGACATTCATGAGAATATAATATTAATCTTGGCTATAGGTGCATGTGATAAAAATCGCATCCCGGTGAGGCACTAATAGTCCTATAACAGGTTCTCTACCGTAGCCGGGGAGGCACTAACAATAAAGGTATAGCCACGGCTAATAAAACATTCCCTCATAAGGTAATAGGAAGTCAAGTCTATCTAGTTGTGTCCAAGTCAAGTACGAGTCAAACAGGTTAGGGGAACATGGCATAGGCATAGCAGTACTATCACTAGACATGAACAAGATAAGAAAGATAGAAAAAGTAATATAGAAAATGAGTAACAATCTACGTGCACGCAAAACTAGAAAGTAACCATAACATGAAGCAAGAGAAATATGTAACCAAGTAAGAAAGAATGACAATATAGAAAAGCATGTAAATACAGTAAAGTTTGACAAGGTGTACTTGCCTGGTGTAGCGCATAGAACCAACAATAACTATCCAATCAATGAGCCACAAAATTCCAACTCTCACAACAGTCTTCGGAAGTTGAAATAGATTTTACCAACGTGTTTAAAATAGTCAAATTAGGTAGGATAGCCTACACATAAGTCCAATTCTGGACACAGGAGCAAAATAATAATTTCGGGTCAAAACTGTGTCCATCGTTGGACCCGCTTTGTACTGAAAAGTGTGCCAACACCTACGATCTCTAAATTAATCAAACCATATGTTTATGGGTCCGGTTTGATGATACGAACCCAACCATATCTCAAAAATTGTATTCCGATAGGCCGTGCACAAATTCGTCCATTGGATCGGGTCGCGGGCCTGCCAAAGTAGCATTCCGGTCGACCTTCTCAGAATTGGACCAAACTTGGCTTACGGGACCAAAAAAATTATACGAGTCCAATGGCGCAAGTTTCGCCGCGATGTGACCAACATGCACGAAGTAATTTGGATTTTTGCAAAGTGGCCGATACGGTAATTTTTTATGGATACGCATCAAATTCGTCGCGCACACGCAACCAATTTGTGTTTCGTTAAAGCCCACACGTCTGCAACATCCTTACGCGTCTTTCGATGCTCACAGGTTGCGACCAAGTTGTCCGATTTGTCGAGACGGACCACGTATCGGGAAATTTTATGATTTTAAAAATAGTTTTTAGTCAAACTTTAACCTTGTTTTTCTCAATTTCTAAATAACTAAAATTAAAAATAATATAGCGTTTTATAGCCGTATAGGTTGCCTACAAGTCTGTTTGGGTCGATTCCAAAATTTCCCTATAATCTGACAGAAAATAGGCTTCCAATATGGATGGTTCGAGTTGTTTTCCTCTATTTCGACTTTGAAAGGAAACACTTTTTTTTCGATTTTTGAATTAATTTCTTGTCAAATCCAACCTAGTTCAATTTAAACTGATTGACAGCAGTTGAAGTCATATATGTTATGGCTACACAGAATCAAGTGGTTCGAGAATCGATTGTAAGAGGAAAGAGAAATTTACCTACAAATTTGGCACTTTACAGTGCAACTACTACTGTTGCTTCGGTGCTGCGCTGCTATGACGATCCTGGTGCGCACATGACGGCGGCCTCGACGGTCCGGCGACTACTGTGGTGGCTCGCGTGGTGTTGGGAAGGTCGCCAATTGGTAGGGTTGGCTTTGGGTCGTACGGTTTAGGTCGGGTGTCGCAAAAACTTCCGAAAGTCGGAAGGCATTATATAGGTTTTTTTAATTCTTCAAATCAAATTTTGCTTCGATTTTTTGGATTTGAACCAAGATTTAGTACAATCTTATGGAGAATTTGATTGGGTTTTAAACGGAGGAGATTCGATCAATTTTGATTGAGAATGTAGCTCGATGTGATTTCCTCAACTAGTGGGTTTGGTCCTCTTTACAGAACTCGATTCTGTTACGAGTCAAGGAAGGAAGAAACTATTCACAGTTTAAATACACAGTTACATTATATATATATATATATATATTATATATATATATATATATATATATATATATATATATATTATATATTCATATATATATATAACTAATGAATATATAATATATATATATATATATATATATATATATATATATATATAATAAAAGTAGAGTGATATAAATCTCTTCGATGAGCTCTGAGCAGATCCCGCGGGCGCTTCCGTGGCGATCGACCCTACCTGACTGCTGCTTGTTTCCGCCCGGCGCCCGGCGGCGCCTCCTGCCGCTACTGCTCGCGTCCTCGTCCGTACATCCTCCTCGCCGTCATGTCAGGCTCCAACCCCCATTCTCCCCGGTGGTCAGTGGCTCTTTCGCTCGACCCTCCCCGCTCGCAGCCCTCTGTGACCACTCCCCCCGCCATCGGGTCAGAGGCGGCTGCGGACGACATTTCCTCCGGCTGTAGGCCTGGTTTCCTCCTTCCTCCGCTCGTGTCTAGCTTCGGCAGAGATTTTGGTGCCGTACTTCCTACGGCGGCCGTTGGCAGACCGGAGCTGACGCCCATCGCTGTGTCATTGACGGCCCATCGATCTCGGGCGATGTCCTGCCTCTGGGACAGCGAGGCCTTGGGTCTCGCTTCGGCAGTTCCCACAGCACGCGAACACGTGGCCCCTGTCCTTTTCCTGCCTTATTCGCTTGCTTTAGGCAGGGTTTGCTCGGGTTGCGCGCTTCCATTGGGAGCAGTGCCCCCGGGCGCAGTCTATTGTCAAAAGCCACTCCCGGGTCTTGCACTCTCTTCGGGAGCTGCATCCCTTGGCGCACCCTAGGCCGGTGGACCCTTTGGTCACGTGAGGCTGCCAAACGCTGGCGCAAGTCAGGGTATGGGAGCTAGTAACCCAGGCACAACCCAGGCCGGTAGACCCCTCGGTCACGTGCGATCGCCAGTCGCTGACGCAAATCAGGATATGGGTGCTTGGCACCTAGACGCAACCTTTGGATGGGTCTTCCTGACCACGTGCCTAGGGCAGCATTCAATGGGTGTGGCTCCTCGGGTCATGTGGCTTCCTCTGCTGCGGGCGCAGGCAACGGCTGTGTGCCCTACTCGGGTCTAGCATTTTCGTTTGGAACTACGCCCTCTGGTACAGTTTCTTCGGATACAGTACCGCCTAGCGCAGTCCAGGGAGGGGCTCCTTCCTCTGGTCGTGCTCTCTCATCGGGAGCTGCGCCCTCGGGCGCGGCCCAGGGCCGTGGCTTCCTAGACTACGTACGTCCGCCAGATGCTGGCGCACTCCATGGTGAGGAAGCTGGGCACCCGGGCGCTATCGCTGGCCATGGTCATCCTGGCCACGTGTCTCTTGGCGCAGGTTTCGGTTGTGGGCCTTCAGCCCATGTGGCGTTCTTGGCTTCCGACGCAGTTCCCGGGGTTAGGCTTTCCCCGGTGCCCTGTCCTCCACGGTCGGTACCTCCACTTCTTCCGCTGCCTAGATTTCCTTCTCGATCTCCGGCTCCGGTTGCCAGCCGATCGCCATCGACGCTTGGTACCGGAGGCAAGCTCTGTAAGCGCTCCGAACGCAGTAGTTACTGGAGTTCCTCCGCTCCGTCGGCCCACCGACACCCCTTTCTCCCTCGTCCGCCCCATCGACTTCCGCGTCGCCCCGTCCCGGCTTGGACGATGGCGCAGCTAGCCCTATTCAGTCTCCCCGGGCCCAGCCTCGCCCCGAAACTTCGGTGGCCCCCCGAGAGGGCTCCCGGCCTGCTGCACGCCCCGAGCATAGCTTCTCCGCTACGGTGGCCGTCGGTCGATGGCCCGGTTGCTGTTATTGACATGCTGGGGACTACAGTGGACCACCATCCTCCCATGGCGCAGGGGGGACACTCCGTCTACGGGACTGACTTGTGCCTGCGATCTCACTGGGGCATGCGCCTCCCTCGTATCCGCCGGCCATGCGACCTCTCTACAGGCAAAGCGCGCGTCTCCTCTCCTATCAGTCTTTTGCCTACGCCCAATGGCCATGCGCCCTACCACTCCTCAATAAGGCGTGCGCCCGCTCTTCCTCCGGGTCTACCATTTTCTCAGGCAGTCCAGGGGCCTGCGCCTGACCATCTTCAGCGGTGTTTGGGCTCGCACTCCCCCTCCTTCATCCCTGGACCTCGGCCAGCGGCCGGAATGCCCCTGGCGCCCGACGTACGTACCCTCTCAACTGCCGGCGGTGGCAGTGGCGGTACGGAGAGCCCGCCAGGCCACATCACCTCAATGTCCTCCTTTCCCACTTCAGTTGCGGGTGCCAGACCCTCCCTCCCCGGCGCCCCCACGGCAATGCCCACTGCTATTTCTTATGTTGCGGCTCTTCGGCCTGACCGAGGTAGACAGATTGACCCCCCGGAGCGGGAGATGGACCTCCCGGAGGTAGAAATCCAAATTTCTATTGATGGTCAAGATATCAGCATCCCATTCTCCTCAACCGAAATCACCTCGCTCTCCTCCTCGTTTGCGAAGACTTTCGTTCTGAAATTTCCTACGAGCTGCCCTAAAATCGCGATAGTCAACGAGGCTATAGCTGGATGGGGACTATCTGCAGCTTACCGGGTCGCCCCGCTATACCCCAAATACCTGTACCTCCACCTCTCCTCCCCTTCCGACTTCGCCAAGATCTGGGCAAAAGGCTCCACCAGAATCGCATCCCAGACCATTAAAATTGTCAAATGGTCTCCAAACTTTAGCATCAAAGTTGATTCAACGATCGTTGTGGCATGGATCACCTTACCCAACCTGCCCCTTGTATGCTTCATTCCGGCTGCACTGAAGCGTATCGCCAGCTCTTTCGGGACACTGGTGGTGATAGCCGAAGAAACCAGAAACCTCTCAAAAGGCAACTACGCCAAGATTTGCGTCAAACTCGACCTTGCATACGACCCACCCACCCAGATTCAGCTTGAGCTAGGGGATCGTACACACCACCAGACGCTTGAGTACGACAACAACATCTTATTTTGCAAATACTGCCAAATGAGGGGACACGCCCTTCAGTACTGTTTTCGCGCTCATCCCGAGCTAAAGAAGGCTGCCACCCGTAAATCAAAAAAATATGAAGGAGACTCCCACCGCTCCCACATCCCCAACCCGTCAACTACCCAATCTCCTCACTTTCTCTAACAACAGCAACCCGCCACCCTCCCCCGGCCGGATTAGACCACAGTTCGGCGCCATCATCCCCTACAACCCCACAAATATAACCTTCGACAATCCATTCACCATACTCGCATCCATCCCTACAGAACCGGAATGCACCTTACCCCCTTGCTCGAGCTCAGAGGCTGACCTCGGACAGAATGACGAAAATCCCCAGGCAAGTTCGGAGGAGGAACAACCGGTGCTTATCAGCTCCCCAGGGAAACCTTCCTCAGATATTGCAGTTCACAACACCGACACCCCCAGCGAAACCCATAGCTTTGACTTCGCTCAGTCGGACAGATTCCTTCAAGCGAAGGACGCGGGTTTCCTGGACCCTAATAACACTCTGAGTGCCCTGGCAAAAACAGACCCAGCAGACCACACCCTGAGGTTGGAGATCTATGACTGCCATTTTTTAAGCCCGCCTGCCTCGGAGGGGAAAGCCCCCAATCCCACTCAGAGTGCCCCCAAAAACCTTCACAAAAAGAAGAAAAAACACAATACAGAGTTGGCGTCGGCCATGACCACGAGGGCTACCGCAAAACTCATCAACCTTCCACCACCTTCCCCCCAATGCTTAACATCCTCTCTTGGAATGTTCGAGGGCTGGCCAATAAATCGACGCTGAATAGAATCATCAGCCTCAAGAAGATGCACAAGATTGATATTTTAGTCATTATTGAACCATAAATTCCCATAAAAAGAATTAAAGCCATCCAACTCCAACTCGGATTCCAGGCTGCGGCCTACGGCTGCAACGATATATGGATCCTCTTCGCTACCGATATTAAATTCAATATCGTACAGGGCACTAGACAGGCGCTCTCCTGCTGGGTGGAACATCCGTTTCTCCCTACTCGCTTCCTCCTCTCTGCGGTTCACGGTAGCTGTGACCTCCCCGAACGCAGGACTCTCTGGACCTCACTGTTAGAAACTTACCCTCAAAGCCACAACCTGTCGTGGCTGTGCATTGGTGACTTCAACACGATCTTTTGCCGTGATGAGAAGTCCGGTGGTCGCCCGCCACCACAGCAGGCCATGAATGACTTCAACAACTTCAACTTTAACACCCATCTCAGCACTCTTCCTTTTACCAGCAACGCTTTTACTTGGTGCAACAAACAGGAAGGGGCTAGACGACAATACTCTCGCCTAGACCGTGCTTTGACCAATATTTGGTAGAATGACATGGGTCTCATCACCAAACTATCCCATCTTAACTCCACTGAATCAGATCATCTCCCCTTCTGATTGAACTCAGCGCTAGTAATAACCCCATCAAAAAAGCTTTTCGGTTCCTGGACTTCTGGAGGCATCACCCGTAATTCAAAAATACCGTGGCTTCGGAGTGGCTCTCTAAGGACAACCCAGATCCCCTCACCCGGATTGCTGCTAGACTCAAAGCAACCAGGAAGGCACTCGCTTCATGGGGCAAGTCTGCCTTCGGTAACATTTTTCAAGCGGTCAGACGACGGAGGATGACGTCAACAGGGCTGAGATCCAGTTTGCTACGGATAGATCCCCGCAGGCCCGGTCCGTACTCAACTTAGCCATAGCCATTCTCAAGTCCCGTCTGAAGGTGGAGATGGATTTCTGGAAGCAGAAGGCCAGATTAAAATGGGACTCGGAGGGAGATCGCAATTCGAGCTATTTTTACTCTTGTGTCAAGGGTCGTAGGCATAAGCTTCATATTCACCAAATCAACGACATGAACGGCAACCGGTTAGAGGCTCAGAATCGCATTCAAGAAGAGGCCACCGCATTCCACTTCAAATTATTCTCCAAAGAAGCCATCACAAAGGATGAGGAGTTCCTGGCTAAAATTCCCAATTTGATCTCCGATGGGGATAATGAGCTTCTCTTCACCCCTCCATCTTTCGAGGAACTCAAGAAGGCTGTCTGGAAGCTCGATGAAAATAGCGCACCCGGGCCAGATGGATTTTCGGTTGGTTTCTTCAGATCGTGCTGGGATCTGATCGCTGATGACTTCCTTGAGGCCACCATCGCTTTCTTTCAAGGGACAACATATCCCAAATCCATCTCCTCTGCTAACCTCATCCTCATACCCAAAAAGATAACCCGAAGACCTTCAAAGACTTTAGACCCATCAGCCTGTGCACTTTCACCAACAAAATCATTTCAAAAATTATCAACAATCGCATGTCCACTCTACTTCTGAAGATTATCTCCGAAGAGCAAACTGATTTTGTCCCAAGACGGAACATCATTGACAACATCCTCCTAGCTCAAGAAATGATAACATGCATGAAATTCCCATCCAGAGGGAGTAATGTCACAATTAAAGTTGATATGGAGAAAGCATACGACCGCCTGGATTGGCAATTTGTGATTTGGGTCTTTAGGGCTTTCGGTTTTTTAGAAGCTTGGATTGACATCATATTTCGCTCAGTCAGCAACTCCTAGTTCTCTACAGTCATCAACGGTCAGGCTACAGGTTTCTTCACTGCAAGCCGTGGGGTTAGACAAGGTGACCCGCTCTCCCCTACCATCTTTATTATTGTGGCAGAAGCCCTCAGCAGAAACCTCAAAAGCTTGGCCAATATTCCCATATTCCATCACTTCTACACTACTACAGGTTGCTCGCTGATCATGCACTGGCATATGCTGATGACCTTCTTATTTTTTTTGTTGGAGATCTCGAATCTGTCGAGCTGGTTCACACCACGCTGGAGAAATACGCTAGATGCTCGGGACAGCACATCAACGCCAGCAAAAGCGTCATCTACACTCACCACAAAGAAGCATGGCTCACTCGATGATGCTCTCCATCCTAACCTCATTTGCGACTGCGTATCCTCCATTCTCCTACTTGGGCTGGTCTATGGCAAGTCCAATTCAGGCATCTTCGCAAATCTGGTTAGCAAAATCAGATCCAAAATCGAGGGATGGCACAACACGACCTTATCCCTAGGTGGCAAGTTGATTTTGATCAAGCACGTCCTATCCTCCATCCCCATATATACCCTGGCCATTTGCGCCCCGCCAAAAAAACTCCTTTACTCCCTTGAAGCCTTATTCGCCAGCTTCTTCTAGGGTCACGCAGACGAAAATGATAAACATCAGTGGGCCAGTATAGAGTCCATGGCCAAACCTACCGAGGAGGGAGGTCTGGGATTCTGCAGACTTACCCACATCACCGACTCTTGCTCTATAAAACTTTGGTGGAAGCTGCGATCGAACAAGTTACTTTGGACTAGATTCATGATGGCTAGATATTTCAGACTCTCTCACCCCGTGTCTGTTATTGCCAACTCCAGATCTTCATCTTCTTGGCAGCACATCCTTCATGGTCGGACCCTCGTTGAACCCCTCATCTGACTCAAGCTCGGAGATGGCCGCTCGTCGATGTTCCACGAACGTTGGATCGGGGACGAGGTGGTCCAGCAACATCAGACTCAATTTCTTCATAAAATTCGGGAGCTGTGGGACAGTGCTTCTGGTTGGAGATGGGACAGGGTCCGTACTCGGCTTGGCGAAGAGGCGGTCAACGACATTGCGGCTGTAAACTTAAGAATCGTCGATACCCCGGATACTTGAATTACTTTATTTTAAAATTTTAGGACACATGCATGCTATAAATTACAACATTTAAAACTTTTAGGACACAAGCATCTCATTAATATAATTATATATATATATATATATATACACACACATTTTATCTTAATTGTATTTATATCTACACATGTTTCACATTGTAATTAGCAAGGTTCCAGTAAGTTGTAGAAATGGTCCACTGCAAAAAATGTTACCTTCTTTGTTTCTCATATCTCAGTCATATATGGAAAGATCATGGTCATGCCAAATCATTTTCGATCAGGTTTTGGTTTCCTTTGGAATCTAGTCATATATGTCCTTAGCGAACATTAGTGTCGTAGAAATATTATGTCTTATATGTGTAAGATAATGAAACAAATATGGTCCACTAGAGGACTATTTGTGCAACCTTTAAGTATGCCCAAAACTTCCGCTTGTCTACCATATATTGATGATATACAATAAGATGGATTGGGATTTTTAGTATAATCTATAGGCTAACATGAGAACTGGACAAAATGGTGGGGTTTTCTCTGAATTTGACCTTTCAAAAATTATATTTAATTAGCTAAAGGAAAGAAATATCAATAAATTATGAAGAAGAAATACATAAAAGAGGATTCTTGGAAAAAGATTGAAAGATAAAAGGTAGCACAAAGTAATTTTTATTTATTTCTCAACTAGTAAGGATCCCCGTGTACAACATGACCTTCTTGTGACTCGAGGTTTTGGAACCTCTATGTCTTCACCCAGCTTCCTCTCATTCCTCCTCTATTTGGTTCTCTACTAACTTCCTATTTGCCAATGGCCATTTCCAAACAAAAAATTCTTTGTGGAATATAATCTCTCCAGGAAGTAGGTTACCTCATAAGGAATGAATCTTTACAAAACTCTAATAAGTGTGATTTGATTATATATAGGCATGTAGACCTTCATGTTACATTATTGTTATAGTTATAATTGGCTCTCTTCGTAATTTTTTGTGAACAGTTTGAGACTAGAATTTGTTTATTGTGTTGACTTGTAGGCCTTATGGACATTTTATTTTGTTTCCAGTTATCTGTCACGACCCGCACCCGATATAGTGGTACGAGTGCGCGACAGCGCCCAGCGTACGCTGCAGCATCAGCGGTAAAATGTTGTCTAGATCACTATCTACCTCACACAATAATATGAAGGACTTGTCATAGATCTCAACTCCCAAAATGGACGACAAAGTACAATGATAATGGTAAATACTCAATCACAATATAAAGCACGATAAGATATCAAAGAAATAAACTACAAAGTCTAAAACATCAACAACGTCCAAATACAATATCCAAAATCCAAGTCTCAAATGTAGTAACAAAATCTTTATTATAATTACATTCCAAGTGGTCTAACAGAGAATCTAACACAAGCCAAAACTAGTAACTAAGTCTCTCGGTAATCATTCATGGGAATCAGGACCCATGGTTGCTATTTCCTCCTTGGATCCATAGAATGTGGGACACAAATCCCTTGAAAAGTCATCTAAAAATATATCCAGTTAGGATGAAACGAGCACACCTCCTCTAGCAGTTCCAATTAAATGACAAAAACTATGAAACAGTTATAGGAAGTAATACTTGATGAACAGATTAGAATAAGTAAGGGAATGAAATAGAACAACAACTAACTAAAGTACAAGGAGAGTAAATATGGTAAATCAGGAGAATATTGTAATAAGACTGTAAATAAATATAACTAGGCCAGAACATGTGTGATGTAAGTCCAGCCAGTATAATGTGAGTCAAATATGAATCCTGTAGAAGGCACTAAACTAGTGTGTTTTAAAATACCGCTTTAGACATATAAACGGCTAGGGGGTAAATACGACACATCGTACGCTTGGCAAGCGTGCGATGGCTATCTTTCCAGATTATACCAGTAGGGATGGTTTCAGCATGATTGGGAATATTGACATGTCTACTCGAGTATTTTTCCACCCCGACAAGTACTAGTGAATCCATATCCCGACACGTAAATCAAGTACAAGTACAGCCAAAATATAAGTAATTCCAGTAGGTATTTCTAGTAGGTGGTTCTAGTAGATAATTCCAGAAATAGAGACCAGACAAGTATAATATGTGTGTCGTATATAATGAATACAGAAGTACCAATCTGTGTCGTGTCAGAGAATTAGGTAACACCATACTAGAAGTAAATCATAATAATCATCAGATAAATAAAAACTATCAGAGAATGTACTCGTCTGTGGTCCTGAGCCGTAAATATAGATCGATGCCCAAAGTGGAGTCACAAGGACCTATATATGAGATATACAGAGTTATTTGGTGCTGTAGAGTAAATAGTGTAGAACCCTAGAGGGGGGTGAATAGGAAAATAAAATAAAACTAAACACAAGTAAGCTATACTACTGAAATAAAATAAGAGAGAGTGAGAAAATCGAACACTCGATGTATCTTGGTCTCCTTCCTAGAGGCAATCCAGTCCCGAAACTCTCTCCGGCTTAAATCAACTATTGAGTTAATACTACACACGAGTTTGGATCCGAAGAACTCGCCAACTTCAATACGAGTTTGGATCCGAAGAACTTGCTAACTTCTTACACACAAGTTTTCTAACGAAGGCTCGTCAACTTCAAAAGAAAAGAAAGAGAACTTTTGATCTTCTAACACTTGAAGATCGAAAAGTACAACTCTTGAACACTCTAGCACTTTTGGATTGGATGACAATTAAAATCTTGGGGAGAGTAGTAATGGTGGCGCTCTTGGTTGTTGAGAAATTTATAGCTTGAGTGGATGGGTTTCAATGGAAGGAAGGAACCCATTTATATGGAAAACCAAGAGTAGGTAGCATTTAATGCTCCTGAACATAGCCCAGACGGCATACCGTCGGTATGGACCGACATACTGTCGGCATACCATTCGGAACAGTAACGGTAATAATTATATCCATTGGGGAGCATTTAATGCTAGTATTTGTCCATTCAAAAATTAAATCAGATGAAGCAGTATACCGTCGGTATGCAGCGGTATGCCGTCGGTATACCAATGTTCGTCACAGAACATTTTGTGGCTTACAAATCGATATACCGTCGGTATACTGTTGTATGCCGTCGGTATGCCGAAGTTCGTCACAGAACATTTTTGTGGCTTACAAAACGGTATACCGTCGGTATACTGTTGTATGCCGTCGGTATGCCAAAGTTCGTTATAGAATATTTTATGGCCCACAAAACGGTATACCATCGATATACTGTAGTATGTCGTCAGTACGTTGATGTTTGTCACAGAACATTCTTGTGGCTCTGAAACGGTATATCGTCGGTACACAGCGGTATACCGTCGGTATGTCCTTCGTTTAGACATTGATTTTTGACTAAAAAATAGAAGAGCTTTATGTTTTGTCATCCAACCTTAGGTGTTTATACAGAAAGACATAGACCTTGTACAGACTCAAAATCTTGAATCTGTTGAGAGCCGTCTCTAAGGAGCACTGGTCTTTCCTTCAGTCTTTTTTTAGGAACGTCCATAAGGCTTTGATGACTCGACTTGAATGGCCGAAACTGATTGTAGGAGAGCTTTGAAAGATTATGTGTTAGCTGAAATACAGAGAAAACTAGACTACGAAGATGTTGTTAATGTTATCAAAATAAACTGTGCCAATAAATAGTGTATTTAAATGCATTAATTATAAGCCGCTATGCCTCTTCTAGGTCATGGAAGTCAAATTAAGTCAATACTAGTCAAACTAGATCAATACCCTATGTACCTGCCCAATAATGTATACGTATTGCCTCCAACTGATATACCTTAGACCATTTCCACGCCCTTTACATTCCTTTCCACTTCACACATTATCCCATAACACATAGGCTATTGTCTATACCTATAGGAGTGTGCCTAACTACCTATCCTTGAAACAAGGTGTTCGATATGACAAAATGTTGAACGAACTTTTTGTATTATGAACGTAAAAAAGTACAATCGATTCTTTTGCGAAGAAATCTAAGTACAAAAGTTTCTGGAAAAGTGTGATGGTAGAGATTGAGCACTGAAGCGGCTCCTTTACTCCATTGACGATCCGATGATGATATAAGACTTGCTCTGACTTTCTGGTACCTTCGATGGAACTCTAGGGTTGCCGATCAGGAGGACGTCGAAGTTAAAGATGTTGATAATTTTGTGGATCTTCTACTCCTTGTCGATCATGTTATTAGGAGAAAACCTCTCCTATTTATAGGGAAGAGGGGAACATATGCGATGCACATTAGGGTTTCGTGATATAAAGGAATCTACCGTCCTTGTACAGTACGGGCTTCTGTGGCGCTGACACGTGGCAGATGTTGGGATTTCCCTCAAACGAGATCTCTTATGGTTAATAAAATAACCGAAGGAGGTAACAAGTGGTGTGTGCCAATTTGCTTGTTCGGATGTAGCCGAGCAAATCTTAGGATTTTAGCTCAAATTTGGATTCTGTGTAATCTTCGTCCGAGATTTAAATCAATCTGATAAGATATTCCATTTATCAACTTGATCAATCTCAATCCTATCTTTGAGAGAGGCGGTTTAAGCAAACTGATTGGGTGAGACCATGTCGTCTGTACTTCAGGCAAGGCTGGCTGTACTTCTGAGGCGATGAGTAGACTATTCTTCTGGAGACGACGGAGCCTCTGTGCTTTAGGGCGACAAGTGGACTATGTTTCGAAGACAACGGAGCCTCTGTGCTTTTATAGGCAACGAGTAGACTGTGTTTCGGGTAAATTCACTGTGCTTTAGGGCGACGAGTAGGCTGCGCCTTTAGATAGACCATTTTACTGTGCCTTAGAGTAGTAGTCCGGCTTGTGCTGGAGGCAAACGGTGTCTTCCAAGTCTTTGTTAAGAAAAAGGAGCTGTTGAATGGCCTGGTACTTGGATTGAAGCAGCTGTCTGCGCTTCTAAGAGGGGGATGTTCTGTCTGCACCTTGGAGGCAAAGAAACACAGTGGGGTACCTGCGCCTCCGGTTGGAGACAGCTTGGCTTTTAAGTCTTCTTTTTAGGAGAAGTAAATGACTACCCTTGAATGCATACTCCTTCTTAATTACCACCGTTAATTAGGGAATTCCCAGCAGCATTTGAACAGTTTGGAGACTCACTTGAATGGGCCTATTAATTGAGACCCATTGTGCCGAGTCATTGGTTCATCCCATTAATGAGAGAATTTTGACCATCGGCCAAGTGGCCTATATTTTGGACCACTCCCGATCCTATAAAAGGGGAAGTGTTCCTTTGAAGAGTCAATATCTTTTTTCTGGCACCCTTCACCACCATGTTTGGTCCAGACTTAGCTTCAGACGGCCGCTGGCCTTGCATAAGTCGGCTGTTGGTTGGGGCTTTTCTCGTTCGAAGGGGTCATGTTCTTGTGGAAGAACTCTTTGTAGAAGGAGTCGTCACCGCTTCTGAGAAGTATCCAAGTATCCTTCCTAAGGAGTTTGACTCTGGGCGACGTCTTGGAGGTCCTGACTATGGGGTTAGGATTGGTTGCTCATCCGATGAGCAGCCGGCCATACTCTGCTCTGCTCGTTCTGGGCTTTGCGACCTACTGCACCTTCAGGGAGCTCGGGCCAATAGCTACTTCAGGAAGTTGCTTTCTTTGGCCGAGCAATTGATGCGCATTTGGAGTGTTGTGCGTACAAGAAAGTCAGAATACGCCTTGATTGAGATCAATCTTATTGTATGCGTACCAAGACGAAAGCGCCTTTGCTTTGATGAAGACTAAGTCTATTGTAGACTCCTGTGATCGATCCTTTCTAAAAGAAGTAGGATTAGTCCTTTACGTATAGCCTTGATGAATCTGTACTAGATCTTTGTAGGCATAATAGTAACATAACTTCTTTCTGTATCTTCTGTTGTCTTTTTGATACTCGGTCTGCAGCTTTGTATCATCTGCGCTGTAGTTGAGGAATATTATCAGCTGAGATTTTTTATGCTTCTATACAAGGTAATGTCTATTCCCATCTTGCCTTACCCATACCCTCTTATTACCCTAATCAATTTTGTACCTATTCATTGTAATATTGACATCTAATATGTTATCATACGATACTATATCTACTCATGTATCCCTTGATATAAGTTCCCTTATCAATACTTATACATAAATAGGCTATAGGTATCTAGTAGGTAATTGACTCTTCTTTCTAATTACCTTACACATACCCATGTATCCTCACACATTTATCACTTAAATCTCCTATACATAGACACTCACACATAGCAAGTTTACACACTCACATACACATGCCAAATATAGGCCACACAAGCTCAAGGCCAAACCAGGTACTGCCTTACCTGATGTTATAGCTTCATTGCTAATAACAGTTCACATTTCCCCTTGCACAGATGTGCTACTACTACCTCTCCCACTGCTCTTCCCCCTCCCCCTTTCACCACTTCACACATATATATATATATATATATATATATATATATATATATATATAAAATATATATATATATAGACACACACACATACAGGTTCTCTCCTACACAGTTATCACATTCATACGCACATGCCCCCCTCCTACTTCTCATTAACTGATACTAAATATAACCACTCCACTGTCCTCCTTGTATCTCTAAATCCCTACATCCTATTGGCTAACATAGAAATAAGGATTAGCCTATAGGACAGTACTATATACAAAATATGACTGATATACTGCTTACATTCCTCTCTAACCCTGCTTCACAGATTTCCTACATAACAAGGTATTTACATACATACATATCCCTCTAGGATTCATTCTAACATGTGTACAACTCACACGAACAGGTGTTCACATATCCTACACATATACTGATATCCTAGCTGTCATAATCTCCTACATTCCTCTTACACCACCACCACTCGCACATTCTCTCAAACTGCTACTGTGCAGAGGAAATCCCCCCTCTATCTGACCAACACTCTAAACAGGGAATCCTTCTCTTATCTACTTGGCAGTGGTCAAGCCACTGGGCAGTACTCCCAAGCCCCTAAGGCCAAGTAGCTAAGTCCTATACGGCCTGCACACCAAGGCCAATCAGGCCACTGTTATGGTACTGCTGCATAGGGGCTAAGTTCCCAAACTAACCTGCTATTGCTAAACAACTGCCCGAGCCTTTTCTAAAAACTAATACTTAGGCCTCCCCCCTCATTATAACTGATACATGCTTCCATTATCAGTAACACATATAACCCAATGTACTACTATACATAACAACTATTGTAAACTCAAACTTGAGCCCTCAAAGTTACTGCTATCGCACACACTCTTTATTGCTAAACTCCTCAAACATCTGTAACACCATTATGATACTTGAGATACCAACACTTAGGTAAATGGGTTTCTCATTACCTGTCAATGAAATGCAAATGGCAAAGTTTCCCATGCCTCTAACCAACTGGTAGTAATAGGAAGTGACTGATACAATGATATACCCCAACTAATACATTGGTATATAGGACTGAAACAATTGGGTGACCCTCTCAACTTCATTTATCTACTATACAGTTAACTAATGCAAAATTCTCCTCCCATGATAACTGATACACTAAAGAGCTTCTATATATATACATGGTTCAGTTGCAACCTATAAGATGGCTGATACCATGATCCCTATATAGCAGATGCATCACAATAATAGGCAACCCAAGGTTAAATGATTGATAGTAAAGACTAATAAGGTCTAGACAAGGATACTGGGGTAAGGAAATGGAAGACTGATTATAAGACTATTGGTCTGAACTAAAGTGGACTAATACTATGTAATAACTGATACAAATGGGTAAAGGATTGAACATATAGAGTGGCTGATGCCAAGAAGGTCTCATCTAAGTTAATGAACTTACATGGATGTCCAAAATAGTCCACTGTACATGGGAGTGTTACAAATGTGAACATTAAGGTTCACTGACTGGACTCTCTCCCTTCTCACTGACTTGTTCAACAGTGGCTAAACCATGTGCAAGGGTTGCAGAGGTGGTCCATCCCCTTCCTGCAGTTAGACACCAATCCACTCTCTGAAACACCGAGTATTCTTCCTCCTCTAATCCATATCTAACGCACACTCACATGGACACACATATCAGTCTAATATAAGTCCCTGCAGGCCACCCCAGTCCAGTGCACATATGTGCATAGGTGCAAGTGTACCCCTAATTCACCTACACTGCAAACGAATTCAATTGTTGCCTTTATGGCTAACTACATACTGTCAAAAGGTCATTACACACACTCCTTGGCCACTCCTACACACACACAGTATACTGCCATAGCAACAATCAGTCCACAATGCTACACATATTTATATATATCAGAACAGTCCTCATCTCCCTATGCTTGTAAAATCATAATTTACCCTCATGAATCACCAAATAATTATACCAATGATAATCTATAATAATATACAACTAAGATCAAGTGTCAAAACTAAATTTACAACATTGGGTGTCCATTAGGTCATTTTGTCAAACACTTGGCGTGCATGTCGGACATGTGATGACATGTCCATGGTACGCACTCCAAATAGATCCAAAATTGACCCAAGGCACACCCATATGTTCTAAATCTCTAGCATGACATGATTTACTAATTTTATAAACCCTAGAATCCTATTCTCGAATTTCTCCCAATTTGAATCAAAATATAAAGGAAAAATCCCTCAAATAGGAAGAGGAGAGCCTAAAATCCTCTCTAATGGCAAACTTAATGTATGGGGGTCCCTAATGAATGCCTCTATACTAATTTAATAAAAATTAGAGGGTTAGAATGCTCATACCAGTTGGAAGATAGATTTCCAATGCAAAATCCCTTAGATCAAAAATTCCTTCAAGCTCCAAGTGCTCTAATCCCTTAAAGCTTGCCAATAGAGCCTTCTCCTCACCAAGGGGGAGAGAATGAGACTATTTTAGCAGAATTTGGAGAAAATTTGGGTGTAGGAATAATTTGGGGAAGAACCTTCCAAATTAGGGTTAGAGTCTTCAAAAAAAATGGGAAGAAAAAGAAGTTATTCTTCTTATAGGCTAGTGAGAGTATGTTGGTTGCCCAAAATAGATAGGATTAAGGTTTTGGGCTAGTTTGAAATGTCTTCAAGGTCCTTCTATGTGTCATGACAAGTTTAGGGATTAAATCTTTCTTCCTGATTAGGTGTTTAGTCAAACTTTCTAACTAATCCTTCTAATCTAGCTAGAGACCAACTAAAGTTCAATTAGCCTAGTCCTAATCTTTATTTTAGGTGGTCATGTCAAGTTGGTTTAGGTCATCTAGGGTCACTAACAACTTTTTTAACTAATGGCTGACCACTAGCCATATTCAATAATAAACATATGCACTATATTAATTATTTTATATAATTAACCAAAAATATAAATTCTAGTTTTGAAGAAAATAATTTCTCATTAAAAATATAATTTGAATCAACAATAATAACAAGAAAAAGAAAAATTTAAAAATACCCCTCTTCTGAAAAAGTGGTGGTAACATTATCAGTTTATACAAACATGTGCACATAAATGATTAAATATATTTTTCTTGTTCTCTCAGGAACTACATGAAAAATGAAGGTGCTGTGAATCTGGGAGAGATGTTCTCCGGCTGGATTTGCTACATATTTTGGTTTTACTTGTATAAATATCAGTTTTGGATGTTTAAGATCTACGAAAACTACATACTTTAGTTGGATATGTTTGTGGTTGGACATGTGTTGGATGTTTGTGGTTGGACGTGTGTTGGATGTTTGTGGCGTATAAACAGTACAGTTTGCTAATATAAAAAATGGTATTATATTTATTTGATGTATGTATATCTTCTGGATTATTGTTAGTATATGTGTGTTCGATTCATAATATATAATTATAAATAGAATTTTGCCTGCTATACAAAATTTAGTGTCTAGTGGCGGTTATAAAACGTCAACAATTAACTAATTCTGCTACAAAAGGACTTTTTATGACAATTGTTAACGGTAAATAAATAATTTCCTGGACGGTATTTGCTCGTCAAAAATATTTTTCTTGACAGTTAATTTCTGTCATCTAGGCCAGGGTCAAGAAAAGTTTTCAACCATCTTGACGGTTTTTTAAACTATTTTCTTGACGGCTAAAAATAATCAAAAAAATTTAGATGACGATTAATAACCGTCAAGAAAAATTCCTTACAGAAATCGTTAAGAAAAGTGAAGATTTTTCTTAACTCTGGCCTACTTAAGGTATCCACAACCGTCAGAATAATGCTTTCTTGACAAGGATAAACCGTCAAGAAAGCTCATTTTTTCTTGTAGTGACTATATTGCATAGTTATGTTCAAGTTTATGTTATTTTGCATTTTATATTTTGATAGCAAAGTATTATATGCATGCATGGTCATGTACAACTTGTGTACAAGGTTTGGTTCCTCGAACGGTTGTCGTGGCACTAGGACTGGTTCGGCTTAGGAGGAACAAGGAGAATATGTGCTAAGTTATAAGGCACAAGAATTGTTGGACCTCCAATAAGGCTAGCTACCTGCACGACAAGGGACGCGGTAATCCCCTAAATAGTCCAAGATCGTGTGCGGATAGTGGCTTTCACGTAGACAAGTTGCATAGTTAAAAATGTCTAATGCAGGAAAGAATATGGTAAGCCTTACGTGTAGATAAAGACAATCGAATGTGGGTAAGAATCACCATTTGGTGATACATGTTATTTTTATATTCATGTCTTATGAATTATTAATTGACATAAGAAAAGATAAAAAGTTGGCTAATAATCATGCATGCTTTCACATGATTACCATGTTGATTTTGTTGAGAGGGGTCAATTCGTCGTTCATCAATGCATTTCAAATGTACTGACCCACGTCTCCACAGGTGCTAGGACTCAAGGAGACGTATAAAGGCACTAAAAGCTTTGTATATATTTTGGAGCTTCTAAGTCCCTTTTTGAAAACTTCCTTTGAATGTGTTTTTTAACTTTATTTTTAGGAAAGGGATATAATGTATGGAATGATGTATCTCATTTTATTACTTCAACTTGTAATCCATGTTCGAAACCCTTCTACTCGATAATTTGAGAGAAATATATCTGTTATAAATTATCAACTAAGGCTGTGTTTGATTGGGCTTTTTTTTCCATGGAAAATATTTTCATCACAAATTTTCCACTAATTGTAGTGTTTGATAGCTTATATTTTCTATGGAATTATTTTCCAAAAAACTATCATTTCCATATTTTCTTCTAAAATGTTGGAAAATGAAACTTGTCCAACCCATTAGAAAATATCATTTTCCACTAAAAATAACTATTTTTCGTGGAAAATAATGACAATCAAACACCCAAATTAAGTTTTCCATGGAAAAATTTAAAATTCCATGAAATTTATTTCCTAGATAAATATTTCCATGAAATTAATTTCTTTTTCACATATTTTTCACCTTGCAATCAAACACACCCTAAGAGTTATTTATTTTCTTTGTAATGTTGTAATTCAATTTCTATTTTATCCGCTGCAAACGTCTATAAAAAAATATTTTGCAAGTGTAAGCGCAACTAAGACTTCTATGCATCATGCCCAGTGGTGACTAATTGATTTGGTATAATGGGGAGATGACAAGCCGCCATTAAGGCAAAATTGGAGAAAATCTTAATTTCAGGGCACTAATCTTGTAAATTCTTATTAGGATATATGACATTGCCATGGATTTCTAGCTCCCGTAGGCTCACACGGTTCTCAAGAAACATTCGAAAATCAAATCATTACATAAATCATTAATATATTTTCTGAAAACTATCTATCGCACAAGATTGCATGTGAATTCTCAACGCATGTATAACGAGAAAATTTCAAAAGTCACTAAATCCCTAATTTTTATTATGGTACGATATCAACAGTCGAGGACTCGCATTGCAAAAACCCACTATCCTTGAGCATGATACCAAAATAAAAATATATAAAAAGAATATACAATTTAAATATACCCACATCTATATATAAAAACCAATACTGTGAGACAAGTCTCACAATTCTATATTGAAGGAATATTCTTAAAATCATTAAAAATGTCTAAGAGAAATATAAAAAAAGAAACTAAAGTCCTCGTACCAGAGGGTTGTCCTAAATAATCTTCTAACTTAATAGGCTGGTTTGAAACGTGCTATAGATAAAGAGAAAATTTTTGAGTCCTTTTTTGTTCACTAACCTAAACTAGGATGGATGTTCACCCTTCCACTCAAAGGTTGCCACATATCATTTTTATCCAACCTAAAATCACATTGGGAGTAGTTTTGTAAACATTCATACTAGTGACAACCCTTAAGTGGGAGGGTGAACATACATCCTAGTTTTGATGGGTGAACAAAAATGGACTCCAAATTTTTGGACGTGATACTTTTGAAAATGAAACACGAAAATCGTTCCCCTAAACCAAGTAGCTACGAAAGAACCGAAGAAAAGCGCAAAACCTAAATCAACATTATCACAAGGAAAAGCCAAACACAAACACAAGCAATTTAGGTTAAAAAAATCCAGATGAGAAAAACCATGGGATAATCGAAGAAAAGCCTCCACTATTGGAATAAGAAATATATTGATTCCTTACAAGCTTCTCACCGATCTAAACATCACCACAACTCCTTCGAATAGAGAATAGATTACTGACTCTAGGAGACTGAACTCGTCCCGAGCACGGCGGGAAGACCGAGTTCGGCCCGAACTCAGTGTCCCTGAGACAAAACCTCCACTGCTCCGATACACGGGTCTATCCGATACCTTAAATGGCACTCATCGCACTTTTCGAGCTTCTAGGACACAGGATGGCGCTCATCACACTTTGGGTTTCTCTACATTTGGTGGGAATCCCATCCAACACCAACGAATCTTTCTTTTCCAACTAGGTGGAGGAGCTCGTTATAATGATGACATGCCTGCATTACTCAAGCTTTACCCTAGGCCGAACCTTTGTGAGCATATCCTCTCCATTTTTCCTCTATGTGAACCTTCTCAAGCATTGCGTATTTCTTCTTAAGTACATCTCCTATCCAGTGATACGGAGTCTCAATATGTTTGGACCACTATGAAATATTGGATTATTTTCAAGGTGGATTACACTCTGGCTATCGCAAAGCAGAATGTATTTCCCTTGCGTAAACCCCACTTTTTGTAGAAAATTCTTCGCCTACAACAATTTCTTGTAAGCCTCTATCGCCACAATGTATTATGCCTCTATCTTAGACAATGCAACACACTTCTGCAATAGCGACTGTCACGGAACAACTCCACCAGGGAACATCATTACATAGCTCGAAGTCGACCTCCTCGTGTCTAAATCTCTAGCCATATCAGCGTCAGTATATCCTCTCAGCGTCGGCTCGTCACCACCAAATAAAAGCCTTCAATCAGCAGTACCCGGAAGGTACCGTAGAGTTCACTTGACCATACTCTAATGTACCTTACTAGGATTGGAAAGATACCTGCTAACCATGCCAACTGCGTGATCGATGTTTGGCCTTGTACATATTATATCATACATGAGACTCCCCACTATTGAAGCATACAGAACCCACTCCATATATTCTTCTTCAACATCAGCAGATGGACGCTGCTCCGTAATGAACTTAAAATGATCCGCAAGAGGATTACTCACTTTCTTTGGCCCATCCATCCCAAAATGCTAAAGTACCTAGTGATTGTACTCCTTTTTGGACAAGTAAAGATCTTGGACTCTCTCTCAGCAGACCTCCATGTTTGTCATTGATTATAAAAGTACAGAACAATTATATAGGAGGACTGAACTTAGACTCACAATACAAACTCGCTCGTACAAAGAAAGCCCAAAAACCTAGGTACATCAATCTAAGTACGATTGTTTATTTTTGATTCTGGGGGTGACGATAGAGGCTCGGGAAAGCGACGGCCGCTCTGCCTTACTCCTTGGACGATCAGACGTAGCCTTGGCTCCGGTTAAGAACTGCTCTCAAGATGGAAAGACTTTTCTGTGCGCGCCTTTGTCTCTCTGTGTGTCCAGCCGGGTGGAGAGGATCTCTTTCGTAAGGAAATGGCACCTTGCTATATTTTTTCCTGGTTTTGGATCGGGGATCTGAGATATGCCCTCTTGCAAGGGAATGGCACCTTGCTATTTATAGGAGTAGGGTGTCATCATTAGGGTTTGCATTGATTGTCCCTTAAAAAGTCGGCGACCAATCATCTGGGCGATTAATTATGATTGCATTACATCTGGGCCATTGACTCTTGATTGCGCCAAATCAGTATGGTCAATTAATGCTGATTGTCATGAATCTTTGGAAGCTCAGATCTCCTGCCACGTGTTCAATCTGCTTGATTGCATTTAATCTGATTTGATCCGGATAATTATGATGATTGCACTAAATATGGTGGTTAGGATTTATTGATAAATCTTGATTGATTTGACGCCACGTGTCCAACCATTATTGTGGTGCGAGGAGTAGGGACGCAGGAGGGAACTAATCTTCTGCCACGTATCGTAACCGCGAGCCACAGGGACAGGGTGTCTTGACAGAGCCGCATAAGGGTGGCTTCTCAGGATTTGAACCGCATGAAGGTGGCAGCCGCATAAGTGTGGCCTCTGAAATCTGAGCCGCATGAGGGTGGTTTCCAATTGAACTACGTAAGACTGGCTATGTGTCAAGGTTGCATGGACGTGGCCTCTCAGCATTTGAGCCGCATAGAGGTGGTCCCCATGATCCGAGCCGCATGAGAGTAGCTGCCGCATGGGGGATGGTAGCCGCATAAGGGTGAACCCCCAACTGAACCGCATAAGGATCTTCAAGCTTTTGAGCCGCATGTTGAATCTGGGCCGCATGAAGCTCCCCGGTATTTTGAGCCGCATGAAGCTTCTTGGGTTCTGTGCCACATGAAGAATGTTTTATGACCGAGCCGCATGAAGGACGTCTCATGACCGAGCCGCATGAGGAATATCCTATGACCGAGCTGCATGGAGAGTGTCCCATGACCGAGACGTATGAGAGATGTCTCTTAGCCGAGCCGCATGAAGGACGTCTCATGACCGAGCTGCATGAGGAATGTCTCATGACCGAGCCGCATGAAGGACGTCTCATGACTCGCATGTGGAATGTCTCGATCAACCTGTGCACTCGCTTTGTGGGCCCGGGTATCCCGAGCACACGAGTGCATAGGTATCATGTTTGCTCCCTGAAGTGGGTCTAGTAAAATCACTTGTCCTCGATCTTTGTTAGGAGACTCTTGAGAACCACCCTGTCCGTTTGCCGCCGGGGGCTGGACACGGGCGTTTCTGTACAACTTTCCATCAGAGGCCCGCTTAGCGGGACGCTCTTGATGGTCAGAGGTTGGGACAGCTGACTGAGCACGACGAGCCCGTACTGCCCTAGACTTCTTCGACTTAGCACCCGAAGGTGCGTAATAGGAAGAGTCCAAGTTTGGAAGGAGGGAAGAGAAGTTGGTTCCCTTTTCAAAGGAGGCAAGGGGGCTCTATTTATAGAATGGAGTGAGCCCTTTCTTTTTCTCCTTTCCGATGTGGGACTAAAAGCAATATTTTCCATGCTTCTACAAGACCCCCTTCAAAGTTTTCAGATTGAAAATTTGGAATACTTTGAATAAGAAGCATGGAAAGTATAGTTGTTTTGGTATGGAGATCCTATTAGAGGTAGCATTGACGTGATAGGTTTGGGTACTTCCGCTGGGGATTTTGTGTTAACTTATCATCCTTGGCATACCTTGGTTTTAGGTACGGATAATAAGTTGAGAGAGGGAACCATCATATTTACTCAGAGGTGGTATGGACGTGGTAAATATAAGGTTGATGGTAGAACTTTCCTACTCAGAGGTGATATGGACATGGTAGGAGTGAACTCGAATGAGGATACATAGAACAACTCAGAGGTGCTATCAACATGGAAGTTCTATGCATTGGGTGAAAGAATGCTATGGAACAGCTGGGCTCCGAAAGCATGTGATGATGAGGAAAGATGTGGATGTACTAGGGGACCTAGTACGACATTTGTGGTCAACAGAGGACATTTGTGGTCAACAGAGGACATTTGTGGTCAACAGAGGACATTTGTGGGCCTATTATCCTTGGCGTACCCTGGGGGTTTTTTTTGGTATGGATAATAAGTCGAGAGAGAACCAACATACTTACTCAGAGGTAATGAGAACGTGGTAAACATGAGGGTTTCTTCGATGGAGCCTTCCCACTCAGAGGTAATGAGGACATGACAGGAGTGGGCTCCATGAAGGGGACATAGAATAACTCAGAGGTAATGAGGACGTGGAAGTTCTTATGTGAGGGGCGGTTTGTTTTTCATGGAAGGGAAACAACTCAGAGGTAACATCGACGTGGTTGTTTCGAAGAATTTGTGGATCTGTTACCCTTTTTGTGTACTGAATGTGCGGGTATTGGATCATAAGGACAGAGCTCTTTTAGGAAAAAAGTTCAGAGGTATAATCATACATGACTTACTACCTAAAAGATGCGATATAGATTTATCTATAGTGACCAGAGTGTAAGTTCAGCGGTACCTGCGGGTGCATAACTCAACAATCCGGGAGATTTGGAGTCGGAATGTGAGTTCAGTGGTATGAGAGGGTACGTAACTCGTCATTCTGGGAGATTTGACAGCGGGATGTAAGTTCAGCGGTACCAGTGGGTACATAACTCAACATTTTTGGAAATTTATAGGCGGGATGTGAGTTCAGCGGTACCAGCGGGTACATAACTCAGCATTTTGGAAATTTATAGTCGGGGTGTGAGTTCAGCGGTACCAGCGGGTACGTAACTCATTACTTTGGTAGATTTGTAGTCGGAAAGTGAGTTCAGTGGTACCAAGGGGTACATAACCCATCAATCAGGAATATTTGGGGTCAGAGTGTAAGTTCAGCGATACCTGATGGTATATGACTCACAATCCGAGAGATAGTGTCGTTTAGACATAGTACTTCTTGAGGAACTTACCGTTGTTGTTTATTGGTATTAGGGCGTTTGCCCTTATCCTCTCCATCCGAGATATGTAGTCCCAGTTGGCGAGCTTTCTTCAAATTGTCCTCTGCGCTAGTGGCATTGATGATGAAAGTCTTCCAGTCCTTAAACTGACTTTCGCCCATCCAGAGGCTGATCGTGGAAAGCAGCCTCTTTTGGCAAATTTCAATCAAGGAGGAATCAGGGTTGCCAGAAGGCAGCTTCATCATGGTTTGGCGAAACCGCTCGATATAATTTCTTGTTAGCTCCTTTTCTTCCTGAACAACGTCCATGAGAGTGGACATTGTCACGTCTTGTCCTACTTCATAGAACCTCTCTAGGAACATGCGTTTGAAGTCGGTGAAGGAGTGGATACAATTGTTCGGTAAGTTGTAATACCAGTCGAAGACGACCCCCTCCAGTGCCCCGATGAACAACCGCGTAAGGATGGTGTCGTCATGAGGCAGATGGTCGGTTGTGACTTCGAAGTAGGTGATGGTCCTGCTTGTAGATGCCTTTCCATCATACAGATTGATGTTGAATGGTTTATATCTTGGTGGAAAGGGCACATCTCTCCATGCAGCAGGATACGGTTGTCGTATCCTGAGGTCTTGGCAGTTTTCTCGGGCATAGAACATGGCTCGGAGCTCCTGGACCTCTCTTCTTGCCTCTCTGGCCTCGTCTGCAGCGGAAGGAGCCAATATTTCAGGAGGACTATTGCCCGAGTTTGGTGCAGCTGAGTTCGAGTCCGCATTGACCGCGGGACCCAAGCTTGTTTGGCCAGGTGTTCTTCCTTGCAGAGTTGGAAGGGCCGCTTTGATCTCGTCCACAGACTTGACCAAAGCATGTAGTATGGCCTCCAGAGTGTCGATGCATTGGCAATCACTGGGACCCTCTTGGTTGCTGTCCGTCATAAATATCGTCCTTATATGATGAGAAATGGAAGGAACAATAGAAGACGTGCCCTCTGAGTCGTACCCTCGTACAGAGAAGTCGTCAGGGTATATGGAAATGTTCTCCTGTGGTTCGACCTCAGAAAGGGTGGTACCCCCGGCTTCAGAGCTTGCCTTATTTTGAGAATTGTGGACGTACTCGGGGACGTCGGGATTTGCTGCATCTGTTGGGTGAACCACTTCCCCCGGTCTATCTTCTTGGAACACCGGGTTATTGTGGATATTTGGAGGAATGCTACCCCCGGCTCCAGTGTCTCCCATAGATGTGGACGAATCTTCCAGTATGGCAGATTTTGTCTTTGAGGGGTACCTTGGTAAACTCCTCCTGCAACGGTGATAGACAACCATTTAGAAGAAAATTTCTTGGATACGCCAGTTGAAATTTTTGGGCTGGAGACATTTGTTTTCTTCCCTCTTTCACTGTCCGGAATCTTCAGAGCAGAATTGCAAGAGGCAACGAGAAGCGCCTCGTCTTCTGAGTTTGGGTGTTGCAGCCTTTGGAAGACGGACCGCCAGTCTTTTTGTGCTGCTGGCTTGTTGCAGCAACAGTTGACTATGACTTGGGTGCATTGATGTCCTTGACAGGACTCTTTACACGCCATGTCTTCGTCTCTTCCCTTGCGCTTGTGAAGAATCACGTTGCGCGAGTCACCTGCTTTGTGGGCTGATGAGTGCATTGGCCTCCTGCCTGCTCCCTGATGTGGGGGTGGCGTGAGTACTCGCCCCTGATCCTTGTTAGGAGATTCATGAAAACTATCCCGTTCGTTGGCCGTCGGAGGCTGGACACGGGTAGTTCTGTACAACTTTTGATCAGGTGCCCGAGTAGTAGTCATCGGGACGCCCTGGTAGTCAAAAGTTGGGACAGCCGACTGAGCTTGTCGAGCCCGCGCTGCCCGAGACTTCTTCCTTCTAGCACCTGAGAGTGCGTAGTAGGAAGAGTCCAAGCTGGTCACAACAGAGTCTGGCATATGCTCAAAAGAGCCCTCGTGGTCAGGACCGTATGAGAGACAGTCAAAGACTGACCGTGAGCCGTATGGAGTAGATAGTATGCGGCTGGGATCGGTGGCCGAGCAGGCTGTCTGCATACGGCAGATATGCGTGGCAGCATGACCTTTCTGAATGCGGCTAGGAGTCGTGGCCGTGCAGGCTGTCTGCATGCGGCTGGAAGTTCAGGCCGTATGGGCTTTTTACATGCGGCTGAAAGTCATGGTCGTGCAGGCTGTCTGCATGCGGCTGGAAGTTCTGGCCGCATGGGCTTTCTGCATGCAGCTGAAAGTCGTGGCCGTGCAGGCTGTCTACATATGGCTGGAAGTTCTGGCTGCAGGGGCTTTCTGCATGCGGCTGACAGTTACGGCCACATGAGCCTTCATGCGGCTGGCGCCCTTATGCGGCTTGGATTGCACATAGTTCCTCTTTGCCCCTGCAAGTCCGGCATCATAGTGTTTTCTTCTGACGGACTTGGGGACAGCAGAGTCTTATGTGATCTGAAGTGGGGCCGCAGGCGAGACTTTTCCGTTGTCTCGGGCAACAGAGAGTACTTCTTCGAGAGCTTAGGGAGGAGCAAAAATTTTGGGTCTCCACTCCCTGCAGGCCTTCTTCGTGCGGGCTCGCCGCTGGACCGGTCCAGCGCTCCCGTCGGAGAGCATTTCTTCAAACGCTTGTTGGTCGAACTGGGCGACCAGTATTTGTTGAGTGGAGCCAAGTTTGGCTGCGTCTGATTGCATCACCAACTCCTCAGCCATGGAGAAGTTAGTCCCCCGCAGAGTCGCTATCGTGTTTGCCATTGATTGTAAAAGTACAGAACAATTATATAGGAGGACTGAACTTAGACTCACAATACAAACTCGCTCGTACAAAGAAAGCCTTGGAACGAAAACCTAGGTACAGCAATCTAAGTACGATTGTTTATTTTTGATTCTGGGGGTGACGATAGAGGCTCGGGAAAGCGACGGCCGCTCTGCCTTACTCCTTCGATGATCAGACGTAGCCTTGGCTCCGGTGAAGAACTGCTCTCAAAATGGGAAGACTCTTCTGTACGCGCCTTTGTCTCTCTGTGTGTCCAACAGGGTGGAGAGGATCTCTTTCGCAAGGGAATGGCACCTTGCTATATTTTTTTCTGGTTTTGGATCGGGATCTGAGATATGCCCCCTGCAAGGGAATGGCACCTTGCTATTTGTAGGAGTGGGGTGTCATCATTAGGGTTTGCAATGATTGTCCCTTGAAAAGTCGACGGCCAATCATCTGGGACATTAATTGTGATTGCATTACATCTGGGCCATTGACTCTTGATTGCGCCAAATCTGTATGGTCAATTAATGCTGATTGTCATGAATCTTTGGAAGCTCAGATCTCCTGCCACGTGTTAAATCTGCTTGATTGCATTTAATCTGATTTGATCCGGATAATTATGATGATTGTACTAAATCTGGTGGTTGGGATTTGTTGATAAATCTTGATTGATTTGACGCCATGTGTCCAACCATCATTGTGCTGCGAGGCGTAGGAACGTGGGAGGGAACTAATCTTCTGCCACGTGTCTTAACCGCGAGCCACAGGGACATGGTGTCTTGACAGAGCCGCATGAGGGTGGCTTCTCAGGATTTGAACCGCATGATGGTGGCAGCCGCATAAGTGTGGCCTCTGAAATCTGAGCCGCATGAGGGTGGTTTCCAATTGAACCGCGTGAGACTGGCCACGTGTCAAGGCTGCATGGGCGTGGCCTTTCAATATTTGAGCCGCATGGAGATGGTCCCCATGATCCAAGCCGCACGAGAGTAGCGGTCGCATGGGGGATGGTAGCCGCATAAGGGTGAACCTCAACTGAACCACATAAGGATCTTCGAGCTTTTGAGCCGCATGTTGATTCTGGGCCGCATGAAGCTCCCAGGGATTTTGAGCCGCATACAGCTTCCTGGGTTCTGTGCCGCATGAAGAATGTTTCATGACCGAGACGCATGAAGGACGTCTCATGACCGAGCCGCATGAGGAATGTCCTATGACCGAGCCGCATGGAGAGGGTCCCACGACCGAGCCGCATGAAAGATGTCTCTTAGCCGAGCCGCATGAAGGACGTCTCATGACCGAGCCGCATGAGGAATGTCTCATGACCGAGCCGCATGAAGGACGTCTCATGACTCGCATGAGGAATGTCTCGATCAACCTGTGCACTCGCTTTGTGGGCCCGGGTATCCCGAGCACACGAGTGCATAGGTATCACGTTTACTCCCTGATGTGGGTCTAGTAAAATCACTTGCCCTCGATCTTTGTTGGGAGACTCTTGAGAACCACCCTGTCCGTTTGTCGCCGGGGGCTGGACACGGGCGTTTCTGTACAACTTTCCATCAGAGGCCCGCTTAGCGGGACGCTCTTGATGGTCAGAGGTTGGGACAGCTGACTGAGCTCGACAAGCCCGCACTGCCCTAGACTTCTTCGACTTAGCACCCGAAGGTGCGTAATAGGAAGAGTCCAAGTTTGGAAGGAGGGAAGAGAAGTTGGTGCCCTTTTCAAAGGAGGCAAGGAGGCTCTATTTATAAAATGGAGTGAGCCCTTTCTTTTTCTCCTTTCCGATGTGGGACTAAAAGCAATATTTTCCATGCTTCTTCACTCCATCCCAAGAATAGTCTTCGATGTCATCTTGTACTCTCTCTCAGCAGACCTCCATTCCAAGAATAGACTTCGATGCTGTAAACTCCCCTGATTTTCTACTTAGGTATTATTTTTTACTTTATTTTTATTTTATAATTTAAAAATATTTAATAATAATTTATGTTAAAATAGGTCCAGGATAATTTGGTTAAACCTAAAGAAAAAAATATATTTCTAGTTTTCTTTTGGTTAATTGCTATTAAGAAAATCTTATTACTTAAATCCTAATTGATTACTAATTAGAAACTCATTTAACTAAGAACCAATTGAAATAAAACCTAAGGCTTTCATTGAATAAAGAAAAAAACCACACACCAGCACCTTACCGTGAGCTAAGGCCTTAGCTAAAAACCAAAGAGTAATAAATGGTAATAAAGAAAGAAAGAGGTAATAAAAAAGAAAGAGCTAAGGTCTTATCTAAAAACCAAAGAGTAATAAATGGTAATAAAGAAAGAAAGAGAAAATAAAGAAAGAAAGAGGCAAAGAGAAAGAAAGAAGCAACAACTTCTCCATTATAATACCTCCCAAATCCAATACCTACCTTGCTGTGTAACCCCCAACCTTTCAATTTTCTCTCCCCAGCAAACAGTCGACCCTTCTTTTCCTATACCTTACTTTGTAACCTCTTTTCTTTGTACATAAAAGAAAAGAAAAAAATCAAAACAAAACTCAAAACCTCCTCCCTCCCCTCCCCTAACATCGTTATACCAATGGTGCTCATTCGCGTACATGTTGCCAAGAGTATCCCCGAAGCCCGCCGAGTCCACCATGCAATGACCTTGTCAACTCTCTCGGAGTCGTTTCCTCTGCACTCGACCAATAAGGAGCGTAAGGCAACGATTGCAACCCCTGACATTCGCGATCGGTGCATGTCATGACCCACACCCAGTATAAGGGTACAAGTTGTAGGGCCTAAAAAATCAAGTTGCGCCATGAACCTATTAACCAGTGATCAAGTTGCGGCCCAAAAATCAGGTTGTGCCACTGATATGAAGCTCAGAGAACAAACTGCACCGCTGAACAGGTTGCGCCATACATCAGACTGCGCCCAGTCTTTTGTAACAAAATCTACGTGGCATCTGACATTTAATAGCCATCATTACCTGACAACACTGACAACTGACACCACAGTGAACGAGAAAAATCTCTTCGAATCTCGCAAATTGTACCGCTCGAGGAGAGTTGGTTGACAGCTGTCCTGTACGCTTTGTAAGTTGCACCTAGGCGCAATTCAGACAAAATCCTTAGTTGTGCCTAGGCGCAATCTGAAGGACTTCTGCTCAAAAGCTACCACGTGTCTAGGCGCATCTCAATCAGGCACAGTTTTACTTATTGACTAAAGTTCGCGCAACCTGATAAAGTTGAGACAATTTTTATCTCTAAAGCAGTATGACGTGGCGCACATGCCACCAATCTCTCAAGACGTGTCTACTATCCTGTACATGACCACGCACATCTCAATCACATGATGCCATACATCTAAATACAGTTAGTACACGACTTATAACTGAATGAAAGTTGGCGCAACAGGAGGTTGGCGCAACCCAATGTGGCGCAATCCAGCCTCGCGTACATCAGAATAATTGCTAAAACAGTTATTTCCTGAACTTTATAAATAGAGTTTCCAATCATTGTTAAGGCATCAGATACATGCGCACAGAGATCAAGAACTCTTGCAAAATTGCTGTTACATTCTTCAGAGGCTACAGTCTTAAAGTTCACATAGTCCAAAGGATAAAGTGATCATCTTCTGATCAGATTCCTACAGTTGTACTTCCCCAGAATTCAAATTGTACTCTTGTACTCTTTTCTTAGTTTGTTATAAAACTTTTTTTTTGTTTTTTCAAACAAAATGGCGACTCTGCTAGGGACGACTTTCTCCTCCGACAAGAAGGTGACAACTCAATGTGATACTGCGTCGATCGGCAAGACGCAGAAGACTCTGGTTGTTCAAGTCAACCAGACAGCCTATGAGGATATGATTAACACCAAAAGCAATAAGCGTACTGTGGCTATCACCAGGAATATGACTGTATGGACTCCTAAGTCTCCTGCAGTTGCTGTTGCACAGGCGCAACTTGAGTGCTCAGTGGCTAAGGCGTAATCCTCCTAAGTGGCTCCGGTACAGCCTGCTTCTGCTGCCAGGGCACAACCTACTCATCCAGCTGTCTGTGCACAGTTCACTCTTCCTGATGCCCGTGCGCAGTCCACCACTCTCTTTACTACCAAAGCGCAGTCGATTCAAGCTGTTGCTGAGGCGCAGTCTACTCATGTTGCCGCCAAGGTGCAACCAGTGGCCTATATTGCTAGGGTGCAACCTGTAGTCCGTAGGACTATGGCGCAACCCAAGCACTCATAACTCAGGCGCAGTCTGCTACTCTGGCGCAACCCAAGGAAACTAGTCTTTTGACTATTTACTTTTCCAATTCTCCAGTTCTGAACTTGGAAAAGCAATGTTCTAGTGCTGCCACTAGACAGAACAAAGGGAAGAGTCCTTTGACATTTTCTCAATTGGCGCAATCTGTGCCTAAAGTGGTCTCACAACAGAACAAAGGGGAACGCTTCTTTGCTAACCCTCTGCAAAATAAAGGAAAGCACCCTTTGGTCTTTTCTCAAACTTCCATGGTCTATGACTCAGAGGAAGACACATCAGATTCTATTCCTTTAAGCAGAAGTCTTCGGATCTCTGATATCGGAAAGAATACTGATCAAAGAGACATCTTACCTACCCCTATGGGGTCTAGTCAAGACCTTTCCACCTTGTAAATTTCAAGATCTAAGCAAGAAAAATTGAGGGTATCACAAACAGAGACACTTGGAGCAGAATTTTCTGATTTACATGCTTATCTCAATAGGCGTCAACCAGTATCAACTTTGGCGAAACGTAAGAATCCTATGCCAAAGGCCAATCTGCACCAAAGACCAAAGTTTGAAAAGAAAGACCCAACCACTTATGCTAATGAGTTGAGTACATCCTTGTACACTCAGGGAACTAAATATCTGAAGAATACGAGACATGTTCATAATATCATTAAGGAATATGTTCCTCCGAGTTCTTCTCGTCCTGTAGTGGTAAGTGATCTCCGGAAACATCTTACGTAAAGACGGGAGGCTGCAGGAATATCTCCTTCACCTCTAAATCACTCTTCAAATCACCATTGCCTTCATGAAGTCGTCATCAACTGTTGCTGCCAATCAACTCGACAATCTGTCTTCGTTTGTCTAAACTATGCTTCAACTCCTGAACATATAATAGAAGATGAAGACGAGCTATTATATGCTTCTGTCAACATGACTTCTCAAGGCACTGGGGGTAAAAAATGTGCAAGACGTAATGCATCCCGTAATCCTAGTCAGCAATACTTGGATCGAATTCATGCATCTAGTGAAGGTGTCTTTCAATACACTAGATCAAGATATCGACATTTGAACCAAGGTGTCTTTAATCAAGAAGATCTCCCTATTACCCATGTAGGAGAGGACTCTTTCTCAGAGTTTGATGCAGACAGTAAAAGTTTTGAACAAACTATCTCATCAATAGCTATAAGAGAAGTGATGGCATATACCGTTACGGAAGATCATGATGCCTCTACTTCAACCAGTTAAGAGCAATGAATTGTTGCATTAGAAGACAAATTGAAGACTATGGCAGAAATGGTTGCAAGCATGCACACTATAATTATGGCTCAATATACATTGCCACCGATTGTAAACCCTGTTACAAATCCTGAGTTTATAGCATCTTCTGTACCTGTTAATCTGGGGGTACCAACTCCTCAGGTTGCTTCTGTGCCAATTCAAGCTTATCCCAGCCAGTCTGGTGCTGGGGGTGGTAATTACCACGCTGTTCCTCCTACTAACACTTCTAACCAGCCCATTAATTTCGAAACATCAGGGGATGCTAATGAGGCTATAAAACTCTTACGCACTCAGTTTGAGTCCTTCAAGCAGAAGGATGTCCTACAAAGACTGGGCATAAAGCAACCGTATCCTACCGAGTGGAAGGAAGTTCCATTCCCTCCTAAATACAAGCTTCCTACCATTATGTTGTTTGATGGCAGTACCTCTCCAAGTCAGTACATCAATCACTTTGAGGTGATGACTGATCAATTACAGCCAAATGATGCTCTCCTTACCAGAGTGTTCGTCGGTTGTTTAGCTGGTGCAGCATACTACTGGTATCGTAGCTTGCCTGATGGTTGCATAACTTCTTTTGCTGGTTTCAAGCAAATGTTCTTGAAACTATTTTATGAGGGAGTCAACGACATGACCATGTCTACCCTGATTAAGATTAAACAGAGGCACAATGAATCCACGGAGTGTTTCACTAAAAGATTCCGTCGAGAGGCACTCAAAATGCCTTTAGGAACTCCATCTGCTGTAACGATAGACACTTGTAAATCAAACTTGTTGTCTATTATCAATATGTGGACAGGATCTACACAATTCTAGGATAGCCTTCTTTTATTGTAAATGCCAAGGCGGCGGAGGTCAGTGCCGAAAAGTTCAAACAGTTAGGATTTCAGATGACTCATCCTAACCAAGACGAACATTCTACACCCGGGGGTAATAATCGCTAGAATAACCAAAAGGATAAAGAAATACTGGCCATCAATCTCAAAGGGAAGGAATATTTGGCTGTCAATGTTACTCAGGCCGCATCCACTCCATCAGCACCACCGCCGAAAATAACTCATCCAAAAGAAAAGTATTCTTTTGATGAAGATGATACTTTAAGTATCTTTGATTGCTTGATCAAAAGCAATAATCTTTAGCTGCCTGAAGTAAAACAGCCAGAAGAAGTGGGTAAAACCGATCACACTAAATACTGTGTTTATCACAGATTCATAGGGCATCCAACCAGAGCATGTTACGTGCTCAAGGGTAAAATCCAGGAGTTGGTCAACTCTGGAGCAATTATTCTTCAGCAGGACGAGAAAACGGTGACTGCTAATGTGGTTTATCTACAATTCGATAATTTTCTACCACAACTTGTATAAGATGGGGTTGTCCCCATTCCAAGGACTACTCTTGAGATCGTGAATCTCCTCCATCCTCAAAATGAAGGTCTTGTTCCATTATCGACTGACAGAGGAGAGATTATGTGGATTCATCCAGATCTGATAGCAGAGTTTGAAACGACTTCCACTTCTAAGCAAACGAAGCACTCCAAATCTAAATCCAAGAACTGCAATATGGTATCCTTTGAACCAGTAACAGAAAAAGAAATTCTAAAGGGCACTAGATCTAGGAAACCCTATCTTCGGGAATATTCCAAAAATCAAAAGAATCCTGCTCCATCTCCTAATGCTCCTCCTTCATCATCTTCTCCTGCTGAGAATATACCATCTACATCCTTGTCGGTGGTCGAACCATCTCCTCCTAAACTAACATCAGCAGACAAGGGAAAGCAACATGTTCGCTTTGACAAAGCACTAAAGAAGTCCTCATCTCTTGGACTTGAAAAGCCATACAATTTTGACATATTGGCTCAATTGGCCAATACTCCAGCAAGATTATCAATCTTTGAACTCTTATGTCTCTCAAAAGAAACTCGAGAGACGTTAAGTGAAGCCTTGATGCAGGCTGACGCTTGTCTTACTCTTCTCAAGAAGCATGAAAAGGAACTCGTCAGCTGTGCACATTGTCATAGTGTATTTGAATTAATGCCCAACATTACTTTTACACAAGATGTCATGTTGTTAGAAGACAATCGTCATGATCGTCCTCTCCATTTCACGGGGTATGTGGACACCATGAAAGTCGATCGCATTTTGATTGACCTAGGGTCTACACTTAGCATCATGCCGAAGTCCTTGCTGGATGCTTTGAAGATCCCAGTGCATAACCTTTCTACAACTATCACTACCATCTTGAGGTTCAATCAAGGAAGAAGTGAACCTTTGGGGAAGATATGCCTAAAACTTCAAATTGGCAATCTTTGTACAAAGGTAACTTTCTATGTTATTGACAATCATGGCTCATACAATACTCTGTTCGAAAGGCCATTCCTCCACGAACACAATATTGTACCTTCTACTCTCCACCAATTTTTCAAATATGTGGATGGTAATGGAGAAGTCCAAAAAGAGGTTACAGATATGAATACTTTCAAAGGAGTTGAAGCATACTGCAATGATTCTCGCATGTACAAAGAGGAATTCCTGAAGGTGGTACTAGCAATGGACACAGATGAAGAACAGAAAAGTGTACCAAATAATACTCTGGTGATCTCGGTCAAAGGACGTACCTCATATCCTCAGTCTTCCAAACCACTGACTATCTATCTTCCTTCCCATGAGAAGCAGCCTAAGGGTGATAGTCAGGAACAAAGGGAGCTCACCTCTTCTAAGCCACTTGTAGTCGACCTTCGTCGTAAGAATCCTCCTCCTCCTTCTCGTTCTTCTTCTCCCCCTCTTGTCATCAATCTGACTAAGCCTGCTAAGGCTAAAGTTCCTGTTGTAAATGATGGTGTAAAAATCAATAAAGCATCTCCTTTGTAGTATATTGATGTCTCCTACAATACTCAATGTTATTCGGATATGCTGGATAGCTTTAAACCACTTACAATAGAAGTCGTATCAGCTCTGCGAAATGTGGTATCACTGGATTCAATACAAGAGTCATACTTTTTAGTACCGTCTCGAAAGAAAGATGAAAAGCCTATATTCTTCAACAAAAGAGAGGAGCCAAAAATCATGCTTTATAACGATAATAGAGATGATACAGGAAGGCTACAATTACGCCGCTATAGTCCACAATCTAAAGCAATCATCCGTAAAATGGGCTATGATTTCAGAACAGGCCTCAACAACGTAAAGGGTGGTGAACTCCTCTTCGTATTGCTATTGCAAGAGGAAAATCACGACAATACCACAGTAAAATGAAACGGAGACTAGGTTACGCTTCATCACTCCCAACTCCAGAACCTTCTGAATCTGATGAGGAAAAACGATCTAACTTTTCTGATTCTATCTCATGGGATTCTGATACCAGCATTGGTCATGTTCATAGGGTGAGAGTATCTTCTAACATGGTGTCTGCTGAATTTTCGGAAGATGACAAAAATTACATTGAGGAAGCTGCTGAAGTGGACCCTGTAGAAGCATGGAAAATATTAAAGAAAATGATTCATGCGGCCAGGAAAGATCCATGCGGCTCAGGGGATTCATGCGGCTCAGGAAATCATGCGACATAAGGAGCTATGTGGCCCAAGGCATTCCATGCGGCTCAGAGGACACGTGGCCTGATAGTGCTCCCCTCCGACCCATGCTACATTAATTGCTATGATAGCTGACCCCTCTGAAAAGTTGACAGCCCTGACACCAAAGCAGGAAATTATGGCTCTGCCATAATGATGAATCTCTAAGGAAGAGGAAAGAAATCTCTGACACAAATCCCCCGAGAGCCATAAAAATGCCACGTGGCCTTGCCACGTGGGCATTCGTATGCGGCTCGCCTCTTATGCGGCTCAAAATAAATCCTATGCGGCTCAGACCATAGAAGCCTCATGCGGCCCGAGCAAAGGACTTCCCATACGGCTCAGAGTAAATCCATCCTATGCGGCTCAGGCCATGAAAGTCTCATGCGGCTCGAGCGAGGACTTCTCATGCGGTTCAAGAAGATCATGTCTATGCGGCCCAAGCGGATATATACCTATGCGGCCTACAAGGATTACTCCTCTGTGGTTAGAGGACTCAAGTAAGGACCACTGCCCACACAGCCCTGACACGTGGGCTTAACTATATGCGGCTCACATTCGTATGCGGCTCACATTCATATGCGGCTCACTAGTCATGCGGTCCAGATCCCCCCAGTAGCTCCTAGGACACGTGTCCTAAGCCAATTAATTCCTCAAATTTGCTGCCATTAAAGATTGGGTTAAATCCCAATAATCTGGGACACGTGGCAGAAGAATAGATCTAATTTATTCGCAGATATCAGAAGATCAGTATAAGGAAGATTTATTCCAATCAGCATTAATTGCTCATGGGATTTGGTGTAATCTACACCTAATGGCCCAGATTCATCATAATCAAGATGAATGGCCTAGATTGACCAATCCACAGGCCGCCACCATCTCCAAGAGCTAATCATTGGCAACCCTAATGATCACATCCCCACTATTATAAATAGCAAGGTGTCATTCCCTTGTGAAAGATATACAAGATCAAAGAGATAAAGATATACAATTTCAGAGAGAAAAATACGTATATACAGAGAGATTCCCCAATAGTCAGAGAAAAGAATACACACAGAGAGAGAGAGAAGCCAGAAGAGCAACAGAGGAACAAGAAGGGCATTTCTTCGTCAACGCCAACCATCTTTTCACAAGGAGCCAAGGCTGCATACCGATCGTCCAAGGAGTAAGGCAAGGTTGCCGTCGCCTTCCCGAGCCTCTATAGTCACCCCCCAGAATCTAAAATAAATAATTGTACTTAGACTGCTGTATCTAGGTTTTTGTCCCTAGGCTTTCTTTGTACAAGCGAGTTTGTAACGTGAAGTAAAAGTTCGGTCCTCCGATAATTGTTCTGTTCTTTTATATTTTATGGCAAACATGATGGCGACTCTGCTGGGGACTAACTTCTCCACGGCTGAGGAGTTGGTGACGCAATCGGATGCAGCCAAGCTTGGCTCCACTCAACAAAAGATGGTCGCCCGGTTTGACCAACAGGCGTTCGAAGAGATGCTCTCCGACAAAAGCACTGGCCCGGTCCAGAAGCAAGCCCGCACAAAGAAGGCCCGCAAGGAGTGGAGACCCCGATCCTTCGTTCCTGCTAAAGCTCTTGCAGAGACACCCTCTGTTGTTCAAGACGGCGAGCAAGATTCCCCTGCGGCCCCACTTCAGATCTTAGACAACTCTGCTGTCCCCAAGTCCGGCAGAAGAAAACACTATGATGCTGGACTTGCAGGGACAAAGAGGAACTCTATGAGATCCGAGCCGCATAAGGTTATCAGCCACAGGGAGAAAGCTCATGCGGCTATATGCTTCAGCCGCAGGGAGAAAGCTCATACGGCTACATCCTCCAGCCGCATGAAGAAAACTCAAGCGGCCATATCTGTCAGCCGTATAGCTTATGCGGCTACAGTTGCCAACCACACGAATAAAACTCATACGGCTGTGGGAGTCAATCGCTTGCAGAAAACCCATGCGGCCACAATTGCCAACCGCATGCGGCCAGCCTGTACGGTCGTGACTCCTAACTGTACAAAAGTAATTCATCCGACGACAGAAGACAACCGCATGCAGACAGCCTGCACGGTGCCCAACTCTAGCCGCATAGCATCCGTTTCACACTTCTCTCGATCAGTCTTCGACCGTCTCTCATGCGGTCCTGACTCTGATGGTTCTCTGGCTGATAAGCCAGACTCTGTGGTGTTCAACTTGGACTCCTCCTATTATTCACCCGTAAGTGCTAAAAGGAGGAAGTCTAGGGCAGCGCGGGCTCACCAAGCCCAGGCAGCTGTCCTAACCTCTAACTATCAGGGCGTCCCGTTGATTATCATACGGGCCTCTGATGGGAAGTTGTATAGAACCGCTCGAGTCCAGCCCCCGGCGGCAAAAGGACAAAGTGGTTCCTCTGTCCTACGTGAGGCGATCCTCCACAAACGCAAGGAAAGAGAAGGAGCCGCGGCGTATAAAGAGTCCTCGCTTGGACATCATTGTACCCAAATCATCATCAACTGCTGTTGCAACAGCGCGGCAGCAATAAAAGATCGGCCGTCCGTCTTCCAAAGGCTACAGCATCCGAGCTCAGAAGATGAGACACCTCCTGTTGTCTCCTGCAATTTCGCTCAAAAGGTCCCCGCCGAAAGACGAGGAAAAAAGACAAGCATCTCCAGTCCCAAGATATCAACCACTACAGCTAAGAAACTGTCTTCTAAACGGCTGTCCTCTACCGGTGTATTCCAACACACCCGTTCAAAGACGAAATTTACCGCGATGGGAAATTCATCATCCATGTCGCTAGGGGTTGAGGGAACTGGGGGTAGCACTCCTCCGAACATCCGCAACAATCCGATGTTTCAAAGAGGCGAGCCCGGACAAACAACTCTTCTGTCAGGTGCAACAGAAGCTGATGTCCCCGAGGACATCCGTAACTCTCAAAACGAAGCAACCTCTGAAGCTGGGGATACCGTTCCCTCTGAGTTCGAGCCCGAAGAAAACATTCCCACCTATCCCGATGACTTTTCGGTGCATAGGTACGACTCGGAGGGCACGTCCTCCACCGTTCCTTCCATCACTCCTCATGTAAGGACGGTTTTCATGACGGACAGCAATCAAGGTGGTTCCAATGATCGCCAGCGCATTGACAATCTTGAAGCCATATTACTTGCTTTAGTCAAATCTGTAGACGAGATTAAAGAGGCCCTACCCACTCTACAAGGAGGAACGCCTAGTCAAACAAGCACGGGCCCCGCGGTCAATATAGATTCAAACTCAGCGGCACCAAACCCGGGCAATAATCCTCCCGAAATAACCACTCCTACCGCGACAGATGAGATCCGAGAAGTAAGGAGAGAGGTCCAGGAGCTTCGAGCCATGTTCCATGCCCGAGAGAACGCTCAAGATCTTAGAATACGGCAACCATACCCTGCTGAATGGAGGGATGTTCCATTCCCACCAAGATATAAGCCGTTCAATATCAACCCGTATGATGGCAAAACCTCAGCAAGTCAGTATGTCACTTACTTTGAGGTCACCACCGACCATCTGCCCCATGATGATGCGATCCTCATACGGTTATTCATCGGGGCATTGGAAGGAGTCGCCTTCGATTGGTACCGCAATCTACCGGATAACTGCATCAACTCCTTCGCTGGCTTCAAGCGCCTGTTCTTAGAACGATTCTACAAAGTAGGACAGGACGTCACTATGTCCACTCTCATGGACGTCGTCCAAGGAGAGAAGGAGTTGACAAGGAACTACATCGAGCGGTTCCGCCAGACCGCCATGAAGCTGCCTTCCGAAAATCCAGATTCCTCTTTGATTGAAATTTGCCAAAAGAGACTGCTTCCAACAATCAGTCTCTGGATGGGCGAAAGTCAATTACAAGATTGGAAGGCGTTCATCATCAGCGCCACAAGCGCCGAAGAATGACTAAAGAAGGCTCGCCAACTGGGATTGCACATCTCAGAAGGAGAAAATAAGGGCAAGCGTCCAAACAACCATAATGGGGGTAACCCCTCCAACAATCGAGATAGCAAGGGAAAGCAGGCTATGGTGGCCGACACGGCCCAGAAGCCCGAGTCACAACCAGCAGACAAACAATGGCCTCAGATCACTTACTCTTTCGAAGACGGCCACGTCAAGCCTATCTTGGACATGCTCAAACAAGGAGGTAGAATTCAGCTTCCTCCACCAAGGCGGGAGCCTCTGCCGGCTGATTTAGAGAACCCAAAGTTCTGCCATTACCACCGTTATGTACACCATGCTACACACAACTGCTACCAACTAAAACGGTACATCCAAAGCCTCATCGATTCGAACGCTTTGGCCATCGACTTCGAAGAGGTAACCGTAGCAGCTAATATGGTGTCCATACAATTCGGCAGCTTCCCTCCGACGGAGACTCAAGACGGGGTGATCCCCGTCCCTCTGGCAACGATGGAGATTACCAACCTTCTACCTCCCCGGGAACAGGCTGCTGGTCTAGTACCTCTCACCACCTCACGAGGGAAGATCATGTGGGTCCATCCAGACTTGGTGTCAGAAGTAACTCGGCCCACACCATCTCCTACCAACAAAAAGAAGAGTGGAAAAATTAGGACCTGCCACACAATCTTAGCAGACCACGAGGAAGCTACAGCCGTCGTCACGCGATCCGGAGCACAATCCCAACCTGTGGTTGACAGCCCAGCTGAAAATCATCAACCTACTACAACTGATGCTCCGGGACTGGCTCAGCCTTCGACGACCGACAAGTCTAGGCCGAAGGAGACTCGCTTCAACAAATCTCTCCGAAAGGACGCAGCCCAAGGGCTAGAGAGGCCCTATAACTTTGACATCTTAGCCCAATTGGCTAATACTCCGGCCAAATTGTCACTGTACGAACTTCTAAGGCTCTCCAAGGACGTTCGTATTACACTGAGCGAAGCACTCCAAAATGCCGATGCTTATCTGGCTCAATCCAACCTCACCGGGGAGGACTCACCTGTGGATCTCCAAGACAGTGCCTGCACGGGAGCCCATGGATACACGATTATATGTTTGTGCCTTCCATACTACACCAGTGCTTCAAATACGTCGACAAATACGGCTTCGTGAAGACAGAATTTGTTGATATCGATCCCTTCAAAGGAGTCGAATCCTACTACTCAGACTCCTGCCTATACGAAAGGTCGAAGAGGCACCATGATGAAGTAGACGCACAAACTCATACCAAAACAGCCACGGGATCAGAAGGACCCCTGACGATCCACCTCCAAGCTCGCAAACCGGGCAAGTCTGTACCCCTTACCGCCATTCTACGAAAGGACGCAATCAGCCTCTCAGTACAGGAGGAGCAAATGATAATCCGGCTGCCAAGGTCCGGCCAAGTGCCAAGACCCACAACTGAGCCACTGACAATCAGGCTACCAAGAGTCAGCCAACCACAAGCAGGGAAGCTCAACCCCTCGGATAGGCCCATGACGATACGCCTTCTCAGGAAGGGTCGTCACCCCGATGCAAGGTCTGACACTTCTAGCGAACCAGCCACTCCTCGCCCCACGTCGAATGCCAAACTGGGGGTCGCTAGTCTGCCAACAACTCCACGCTCTACTCCATCAACCGAACCACTGACAATCAAGCTTCCTAGGTCGTCCTCTCAGTCTTCATTTACGTAGGGGGTAGCCGAAGAGCAACCAGAGCTAGCCAAGTATATGGCTACCCACACCAATGTCCCCTCCACTGATGATGTAATCCCCTAGAAAAGATACCTTACTTCATCAATAAAGGGTTATCTTTGAACTACACCGAGCTCAATAAGCTATGTACAATGTATGCTATAGAACACGGTATAGGCGCTCACCTACACACACATGTGACAAATATGTACATCGTGATCCAGCTTACTCCAGTGGAAGACGCTTACCGAATATTCGAGGGAGGAGATCATCCGATCATCTTCGGCCGGACGAATAACCCGCATCCCCTCACCATAGAAGAAGTCGACCTCGGGTCAGATGCCGAGAGACTGCCTCTGTATCTCTATAGCCCTCAATCCAAATATCTCATGCAGAAACAGGGGTATAACCTGGAGACGACACCAGGATTGAACTACGGCACTGGGCGACGATTACCTTTAAAGCCGCTAGTCCCGGCGGGCAAACCACGGAACTACTAAAACAAAACTCGATGCGGGTTAGGCTATGTAACGCCTACTATGACCCCTGGAAGTTCAAATGAAGAATGCGACTGGCAGTCACATTCAACCGGATCACCAACTTCCGACTCAGATACCAGCATCGGAGATGTATTCAGACAGGTCATATCAGTCAACATGGCGTTCGCCGACGCTTACGAGGAAGACAAAGACATCCCCGAAATCCTCGAGCTAGAGCCATGGGCCCAGTAATTAGACGCGCAATGGGAAAAGCGGTTCGAACTGAGAGAACCTCCTACTGAAGATGAGATCATACAAGTGGATCTCGGCAGCGAATCTTCTCCAAAACCGATTTTAATCAGTAAAAGCCTAACTGACGAAGAACAGGAGTCGCTGTTAGAACTTGTCAGAGAGTACATTGATGTGTTCGCTTGGAGCTATGAAGACATGCCAGGGTTAAATCCTAACATCGCTCTTCACAAACTCAACATTCGACCAGACGCGAAGCCGGTCAAGCAACAACAGCGACGCTTCCGTCCAGGCATCATGGACGCGATCGAAGCTGAAGTCAATAAACTAATAGCCAGTGGTTTCATTCGTGAGGAGCAACATCCCGATTGGGTCGCCAATATAGTACCCGTCCTCAAGAAGAACGGAAAGATTCGAATCTGCATCGACTTTCGCAACCTGAATGAGGCATGCCCCAAAGATGAATTCCCTCTTCCTATCACAGACATCATGATCAACAATACTTGCGGCTTCGAACGCATGTCGTTCATGGATGGCTTCTCGGGATACAACCAAATCAAAATGTCTCCAGACGACGAAAAGCATACATCATTTCGAACACCGATTGGCACATACTGCTACACCGTCATGCCTTTCGGTTTAAAGAATGCTGGCGCCACATATCAAAGAGCCATGAGCATCATCTTTAGAGACCACTTATGCAAGACGGTGGAGTGCTACGTTGACGATATAGCTGTTAAAGGCCGTAGTAAGGGAGACCATCTGCAGGATCTAAGGACGATATTCGATCTAATGCGAACGCACAATTTGAAGATGAACCCCACGAAGTCCTTTCTGGGTGTATCTAGTGGGAAGTTCTTAGGCTTCGTCATCACTGCAAAGGGTATCCATGTAGACCCTGAGAAGACAAAATCAATCATGGAGATGGATCCCCCGAAAAATCTCTGCGAACTCAGAGGCCTTCAAGGGAGGCTAGCTTACATCAGAAGGTTCATTTCCAACCTCTCCGGGCGATGCCGACCATTCACGCACCTTATGAAGAAAGGAGTCTCATTCGTATGGGACGAGGAATGCCAGCGTTCTTTCGACAGCATCAAAGAATATTTGTCAAATCCTCCGGTCTTGGTGGCCCCAGTCCCTGGAAAACCATTCCTGCTCTATGTACGAGCAATGAAACACTCCCTCGGTGCCCTGTTAGCACAAAACAACGATGCAGGCCATGAACAAGCCATATACTATCTCAGCCGAATGATGGTTGGACCCGAGCACCGATACACCGCTGTAGAGAAGGAATGCCTAGCCTTGGTGTTCGCCATTCAGAAAATGCGACACTATGTCATCGGACAAATGATACATGTGATCTCACGGGTCAACCCTCTCAGAGTCCTCATGACCAAACCTGGGGCACTTAGCTCTCGACTTGCTACATGGGCAATATTGCTGTCCCCTTATCATATGATCTTTGCCCCACAGAAGGCAGTCAAAGGTCAAGCCCTGGCAGACTTTTTAGCAGCCCACCCTGGCTCGGAATCCTCCAGAATATACGAAGAGATCCAAGACAAGGTCGCTGACTCACATGCAACCACTCACGAGGCTATATGGTGAATGTTCTTTGACGGTGCTTCAAGGACCGGACCTAAAGGCAATATAGTCATCGGAGTCGGGGTAGTGCTGGTCTCCCCTTCCGGATTGGTGATCAACCGCACCTATTCCCTCACAGAACCCTGCTCTAACAATGTGGCCGAGTATAACGCTCTGGTCATTGGCCTCCAACTTGCAAGAGAACTGGAGGTAGAATACCTTGAAGCATACGGCGATTCCCAACTAATCGTCAATCAGATCCGGGGTTCGTACGAAGTCCGCCACGAAGACAATGATCCCTTATCACCAAATAGCGATCGATATCATCTCGTCATTTGAGGGGTTCTTCATCGAGCACGTCCCCAGGCTCTGAAATATTGAAGCCGATGCCCTAGCTGGTCTTGCCGCTTCCCTAGCAGTTCTGAATTATGATCGCTAATCAGTGGAAGTGATAGGCCATGAACTGGTCTGTCCCAAAAATAATGTGCAATTCGTGGCAAGTTATTCCGCACAGACGATCGATGACGCCCCAGATTAGAGACAACCATTCATCGACTTCGTCGTCTACGACATCCTGTCCGAGAACCCAAAGGAAGCCACTTCCATCAGAAGGAGTTCTCTCAGATTCTTCTACGATACAGAGACGAAGATGTTGTATCGCCGATCCTATGACGGATTATTACTTCGGTGTCTGTCAAACGCTGAAGCCAAAGAAGCAGTACGAAAAGCTCATGACGGTGTCTGCAGAGCCCACCAACCTGGCCCGAAACTACAAGATCGTCTTCGTCGAATGGGCTACTATTGGCCCACGATGGTGGCAGATGCGATCGAATATGCTAGAAAGTGCAAAGCTTGCCAAGTCCACGCGGACTTCATTCACCAACCATCCGAATTTCTACATCCGACAGTGGTGTCCTGGCCATTCGAAGCATGGAGAATGGATATCATTGGTCCAATCACCCCACCTTCCTTCCGAGGACATCGCTTCATACTTGCGATCACTGATTACTTCTCCAAGTGGGCGGAAGTTGTCCCACTCGCCGAAGTCAAGACTTCGAACGTGATCAGCTTCCTGAAGCATTACGTTATCTACCGCTTTGGACTGCCCCGAAGGATCATCCATGATAATGGTCCGCAGTTTGCAAGCCACGCATTCTATCGATTTTGCGATAAACACCGTATCCAGAATATCGCTTCGACGCCGTACAACCCGGCAGCAAACAGGTTAGCAGAGGCGTTCAACAAAACAATCATCAAACTCCTCAAGAAGTTCGTCTCCTCCAACAAGCACGACTGGAACGAGAAGCTCGGCGAATGCTTATGGGCTTATCGTACCACAATTCGAACAGCCACCGGGAATACGCCATTCTCCCTAGTGTACGGGAGTGAGGCAGTTCTCCCATTAGAGACTCAAATACCCTCACTCCGCGTCGCCCTCACTTATCAATTAACGACGAATGACAACTACCGACGTCGACTGCAAGAGTTAGAGGCCTTAGATGAAAAGCGCCTCCTAGCTCAGCAAAGGATCGAGCTATACCAAGCACGCATCTCAGGAGCCTTCAACAAGAAGGTCAAAATCAGAACATTCCAAGTGGGTGATCTTGTTCTGGCAGTCCGGAGGCCGATGGTCATGACTCACAAGACCGCCAGCAAGTTCCAGCCAAAATGGGAAGGTCCATTTGTCATCGAGGCCGTGTTCTCCAACGGTGCTTACCGTCTCGCCAAGCAGAACGGAGACTTCCTCATGTTGCCCGTCAACGGCAAGTTCCTGAAGAAATACTATGTTTAAACAACATTCTCCAGATCTTCGAGTCACGTACCCGCTGGTACCACTGAACTCGCTCCATAAATTTCCAGATTATTGAGTCATGTATCCGCTGATACCACTGAACTCACCCTCATAGTTTGCCAGAACATTGAGTCACATACCCGCTGGTACCGCTGAACTCACACTCACTATTTCCAGATTTCCGAGTCACGTACCCGCTGGTACCGCTGAACTCACACTCACCATTCTCCAGATTCCCGAGTCACGTACCCGCTGGTACCGCTGAGCTCGCACCCACAATATTCCAGATTTTCGAGTCATGTACCCGCGTGTACCGCTGAACTCATGCCCTTCTTCCATAAAGATATCCCAAATTTCCAAGTCATGTACCTGCTGGTACCTCTGAACTTACACTTTGATTCCAACATTCATGGATTGTCGAGTTATGTACCCATCGGTACCCCTGAACTTACATCCTGGTCACTCTTTTGAAAGAAAGTTATGTATAACCATACCGCTGAACTTTCTTCCTACAAGAGATCCTTCCTCATGATCTAATACCTGCACTCCCAGTTCACAACGAAGGTAATGGGTCCACAAACTTCCAAGACGGCCATATCCTCATTACCTCTGAGCCGTTCCACTTCCGCCAAAAACAAATCACCCCTCTACATAGAATTTCCATGTCCTCATTACCTTTGAGTTATTCTATGTACCCTCCGTCAAAGAAACCCTCATGCTCACCATGTCCTCGGTACCTCTGAGTCAGTATGATTGGTTCCTTTCTTTTAAACTTGTTATCCGTATCCAAAACCAGGGTACGTTAGGGACAATGGGTCCACGCAAAATGTCCCAATAAGAGGATTATTACAAAGCAAAAGAGTGAAGCAAATATATATTCCATTCATTCAGAAATCGGTTACATCCACACGATTGCAAGCAAGTCAAAAGAGTTCTTCATGAAGACAAGAAAAAAGGCGAAACAAAACAAAGACTACAGACAGACAACCGCGAGAAGCCCCTACATCCTAGTTACAGGAGCGTATATACCACTCCCTCAACCATCTCACATATGAAGGATGCAAGTGAAGAGCATCCTCGTCCAGAATAGGAGAAACAGGGGTCCCAGCACTGCCACCCTCAGCAGTCTCGATATTTGGAGGATTGCCGTCCCCTTCAGGCGCAGGTTCTTCTTTCTTCACTTCCTCCCTAACAGAGGAAGATCCCTGGCTGATGACAGGAGGCCGCGGCTCCTCTGACGCCTCAGTCTCAGCATTCGGTGGAGATACTGCGAGAACCAATGACGAAGAAAATGAAAACAGTCAGAAATAGTCATGCGGCTCGTTTTAGACAAGTCTTATGCGGCTCAGACAGGGGGTATATCCTAATACGGCTCAGTCATGGGACGTGTATGCGGACCATGTAGTTTGAGAAGTTCACGTCAAAGTCTGGAGTATGCAGTAAAGCAGGCTCTGTTAGGGTTTCAAATCGACCACCTAATCCTTACCTTCGATGGCAACATGAACGTCAAGACGAATGGAGGGCGCGGCAGTCGAAGACGAAGCTAATTTCTTACTCTTTGCCACAGACTTCTTCGCAGCCTTGGAAGCCCTAGGTGCCATTGTTGTCTGTCGGTCAGAGGAAAAAAACAAAGACATAAATCTTAGTCAAGAAGAGTCTAAGAGAGAAGTCCGTCCAAATGCCCTTCTATTTATAGAGAAAGGAGGACCACAGACCGACGCCTCGTATAACGTAGTCGACTCTTCGGCTATCGAGGCAAACTAGCTAATTAAAGACTAGAAACTCTTGGGATCCTGCCCCGAAAAGATTTACACGCATGGCGTAATGACGTGGCAAAGAGCTCATGCGGTTCAAATGGCCATGCGGCTGAAACAACTCTGCGGCTTGCAAGTTCATGCGGCTGAAAACTTCCATGCGGCCGAGACTTCTATGCGGTCAGAATTCCATATACGGCTAGAAGAACACGGCCATGCTTCTTATTCAAAGTATTTCAATTTTTACAAATTAAAAACTTTGAAGGGGGTCCTGTAGAAGCATGGAAAATATTAAAGAAAATGATTCATGCGGCCAGGAAAGATCCATGCGGCTCAGGGGATTCGTGCGGCTCAGGGAATCATGCGGCATAAGGAGCTATGCGGCCCAAGGCATTCCATGCGGCTCAGAGGACACGTGGCCTGATAGTGCTCCCCTCCGACCCATGCTACATTAATTGCTATGACGGCTGACTCCTCTGAAAAGTTGACAGCCCTAACACCAAAGCAGGTAATTATGGCTCTGCCATAATGATAAATCTCTAGGGAAGAGGAAAGAAATCTCTGACACAAATCTCCCGAGAGCCATAAAAATGCCACGTGGCCTTTCCACGTGGGCATTCGTATGTGGCTCGCCTCTTATGCGGCTCAGAATAAATCTTATACGGCTCGGACCATAGAAGCCTTATGCGGCCCGAGCAAAGGACTTCCCATACGGCTCAGAGTAAATCCATCCTATGCGGCTCAGGCCATGAAAGCCTCATACGGCTCGAGCGAGGACTTCTCATGCGGTTCAAGAAGATCATGTCTATGCAACCCAAGCGGATATATACCTATGCGGCCCACAAGGATTACTCCTCTGTGGTTAGAGGACTCAAGTAAGGACCACTGCCCACGCAGTCCTGACACGTGGGCTTAACCATATGCAGCTCATATTCGTATGCGGCTCATATTCATATACGGCTCACTAGTCATGCGGTCCAAATCCCCCCAGCAGCTCCTAGGACACGTGTCCTAAGCCAATTAATTCCTCAGATTTGCTGCCATTAAAGATTGGGTCAAATCCCAATAATCTGGGACACGTGGCAGAAGAATAGATCTAATTTATTTGCAGATATCAGAAGATCAGTATAAGGAAGATTTATTCCAATCAACATTAATTGCTCATGGAATTTGGTGTAATCTGCACCTAATGGCCCAGATTCATCATAATCAAGATGAATGGCCTAGATTGACCAATCCACAGGCCGCTGCCATCTCCAAGAGCTAACCATTGGCAACCCTAATGATCATATCCCCACTATTAGAAATAGCAAGGTGCCATTCCCTTGTGAAAGATATACAAGATCAAAGAGATAAAGATATACAATTTCAGAGAGAAAAATACGTATATACAGAGAGATTCCCCAATAGTCAGAGAAAAGAATACACAGAGAGAGAGAGAGAGAAGCCAGAAGAGCAACAGAGGAGCAAGAAGGGCATTTTTTCGTCAACGCCAACCATCTTTTCACAAGGAGCCAAGGCTGCATACCGATCGTCCAAGGAGTAAGGCAGGGCTGCCGTCGCCTTCCCGAGCCTCTATCGTCACCCCCCAGAATCTAAAATAAACAATTGTACTTAGACTGCTGTATCTAGGTTTTCGTCCCTAGGCTTTCTTTGTACAAGCGAGTTTGTAACGTGAAGTAAAAGTTCGGTCCTCCGATAATTGTTCTGTTCTTTTATATTTCATGGCAAACAGAACCTTGGGCACAAAGGATGGACAATCAGTGGGAACTTTGTTTTGAACAACGAGAGCCACCTACTGAGGATCAATTAGTCTAAATCGATATTAGAGAGAAGGGCGTATCACGACCAATCTTCATTAGCAAAAATCTCCCAGAGGATGATAAATAAGAATTAAATCATCTTATTTGTGAATATATTGATGTCTTCGCCTGGAGTTATGAAGATATGTCGGGATTAGATCCTCAAATTGCAACTCACAAGCTTAATATTTTGCCGAATGCCAAGCCGGTCAAATAACAACAACGACGATTCAAGCCTGAAATGATGGATGCAATTGATGATGAAGTCAAAAAGCTTATAGCTTGCGGTTTTATCAGAAAAGAACAGCATCCTGACTGGGTAGCCAATGTTGTTCCAGTCTTGAAAAAAACCGGAAAGGTTCGAGCATGCGTAGACTTTCGGGATCTCAATGATGCTTGCCCTAAAGATGAATTCTCTTTTCCAATTACTGATGTCATGATCGATAATACATGTGGATTCGAACGAATTTCTTTCATGGATGGGTTTTCTGGATATAATCAAATCCTAATGAATCCTGAAGATGAGAAACATACTTCGTTTCGTACTCCTCGGGGAGTGTACTGTTATATAGTCATGCCGTTTGGTCTGAAGAACGCAGGTACAACTTACCAGCGGGCTATGAGTACTATCTTTTGAGATCATCTGCGAAAGACTGTCGAATGCTATGTTGACGATATTGCTGTTAAAAGTCGTCTCAAGGAAGATCACATTCAAGATTTAAGAGCCATCTTCAATCTAATGTGCCAGCATCAACTCAAAATGAACCCCACCAAGTCTTTCTTGGGTGTCTCTAGTGGTAAATTTCTCGGCTTCGTCATTACCTCTAAGGGTATACACGTTTATCTCGAGAAGATCAAATCCATTCAAGAGATGCGTCCTCCACGCAACCTAAAAGAGCTACGAGGATTTAAGGTCGACTTGCGTACATCAGGCGGTTTATTTCGAATTTATCTGGACATTGCAGACCATTTACTCAACTAATAAAGAAAGGTGTATCTTTCGTTTGGATGGAAGAATGTCAACGAGCATTTGACGACATAAAATGGTATTTAATGAGTCAACCGGTTCTTGTACCACCGATCTCAGGAATACCTTTCTTAATGTATGTCCGGGCAATGGATCATTCATTGGGAGCTTTGCTAGCTTAAAAGAACAAGGAAGGTCATGAACAAGCCATCTACTATCTTAGTCGAGCGATGATTGGAGCTGAACGTCGTTATAGTCCGGTAGAGAAGGAATGTTTAGCCTTAATGTTTGTTGTTCAGAAGACAAGACATTACATCACAGGCCAAACTGTTCATGTCATATCTCGAGTCAATCCTCTTCGAGTCTTAATGAAGAAGCCAAGTACACTCAATTCTAGGCTTGCCACATGGGCCATATTACTAGCACATATGATATGATTTATGTTCCTCAAAAGTCTGTGAAAGGCCAAGCACTTGCTGACTTTTTAGCAGCTCATCCTATCCCTGAGACATCTAAACTCTATGATGAGATTCTGGACAAAATATTGGAATCAAATATGATCTCAAAAGAATTTCCTACCTGGAGGTTGTTCTTTGATGGAGCTTCTAGAATTGGACCTAGAGGTACCCCTTGTTGCTGGAGTGGGAATTGTTCTCATTTTATCCGATGGATTAGCTATTCAAAGGGCTTATTCTTTAGACGAATCATGCTCTAACAATGTGGCAGAATACAATGCCTTGCTCATTGGACTCCAATTGGCTAAACAATTGGATATTGAATATCTCAAAGTATATGGCGATTCTAAGCTGATTGTCAATCAGGTTAGAGGCATATACGAAGTCCGACATCAAGATTTGGTACCATACCATGAAGTAGCAACCAAGATAGCTTCTTTATTCAAAGGGTTCTTCATTGAACATGTACATCGTGCATGCAATACAGAAGCTGATGCTATAGCTAACCTAGCTACGGTATTGGCAGTTCCAGTCAAAAGACAACAAATAGTTGTTATCTCTAATAGAGAACTATTTTGTGTCGAAAACAACCACAACATTGAATTCATCAATCTAACTGAAGTCAATATCACTTGCGAGGACTGGAGAGCACATTTCATTGATTTTGCAGTACATGACATCTTGCCAGAAGATCCTAAGGAAGCTACAAGTATCCGTCGCCGATCGCTTCGATTTTACTATAATCACACTACTAAAACTCTCTATCGAAGAACGTTTGATGGGTTACTTTTAAGATGTCTTGCTGGTGATAAAGCAAAACAGATATTACGCGAAGCTCACGATGGTGTCTGTGGAGCACATCTGCCTGGTCCTAAACTACAGGATCGTATTCGACGTATATGCTACTACTGGCCCTCTATGTTATCAGATGCTATTGACTATGCAAGGAAATGTCGTGTATGTCAAATTCATGCAGATTTCATCCATCAACCGTCAGAATTTTTTCATCCGACTGCTTCTTCATGGCCTTTTGAAGCTTGGAGCATGGATATAATTGGCCCTATCAATCCTCCTTCATCTAAAGAACATCGGTTCATCTTGGCTATAACCGATTATTTTTCCAAGTGGGCAGAAGCCATACCTTTGGCTGAAGTTAAAATGAGTAGTGTCATCAACTTCATCAAACATCATGTGATATACAGATTTGGTGTCCCTCGCCGAATCATCCATGATAATGGGCCGCAATTCATCAGCCATAAGTTTAATAGGTTCTGTGATGACAACAGAATCAATAATATTGCCTCTACGGCCTATAATCCTGCGGCTAACGGGTTGGCTGAAGCATTCAACAAGACCATTATCAAACTCCTTAAAAAGTTTGTCTCTATTAACAAACGTAATTGGAGTGATAAACTTGGAGAATGTCTATGGGCATATCGCACTACTGTCCGTAACCCCACAAGTTGCACACCCTTTTCCCTAGTATATGGATGTGAAGCTGTCCTACCTTTGGAAATTCAAATTCTTTCATTAAGAATTGCCATTGCTAACGAGCTTAGTACAGAAAATAATGATCGTCTTCGGCTTCAAGAATTGGATGCGCTCGACGAGAACAGGCTTTTAGCTCAACAGCACCTCGAACTTTATCAGGCCCAGATTTCAAAAGCCTTCAATTGCAAAGTCAGAGTACGAACGTTTTAGGAAAGAGACTTAGTTCTTACAGTCAGACGTCCTATGACTATGACACATATGAGCAAAGGCAAGTTCGAAGCAAAATGGGAAGGGCCGTATGTGGTAAATAAAGCTTTCTCAAATGGAGCCTATCAATTAACAGATATGGACGGCAGAGCGTTATGATGCCTATCAATGGCAAATTTCTCAAGAAATATTATGTATAAAGGAAAAATGTACTTTATTTTTAGAGACATGATGTAAATAAAAGTTTATTTTTTATTCCAAAGCAGAATGGAGTTACATAATATTAAGGACGGGGAGGAGGCCCCGATCCTTCATGATTAAATATATAGTTCGCCAACAGTTCAAACATCTCATTGTCTGAATTCAAAAAAAACTCGCAAGCAACCATCCTCAATGCTTCTTCTTTGGTAGGTTTCCCAGGTTCCACTAACTCAGCGATCAAGTCCGATCTTGGTACAGGAGCAGTTGAGCCTTCACCCTTTTCTTTCTGAGGAGGCACTGGAGGCTCAGCAGGGGGCATCTTGGTCTCTCCTTCAATTTTTGGAGTGAGCAAATCTTTTAAAGATATTTTGTATAGAAAGGAAAGAGATTGAAGATATCCACACAAGTTTTGTTCTATTTATAGACAAAACAACTAGATAGTCGATCTCGAGAACTGATGCGACTTTTTGAAAGAAGCCCAACTGTTCGTTCATTTATAAATGTTCGTTCATTTATAGTTGTTCGTTCATTTATAATTGTTCCTTCATTATCCGATGTGACTGTTCGTTCATTTCAATGTCTTTATCTTAAAAATTGAAGTGACTGTTCACTTTTCCTAATGAGAGTTTGCATAGACTTTTGAATTCTGTATTATATCAGTGATTTGTCACATCCATATTTATTCCTTGATTCTATGTTTCTTATCACCACATCAAAATTAGATCATAAAGAGGAGAAAATCATTCTTTGTTCCTTCTTTAAAAACATAGATACATCTTGATGGAAATCTATTACATCTTGGATTTTTATTCTAAATATAACATGAAGGTCTATTACATCTTTGGATCTTCTTATTTTGTTGGTGCCAGTTCCTTGTTGTCTCGATCTGAAGCAACGAGCCAGATAATGGAATCAACTCTGGTCTTCTTTCTTAGAAATACGAGAGGAGAATCACAGAGTACAGCATCCCAAAGATGAGTTGCTATCAATACAACTGGTGGAGAGAAGACGGCCAACCAGAGGAAATAGGAATGAGATCACCCTTGTGATACGATTCCTAATTCTGTCTCTCCACCATCCAACTCTTATGTATAAAGGATCTTCCTACCATCTGAGAAAGACCCTTCTGGAATACAGAGAGTCCTGAGCTGTCTGATCTGAGTGTCAGAATCACATGAGCTGTCTGATGTGGGTGTCAGAAAAAAGGCGCTCCATAGCATCCAGGTCACCAATGCCAGTTTTTAAGAAGCTTGCCAACCAAACTTCTGCAAATTAGAACAATGAAAAGAAAAGTCAGTAAAATCAAAATTGTGCACACATCAACAGTGCGTTGATTAACAGGTGCCTATCACCAATGTGCGCCTACTCTCAGAAGCACAGGCGCACATCAAAAGTACGATGATCAACAGGCGCACATCAATAGTGCGCTGATCAACAGGCGCACATCAACAGTGCGCTGATCAACAGATGCACATCAACAGCGCGCTGAACAACAGGCGCCTATTAGCAATGTGCGCCTATTCTCAAAAGCACAGGTACATCTCAATGATGTACACTGATTAACAGGTGCATATCAAAACAGTGAACCGAATAATAGGTACATCTCAAACAGCGTGCATTGATCAAACAGGCACATATCAGCAGTACGCGCCTATCAACGGTGTCTACGACATACAGATCAGCACCTCTCTTTAAAAGTGGCACAAAAGAAAAATGCTCATACTATTGGTTCTTTGTTGAGACTTACCAATTTCTGAAGGCATAGTATGCAAACGAATAGCATCGGGACGAAGTGGCACAAGTGAACTTATAAATAGTAAGACCGTGTGTGAAGCTATTTGTTTTAAGAAAGTATGAATAGCTCTTTCGTTTCTGGATGTCCTTTTAAAGGTGTTAAAGATGAAACAGGCGCGTCATTCTAGGAGTCTATTTTTGGAAAATAATTAAACAATAGGTGATGGAAGCCATGTGATGACTGCCATGTGTCCCTCAACGAAACAGTAAGCATTTGAATTAGCTAAAGGAATGCATCTACGTGCGCTATTTGAAATCAAAGCCATACAATATGTCAGAAATTTTAGATTCCATTTGCATAAAAGATGGGTGGACCCCTACAGACAAGGACACAAGAAAAGTGAATAAAAAAGTTGTTATGCAAAAATATTATTTCTTTTTCTTATCTTCATCGGTCTGACGGAGAGCGGCGTCCAATTCTTGCATGTTGCGGATTCCCGCGCGATGCATTAGATTAAGGAATCCCTCCGAATCGCCGTGCTCTTCAGAGAATGGACCACCACTTGAGCGATTAAAGACGGTTGGGTTTAACTCGAAGCAGTCTAGAAAGTTTGTTGCCCTAAGTGCCGGGTCAGCCTCCAACAAATAATTCGAAGGCATGACGTCGGGTTTCGCTTCAGGAGACTTGATGTTAGTGACAGCATTGGCCTCCATCTCTTTCTTATTAGACGCCATCGGAATTACAGAAGTGAAGAATAAAGTATGAAAATCAGCCCCTACATATATATCACTAAATTGACTCTTCATATTCCTCATGGGAAACTGAAAAATCATCAATGAAACTCGGAAAAACGAAGAGGAGATTGAGTGTTTTTGAAAAAAAAAAATTAATTGTGATGACCGGGCATTGACTGGCGCAACTTGACTCCGTCAAAACTTTTATAAGTTCAAAGTATTTCAAAAACTTTGAAATGTTTTTAAGTTTTGAAAACTTTGAAGGAGGACTTGTAGGGCCTAAAAAATCAAGTTGCGCCATGAACCTATTAACCAGTGATCAATAATATTTACGTCGAGAATTAGGCATTTTAGATGTCACTAATATTAATTAATTTTGTTTTATTAATTATTTATTCGATACTCGATAACTGTTTTCGAGACAAGCCTAAAAAGAGTCTGTCTGTCACCACGACTACGGTCGAAGCGAAGCGGTATTTAAGAGTTTTTCGGTGAACCTCCGTTAGCTGGGACAGTACTCCTACAGCTAATCTGAGACAGATGCTGAGTAAAGAATATTAATTTATAAAATATATTAATTGTATTATTTTGAGATTTAAAATTACTAAACTCTGAATTAAACATTTGAAACGAATTAATAAAAAAGATGTGGCCCCATTTCTATTATTTTTGATATATATATATATATATATATATATATATATATATATATATATATATATATATATATATATATATAGCCAGGCAACCCTTGGCGAATTCGGCCCGAGCTCGGTCCGAATTTGGCCAGAGTTTGGCTGGGTATATATATGTACCAGCCAGAACCCGAGGCCCCCATCTTCTTCATTCTTCCAAACTACATCAAACAGCAGCAGCCGTGCCTCCAAACCCTAGCTCTTCTCTACCCTTGTTCTTCCAATACGCGTGGAGATCTTCGTCCAAACTTTGGATTCGTGCGGAGAATTTCGTCCTCAACAACATATCCAATTCTTGGAAGGTATAATTTCTTCTCTCCTCCACTTTCAAATTCTTAGGGTTTCTAGAATTTTTGAGAAAGAATGTCTAAGTTCAATCCCTTCAAGAGGAAGAAGACCAATGCCAGTGAAGAGGCATCGTCTTCTGATCCGCATACGGATTCCCTCTTTTCTCTGGTCCAATCGGATGATGGTGCATCGGACGAGTTTTATTTCAAAACTTCCGACCATGCTTTATAATGGTATGCCAATTTCATTATACGTACTATCTGTACCGGATCACCGATTAAATGGACTGTCTTTCTAAACCACCGCCCTTACTTTGAGATATTAGGGTTACAACACTTTGTCACCTTACAATTTTCTATTGCTACTAATGCCATTAGATTATTCTATTATAATTTCGTGTTAGACACTTTTACCGCGAGAACACGTGTCGGAGGAATCGATATCGAATTCACTGATGAAACGTTAGAGGAAATCTTTGGTATTCCAAACGAAGGTGCCCCCTCGATGACATCACTGATTTTGATTTCCCCGATGGTACGACTCTCGTTAGTTTCAACAATGAGCTTTGTGCGCCCGCACGTGCTCGTCCTGGAAAGTTCAAGGCCAATAACTTAAACTTGTTTAACTACGAATTATATCGCATCATCTATTCCACTTTACTTCCAAAATCTACTCCCAAATTTGATGTCACTGCACTTGAGCTTTCTGCTCTATATCACATTCTTAAAGGGATTCATTTTTCTACCCCTAAGATTATTATTCAGATGATGGGTAGATGTCGCAGAAGAGATCGCAACCTCTCTTATGCGTTGCTCATCCCACGCATCTTTCAGAGATTTGACATTGACCTATCTACTTGTGTTGTTGACCCTGAACCCAAGTTCCTCAAACTCTCTCGTCGCGGCATTGCCACTGTTCCTCCACCTACTGCACCTGCTCCTCCTGCACCTACTCCCATAGCACCTGGTCCTCTTCATTTTTACCCTATGACATTTAAGGGTATTCATCAACACCTATCAGATCTGCAGTCATTCTATGTTGACACTTCCAGGAAACGTAAGTTCCGTGACGTGACTCAGTTCCAGGCTATTGTCAACTCCTTTGTCGATCTGAGATTTGCGCAGACGGGTCACTCAGCTAGCTCACTACCTCGCGACCCTTCTGTTTCTGGATACCGCATTGATGATGAGGCGATCCACTCTCTGTTCCAGCCAGGTAACGCTTACGATTGGTATCGTACTTCTGGTACCACTCCTCATACTTCTTGAGCTGGTACTTCTGGAGCTGGTCCATCTGGACATGCTGGTGCTGCAGCTGATGACGATGATGATGAGGATGATGATTTTTGAGCTGTTACATATTGAGACTGATACTTTTGTCTTATGTTTACTTGGAAATGCTCCGACATTCCAAGATATTATCAGCACTCTTTTAGTTATTATTTGTGACTCTTCATAGACATGGTTTTTATTATGCCTCAGTTTGGCATACGTTTCACTTAGTTTATTATTCAGCATTTTATTTGTTTTAGCTTTACTATAGCATTATCTTCTTTTTTATGCTTCCATATAAACTGCCTGTGACAAATACCATGCCTGTGTTGTTTATACAATATCTTTTTAACTGTTTATACCATACCTGTGATGAATGTTTTATATATATTTTTTTGTGTTTCTTCACTGTGTGTTACTTATGCATTTATTGCGGGAGAGCTTTCTCTTTTGCAATTATTTTGCTAAGTGACAATGGGGGAGAAATAGATCTAACATCTTCATGAATACAGGTTATAAACAATTTTTCGTATACATTTTTGAATTGATCCAAACTTAGATGTTATATCGGCAAGGTTTGTCAATTATCAAAATGGGAGAGATTGTTGGCCCATTGGTCATGGTCAAACCTGATTTTAATAATTGATAAAACTCTGTCTCGATATAAATGCAAGTCAATTCAGAAGATTACCTACGACATTTTGGACACTGCTCAACGATGGATATCAACTATATTCAAGACTGAAGTCATTTGCCATTCAGAATGTATTTCCTTTAAAGCAATATAATTTTTCATTTTATTGAGTCTAGGAATACATTATACACCAAGTCGTACTGGCAAATAGGCTTTTCGGAATTGTTTTTCAAAACTGACCTATCTCTTTAAAAATGATCTATGTTTTTAAAAAACATCATTTTTACAAAAAGCTTCTGAAGGACTTTTCAAAAAGCCAAATTGATTTTTCTCAAAAATGAACTGGCAGAACCCTAGCAGAACTCGGCCAGAGTTCGGCCAAGATGAACGTTAGTGAACGTTGGATTTGAATTTGGTCTCCCTTCAGTTGCGGTTTGTTACAAAGAGTTCTGTCCGAATTCTGCCTGAATTTTGTCAGAGTTCTGTCTTTGGAAAAACTATAAATAGAGAAGTATTTCGATCATTTCAAATCACCAATTCACTTTCAATCTTTTCTCTTCTAAAGCTTACATTTTCTCCAAAGAGTTCTCAAAAGCTTTTATTTTCAAATTCCAAGCCAGTTACAATCCTCTAGTCGATTTGCCAGTACGGTGCGGTCTAGAAGTTTCAAGAGCGATTGTAATCAGAGGCTTGATAGAAGATACAACTCTTCACAATTGAAGTTGGTCGTGTTCTTCGTATCAAAGCTCGCGTCTGTAGAAGTTGCAAGGACTTCGTATAAAAACTTGCGAAATTTTTCAATAGTGGATTCAACTGGAAGCTAGAGTTCTTTCGACTGGACTAGTCCTTACAAGAGGGAAACCAGTATAAATCTTGGTGTTTGCTTTTGTCTTCTAATCACTTTTTATTTCTGTCATTTACTTTGTGATTATTTTTATATCTGTGATCTAACTGCTAACGAGATTTTTAATTAGCAATATTCCGCTGCCTACTCTATTCACCCCCCCTCTAGAGTATTCTGCTTTACGATTTCGTTCCTACAATAGGATCTCCCTGTCGCAGGCCATATAAGCTTTTGAAAAAACTTGGAGCATTCCCATTAATCAATATCGAAAACCAAACATTGTCTAAGAGGTGAAGGATCATGTTTAGCCATGTATTGCAGAAGCCTATCTTACGCAGAACCTTCAGAAGGAAAGCCCAATGTACTCTATCATACGCCTTGCTCATATCTAATTTGATTGCTGTACTGCCTCCCCAATGTTTGTGATGGATCATGCTAATCCTCTCCTGAGCCATGATCACGTTATCAACAATTTCCCTACCCTTAATGAAGCTACTTTGTTCTGGGGATATCAACCTTGGAAGTAAAGGAGCCAACCTTCTCGCAAGAAGCTTAGAGAATAGTTCGTTGACAAAATTACATAGACTTATAGGCCTATAATATTTAATGGTTTTAGGATCTTGCACCTTAGGAATAGGAAGAAGATGCGTGCTAGTAATGGATCGAGGTAGAGCAAATCCATTGAAGAATAGGTGAACCGCTTCCAAAATATCCTTGCCAATCAACTCCCAAGCAGCTCTGAAGAATCTGCCTGTAAAACCATCAGTACCTGGGGCACTATCTTGATCAAGGATTTTATGAGTATCCACTAATTCCTCCATAGTAGGTTTAGCAGTAAGATGAATATTATCTTCATTCAAGATAGACATAGGAACTAAATCAAGAAAATCAGACTGATATAATATAGGGGCCGGTATAAAAAGCTTACTGTAGAATTCATTAGCCTCAGCCTAAATGTCCTGCAAGTTGCTTAGAGTACTTCCATCCTCCTTTGTTAGCCTATGTACAAGAAGCCGATTTCTTTTTGCTGAAACACAAGAATGAAAGAATTTTGTATTCTTATCCCCCTCTCGATCCCATTTAAGTCTAGCCTTTTGGCGCCAAAATGACTCTTCATAACTCAAACGTTGCTACAGTATAGCCTTAGCCCTCATCCAATCTTCTCTCCTTGACTCATCCTCCTCATAAGCCAATTCTGCAGTAAGAGCTTTATCTTTAGCAATTTTGACTTCCTAGAAAATATCCCCAAAAGACTGATGACTCCATGTTGATAGAGCTCTTCTAATAGCAGCTAGCCTCAAACCAACACGTACCAAACTATTATCATGATTCGCAGACCTCTATGCTTCAGAAATAACCTAGAGTCACATTTACTCTTAATAGTGATAAGGATCAGGTAGTGATCCGATTCTGATCGGTTGAGATGGATATAATTGGATAGAGGAGCCCAATCTTGCCACTCACTATCTAGGAGCCATCTGTCTAAGCGAGAGCCTTGTCTATGAGGACCATCAGCACTCTTAACCCAGGTATAGCAGCTGCCCGAGTATGGCAGAGCCTGAAGTCCCGTACCCAATTGGAAGTTTAGGAATTCATTCACTCCGACTAGCTATACAGGAGCCCCATCAAATTTCTCATCAACAGAAGCAATGACATTAAAGTCTCCCCCAACCATCCATGGAAGTCTAAATTGTGATTGAATGGGAGCTAATCTATCGCAAAGCTCACGCCTACCATCCTTTTTATTATGTCCGTGCACCACCGTAAGAAGAGATCAGAAAGGTAAAACAGAGCTTGACATGATAGCACTGATAGATTGATCATGAGAGTCTACTTCCTCAATGCTAATCTCCTGCCTCGCCATGATCCATATGTTACCTTTGTTATTGGAAATAGACGATTGGAAACCTAGTTTAAGCTGTAAAGAGTAAATTTATTGAGGGGATACTTTCGGGTCAATGATAGCCAACAACATGACTTTGTGTACTCAACACAAAGATTTCATTCTTTTACAAGTCATCTTGTCTGCTATCCCTCTAACATTCCACATCAGTATGTTAAACATTATTGGAAGATAGGGGAGGTTTAGTTGATGGACCTTTTGATGTTGATCTTATGTATTTCGGTTTGCTTGGTTTGGTGTAAATCCTCTTCTTGCCTCGACTCTTTCGTAGCTTGTCCTGTTGTGCTTCTTGTCCTTCATTCCTTTCCTCCTCATCAACAATGTCAGCCTAATCCTTTTGAATTTCTCCTTCTTCCGGAATGGACTGTTCAGATGATATATCCTCTTCATTTGTATCGGTTTCATGATCTGCTTCATTTCAGTTATGCTCCCTGTCTCCATCAGTAGGGGACTGTCTGGCCAGAGGGGGATCAATGGCTTACTGACCTTCATTCAGTATAGGAGATATGATCGGGGGATCAATTGCCTGCTCTCCTTCGGGGTTTGTGTTACCGTCATTAAGTATTAATCCTGAGTTTTCCACACTTTCCAATAATTCAGCACTCTTACCCATAGACGGACCAGGGATGTCATGATTAGGAACATCATTAATGGGTTCAGTTGATTGTTCCTCCTTCTGAACTAAAATTGCCTTCCCTTTATCACGAATAGTTTTAGTGGGTCCCTCAACTTTGTCATTGTGCACCTTCTCTTTCTGTGCTTTACAATCCTCTTTAGAATGGCCTTGATGGAAGCATGTCATACAGTACTTCGGAGAATGTTCAAATTCAACTGTCTGGGCAAATGTACGACCGTGTGGTAAACTGATACGTACTTGTTTAGGCAACTGTTTACTGGAGTCGACTTCAATAAAAACTCTCGCCAAACTTGGATGTGTGAGATCTTCCGTAGCTTTATCTAAGCGTAAAGGTATTCCAATGCCTAGGGCAATGGAAAATAGAGCATTCTTAGCAAAAAATTGAACATGGAGGCCTGGGAAGGAAACCTAGACAGGGATAGGGGAGATTCTCGATACGGAGAGAAGTCTTTCGTCCATTTGAATAAGCGCATTGGAGCCCTAACCACATACCAAATATCACGAGATCGTAGTCTCAGAAAATTGACCTCCAATGAAGGACGAAGGAGAATGTGTTTCGAATCAATGAGTCCCACCTTAATCGATCCCGCAAACTTGAACTCCTCAAAAGCTTTACTTATAGCATCAATAGATGGGTGTTGATGAGAGAACTTCCTGATCAATGCGAACTTAAATGGATCCGATAGTACTTGTTCGTCCTCCTCTGAGAAAGCCACAACAGGAACTCCAAGAGAGAATGATGGTGATCTTATGGCAATCGATGGTAGTCGGGCTGGGGAACCGCCCGCCACCACCGATGCAAAAGTCGGGTTTGTCATGGTGATAAGGAGTATTAGTGGCCAAGTGGTCCACTAACACGAAAGAGACGCCGGCCCGGCCGAGGCCAAGCCGGAATCAGGATGGAAAGTGATCACGCAAGCAGATCGCCGTCTCCAAACCCTAGAGAGAGCTCTCAATATATAATATATATCTATATATAATTATATGATATATATCTATATATCTATATATATATCTATATATCTCAATATATATATATATATATATATATATTTATATATATATATTTATATATATATGTATATATATATATATATATATATATATATATATATATATATATATATATAGTAGCGACTAAAAATCCTAGCTTCCGCTCCAGCGCGCCTCCACTAGCTCGCTCTCGTGCAATCATGTCGAGAAGGAAGACTAGAGAGCCCAAAGAAGAGAATGTGACAGTTGGGCCAACAGTTCGAGAAAAAGAATATGCGTTTGGTGTTGCATACATCTTTCCATCATTCAATGATACTTTCATCCATGTTACAGATTTATCTGGGAGGGAAACACTTGTCCGTAACATTGGTGGCATGAAGGTGAAAGCTGACATGGACGCGTCTTCTTCTTATGCAGCCATGCTTGCGACACAAGATGTTGCACATCGATGCAAGGAACTAGGTATTACTGCGCTTCATATTAAGCTCCGGGCCACTAGTGGTAACAAAACCAAGACACCTGGTCCTCGTGCTCAATCAGCCCTCAGAGCACTTGCTCGATCTGGAATAATAATTGGGCTCATTAAGGATGTGACCCCGATTCTGACTGACAGTACCCGCAGAAAGGGTGGTAGAAGAGGAAGGCGTCTGTAGGTTGTTTGTTATCTGCTGAATGGAGAGCAGCAGGACATGGAGCTGTATTTCGTCTTTCTTTTAGTATTTTGGAACAAATTCCAAGTAGTTCATTCCTTGAAATGTAGTGTACTGTTGGTGTTTTTTCCTTTAAAAATTATGGACATCTATCCCTTTGCGTTTTACTTGTTGAAGTAGCGGAAACTTTCAACTTTTCTATTTTATGCATATTATTAAAGTTGAAAGCAGTTATCCAAATATATATATATATATATATATATATATATATATATATATATATATATTAAATATATATACACCATGTTATCCCCAAACTCTTACATGCCTATACTACAATCTCAGAAAACTGAGATACTCTCATACATAACCTATATAACAGATCACAAACCAAGACATATATATGAACTCACACACATACAAAACCTAAAACTCAGGATACCACCCCATTGATACCAAACAGTGACTCCCCCTCTATCTAGTTCACATACTCTCACTCCCATGACACCATTTCTATCCCCCATTACTAATTGATACAACATAGCCACTGCCCTACTAACTGATCCTGGGACTAATCCCCAACCTCTTAACTCCTACTCTCTCATCTCATGTACAAAACCAATAACCAAGAACCCCAACTGAACTCACTCACATACAATATCAGAAAACTGAATTTAACCCACATCCCACATACCCAAACTCTGATACCAAAGCCAGTCCTCTGATACTAAGGCCATTAAGGTACACTCAAGCCATACCCTCTCCTACAGGTACTGATCAAGGCCAATTACCTGTCTATGCTTCTGCTACTGCTGTGATAAAATTAAACCTCTGCAAATGCTTTCTTAGCTTGCTGCTACTATTGCTTGCATTGAATTGCATTGCAAGATGTAATGCTACAGCTGCTGCATTGGCTCTGTTACATTGCTACAATCTGCTGATGTAATAAGCTAAGGCTCAAGCCAAAACCCAAGCTAACCACCAATACTAAAATGTGAACTCCAACTCATAAATATGATATTCATCTCCTCATAAATCCTGAACTCAACAGGTACCATAAACAAAATCCTAACATATGTATATATGTATAATACATAATATACTCAACTACTAAACCCCACACTATGATACTATTACATAAGCCTAATTGCCTAACCAAAACTGTCTACACCAATGTCCAAGTGTGTACATATAGTATCAAAATTTGTGTCGAGCAGTGTGCGGTGGTGTCAAGGTGTCGTGGCAAAGTGAATGCAGTGAGTGAGAGTGTCACAGCAAAGTGAAGTGCAATAGTGTATAAGAGTGTACAGGTGCAGTATATGATCGAGTGTAATTAGGAGAATGAACACAAGTGTGTGTCAAGGTGCCTGGTCATTGTCTGAGTCGTGTCGTGTCCTAGTTTCTAGGTCGTGTCAGAGAGTATCACAGTGTGGGCTTGTGTGTGTGTGTACGACCAGTGCAGGAGTGACAACTCCACGAACCCTCGATGAAACCCAACAAAATTTGGTCAACCTAGTATCAGTCATGTGTCCCACAAACCCACCAAGTTTGGTGTCGAACCGTGTCGTGTCATGTTAGATCTGAGGGTGTAGCAGCAGGGCACGTGCACAACTCCTCGTACCGTGTCCCTGTGTCAAAATACATGTCCAAAATAGATCTAAAACCACCTCAGTCAATTAGGTTAGTGATCTACACATTATAGGCTACAAACACATGTAATTAGTTTTACAATTTACAGAAATTCAATTCTTTGAGGCATTTTATCAAACACATTACATAGCACTCAGATACTCCTCCGATACACATCCTAAATGGATTCGATTTCCTACTAAACTTGGCCTACAGCTAGGGGGATCCTAAATGAATGCATCTATGAAGAGAAATCAGAATATTAATGGGTTTAGAGGCCATTACCTATTGAGAGTTGGAATCTTAATAAAATTGCACTTGAGAGCCGAATCCCTCCACTTCCAATAGTCAACTTGCTTCAAATCCTTGCTAGCTAGTCACCAATGACCTCTTCTATAGTAGGGGAGTGTGTTGCAATTGATTGGACTCAATTTAGAGTTAATATGCTAAAAGGGGGTAAATTTGGGAAAGAACACAAATTAGGGTTTAAGGAGGCAATGAAAAGAGGCAAGGGGGTGCTAACATGTGTTTATATCGGGAAGGGGGCTACCAAGGGTTTATCTAGGGTTAGGGTTTAGTTCCATGTGATTTAAAGGCCTCTACATATACAATTCAAGGCCTTCTAGGTAAAGGCCCATGCTAAATGTCTAACCTTAACAAATGTCCTACTCCTAACCTAATATCTAGATATCTTTAGCCTTGTCATATGATGGAAGCTTCTACTCTAATATCTAGGCTTATGACTTATATCTAGATTAGGGCAATTCTAGGTTAAGGCCTAGTATAACACTTAGCACATTATTAATTAACTATAATTTAAATTAACACATATAATAAATAACCAAAATACCATTGGCCTAAAAAGTGGTAATTAACTAATCTAATCACATGGTTAGGTCTCCGTGGTCATGGTTAGTCTCTAGACTAAGTAGTTCTAGGGTTACACTAGTATAATACCAAAATCACAATATACCAAAGTAAATAGGATTAAATTAATTAAAATTTACCATAAATTATTAACCTGATCTAAATCCTATTATTCAATGATCAATTTACAAAAGTTCAAAATTATCCTCATTTTAGAAAAGTGTTGGTTACAGTGCAACTTCGGCCAACCGCACGCATGGACATTGATTACCTTTTGCGTTGTGCCAACTCTAGAGCCAGCCGATCTTGACGTCCCTCCGTGACCCACGGGAGACAACAGACATGGACATGACCTTTGTCCATTCCACTCGGCACCGACGTTGCACACCAACCTCTCTGATCCTCCATTTACGCCATCTCGCTAGAGACAGATGACGCTGACATTTATCAAGGACTCCACAGACTCACTACGAGCTTCACCGTCCCCGTGCAGGAGTACGATCATAACCGTTCCCTTTCAAACACGCGACTGTTGAGCTCTCACTTCCCTCTCCTATGCGAGTGCGAATCCCTCCACCACACCTTGAGTTGCACGCCTGGGACCGAGACACACCAGAGCTCTTACTGGTAAAGCTTTAACTCTCCTTTTCTTTTATTTCTCGTGCCTAGCATCTAGTAGATGAAAAAAAACATAGTAGCATGCATAGCCAGCCACATGAGATGAGGACTTTAAAAGATCATTGGAATTGGCGCTTAGTAATTAGAAAGCAATTTTAAAAATGGCATTTAGTAGCATTCACCAAGTAGTTAATGTATACTTGTCATTAAGAAAAGAAGCCTAGCTATTGTATGCACAAATACGTGCACAAATTAATTCTACGACCATTAGTAATGTCCATTTTTTCATATAATGCCTTACCTTTAATAAATTACCAACCAAATCCTTTCCATCTCCCTTCATTTCTTTAACTATGATATTTTTAATAATCACCTTTTCTTTTGTAATATTTGCAAACCTGTATTATATATATATATATATATATATATATATATATATATATACTAGCTTATATAAGTAAGGGTACAATACACTTAATTAGGGAAGATTAATATATATATATATATATATATATATATATATATATATATATATATATATATATATATATATATATATATATATATATATATATATATATATATATATATATATATATATATATATATATATATACTAGCTTATATAAGTAAGGGTACAATACACTTAATTAGGGAAGATTAATTTTATGGTATAATTATATAGATTTAGAGTAAGAATCCATAATCCTAGACTTTAATATGTAAGTATTAAGTTGTATAGATAGTTGGCAATCAAGTATATATATGATTAATTAATATATTAGATTCTTGGTTATCTTTTGGACTTGGATTTGACTTTGGACACTAGACCTTAGTAATTTCAGACAAACCCCCAGGCAAGTGTACCTTGCCAACTTTTACAGTATATTATGTATGTTTATTTCCAGTTATTCTTATTCATGTCTATTTCTTTTTTGTATTATCACATGATTGTTGTACGTGCTCATGATGTTCTCTTTTCATATATGTTACATGTTTCTTTTTCATATTATATACTGGGTCTATGTTTCACTATACTAGTTCAGACTTTCGTATTTAGTACGTTGACTTGATTTTATCACTTGGACTTGGACTTGGACTTGGACTTGACCTTGACTCAATTTAATTACATGTACCAGTTTGACTTGACCTTGAACTATTATTAGATATTAACTATACCTGAACACCTCATTCGTGAGCTCCCATCGAGTGCGAATGAGCCTTACTATAGTTAGGGAGTCTCTATCGGCCTACTGACCTAGGACTGTGAGCTTCCATCATGCTGAAGTTATCCTGATTTACTTGTTGTCACGTCTAGTACCATATTTCTAGTATGACATGCCAGTGTCTTAGGTTCCTTTTGTTTTAAATCTTGGTATCTTAGTCCATTGTGGCTCAGTTGACTTTTCTTTGATTATTTCTTACTTCTCTGAATATTTTGTACTACTATATTTTGGCATATTTATATGTATCTTGTTAGTTCACGGAGGACCTGGTGATCTCTCCAGGTTATTGATGAGCGACTGCATAGAATAGGTAGGTGGTTGATGATTGCCTGCAGGATTTCAGGTATCAATAGTGGTACTTTTTATCTTTCTTCTACATTTATCTTTATTACCATATCTCTCATTGTTGTTATAGCCTAGCTTTATAGACCTATCATGTTCTTCGGGTCTAATCGAACACATATGTTAATAGGCTGCAGACCATGAACCATATTGTTCCTTCTTGATGTTTGTTAGCTTATGTGGATTGAGATTTAGTTTTGACTTGCTATGATTAGACTTATTACCATAGTATAGACAACTTATATGTATTCGAGTGGGGCTGGAGTCCTCTCGATATGTAACTGGCATGTATATGGTCCCATAGTCCTACGTATTTTAGGCCTGGGTGTTACAGATGTACCCAAATACTTCATAGAAAAGGTAGCACCCAGTTGATGCTACAACTCTGCTATCTCTGTGGCATTTTGACCCACCAACAATAAATCATCTACATAAAATAGCAATATAATAAATCATCCTCAGTAAAGTACCTCAAAAACACATAGTAATTTGAAGTGGTCCATGCATAACCATGCTCTCCCGTAAATGAGTCGAACTTCTTGTACCACTGCCTCAGAGCCTACTTTAGACCATACATACTCTTCTTCAACCAGTAGACCACGTGTGACTTGTCCTTCTCACAGAATTCCTCTGGCTGCTCACTACCAAAATAAGTCATATTGGCGACGACATTAGCGACTCCGGCTAAATACGTCGCTATTTTTTGTGTATTTAGCGACGTATCAAAGTGACGTCGCTGAACGTCATATTCAGCGACGTTTAGCGACTGATAGCGACTAGCATTATGGTTTGAAAGAACAAGTCACAGTTTAGTCGCAGAACGTCGCTGATTGATTTTATTCAGCGACGTTTTGTGACTCTTATTCCAGTACGTCACAAGTTTATTAGTTAATAGCGACGTTTAGCGACGTCTTTATAAGACGTCGCTAAAATCTTTCATATAGGGTGTTGGGAACCGATCGAATTCATTTTTTTCCCCAAATTTTTTGATCTCTCGTGCACCTCAAGCCCCAAATCTCTCTCCCCCTCCCCCTCTCATCTCTGGCGACCTCCTCCCTCCCCTCTCGTCTTCGACGACCCCTTCCCGCGGCGACCCCCTCCCCTTGGCGACCCTCCTCCATCGGCGACCCCCGACCCTCCGTCGCACCTCCACCGCTGAGTCCCCTCGTCAACGCCGACCCGACTAGTCCCCTACGCTGCTGCTCCATCCCCGGCGACCCGACACGACTCCGACCAAGGCAGGTAAACCCTAACCCTAGCTCCCTCCTCCTGATGTGCTGACACAGACACGACACACACATACGCTAACAAGACAGACACACACACACGCTGACACGATATGCACACACGCTGACACGACACGCTGACACGACACACACATGCTGACACAATACTGACATGACATACTGACACAATACACACACACGCTGACACGACACGCTGTTTAGTGTGTCACACTCACATGCTTGTGAGTATGTGACAGTTTGGAGAGAAGGGGACTGTTAAAAAATAATTTTATGTGGCAACCCCATTATGAGAACACATGAGTGGCTATGAGCTAATGTGCATCCTAGTGGTGAGTGTTAGAGTGAGGTATCCTATGAGTGAACTTGAGTGTCTAGGAGGTGAGTATCCTATGACAGGTTAGAACATGAGGTATCCTAAGAAGTATATAGCATGGTTTAAAGTATCGACCGATAGCGAAATGGTTTGGCATGTCCCGATCTGATACCGATCGATACCCGATACTTACCGAATACCAACATTGATGGTCCCTTTTTCAGTCAATTCGGCAAAGAAAATTAAACAAAAAAGACAAATCATCAAGGGTTTAAAGCATAATAAGATTGTAAAAACATGTAAAAGAAGAAAATTAATCTCTTATATGTAAACCAATCGCTAAGAGTAATTATAATGTTATTTAATTTCAAATGTACTATAAAATAACACTGAAAATACTTAAATTATGTATAAATGTATAAAATATATGTTTTTAAATGTAAATAATTTATTAATAATTATTTTTTTTCGATACCAAAAAATTCGATACTCCGATCTGAAACCATTGATACTACCGATATCGCCGATACCAATACTCGTAGGAATAGTCTGATACCGATACTGTAAACCTTGGTATGTAGAGTATCCTAGTACCTAGAGTGTATATATAGAGTATCCTAGTACCTAGAGTGTATAGAGTATCCTAGTACCTATAGAGTATCCTCTAGAGTGCATAGAGTATCCTAAGATATTGGGGATTACCTACTCTAAGAACCTTGCTAAGAAGTATCCTAGTACCTACAGTGTATAGAGTATCCTAGAAGTGTAGGTATGATTGGTATAGTATTTTGAGCCCTTCTATAGAAATTAAATTTGCTTATACCAAGCCTTTTGGGCCTATCAGAGTTATAGATTTTTTCGGAAATCTAGTATAACGCTGATTGACTCAAAATGCTTGCATAAGTAAGAGTGTATAGAGGGAGTATACTAGTAGTATATCGTAGTACCCTAGAGTGTATAGAGTGAGCTTCCCTACTTCCATTCTTCTCATTCAGGTCATTGAGCCGACTATTCCGCATCATAGGATATCTACCTCAACCTCACCCTAGAGAAGTATGGAAATATTAATATTAACCAAAGTTCACAGTATTGGTTTTGGTATCAATATCGTTATCGGTATCATTTACGGTTGATATCATGAATCTCATAGCTTCCGCTAGCAGAGCACAATGTAGAGCCAAACGTGAAGCAGAGCTTCACATTTAAAATATTAGAAGTAAAAAGTTTTCGATTGGTGGTGGGTGGAGTCAGAATCCTTTCTCGTCCCACCACCAATCAAAAACTTTTTACTTCTAATATTTTGAATGTGAAGCTATGCTTCACGTTTGGCTCTACATTGTGCTCTGCTAGCGGAAGCTATGGGATTCAGGATATCAACCATAAATGATACCGAAACTAATTTCGATACCGATACCGTGAACCTTGGTTAACATTAATATTTTCATACTTCTCTAGACTGAGGTTGAGGAAGATATCATATGATGATGCTGAATAGGATGCTAAGAGAGTCGAATGAGAAGTAGGGAAGTAGAAGGGGGTCAAAAAGGGGGGGTCAGAGAGGGGGCCTTCTTATTGAACATGTGACGACACTCATTTGATACTCATGTGTCCATATGCATCAATTTGCAATATACTCGAATAATATGTATCTATCTTTGCAGAATTGTTGTCAAATGGATATGAATTACTATGTGCGGCATCGTTCGTGGATGTACAATCGTCATCCTGATGATATGTTCGGTGTGCAGGATGAATTTATACATAAGGTAGAGCAATTCCTGTAGTTCGCCAAGGCGTTTCCTTAGTACATGGACCGTACCAAAATTAAGTGTCCATGTGTGAGATATCGCAACATAAAATATCATTAAGAAGTGGATATGACATATCATTTGTACTCGAGAGATTTTTTGCCGAATTACTATCAGTGGCCGTCACACGGAGAACTTGTGCCTTTAGCAACGGAGCTGGAGCCTAATTTCTCGTATATGGATGTCCATGACCATGCTGGTTAAGACGAAGGGTGGGTGAACATGGTTTTTGACGCTGCGAAGCCTAGTTTCGATCCAGACAATCATGATGGGACAGAGGAGGCACTGAATGTCGATGCTGCAAAATTTATGGAGTTGCTGGAGAATGCAAGGACTCCTTTGTATCCTGGTTGTAAGGATTATTCACCGTTGGAGGTGATTACAAGACTGCCGATGTAAGCCCCTATTTTTCAAATTTTAGTTAATTAAGTGTTAATTAATTATTAATGTCATTTTTAGCCTTAAAATAATTATTAGGATTTTTAGGAATTTTTTTAGAATTTTTAAATGATTTTTAAATGATTTTTAAATGAGTTTTATATATTAAAATATTAATTTGCAATTTTCTAAAATGTTTTAATATCATTTGTAATTAATTTAAATGTTTTAATTATCATTCTATAATTTTCTGAATTGTTTAGAAGTCATTTTGCAATTAGTTAATTGTTTTTAAATGTGGAATGCAAATTTAGATTTGCATTTAGTGACCTTAGGGACTGGTTTGCAATTTCCTAAACTCTAGGTTTTTTTTGTAAAACCTATTCTACCCACTCCCTGCCCGACGACCGACGCTGCCCCCGCCATTTCCGGCCAGCACGACAGCCCCCGACCGACTCTAAACCCCCTATAAAACTCCCCCACTCCCCTCAGCCCAGCCACCACTCCCCCCGACCACCATCGACGCCCCCAGCCCTATTTTTTCTCGAAAACCCCTAGCCCTAACCCTAACTCCGATCATCTCCTTCGCCCAGCTCCACTGTCGACATCCACCGCCCACAACCACCACCAGCTGCTTTGCCTCGACGAGACGACCCCAGTGCCACCGGAGCGCCGTCGTCCCGATGCCTCCTCTGCCGTCCAGAGCTATCGAAACCCCCCTTCGACGCCGGACACGTGAGTACCAAGGTTCATTTCGTGTCGTCCGTGTCCCAAATCCACGTACGTTGTTCGCCAGGACACGGGGACGCTCGTCCAGTAGTTGGACACGTGAATTAGTATTCGTGCGTGTCGTGCATAGCACGGACACGTAGAATCCTGTGTCCCTAACTGTCCGGACACAGGATCGAATTTATTATTTTTTTATGTGTTTATTAATTCAAACCTAATTAAAACTAACTAAAATCCTAACTCTAACACAACTAGCGGGCTGACCCCCTGGCCAGCCCGACCCGACTTAAACCCCCCCCCTCCCGCGCGCTTTGGCTCGAGTTCGAGCCCATGTGTGTATATATATATATATATATATATATATATATATATATATATATATATATATATATAAACACATAATATAATAAAGTACTAAAAATGAAGTATATATATATATATATATATATATATATATATATATATATATATATATATATATATGTATATAAAAAGAAATATATATATATATATATATACACAAGAAAATATATACATATATACATATGTACACATATGTATATGTATATATTTTCTTGTGTATATATATATTATTATATATATATGCTATTATATGTATATGTATACAATATCTGTATATGTATATATATTTTATAGTTAAGTATTTTCTTATACATATATATATATATATATATATATATATATATATATATATATATATATATATAATTTTTTAACATATATATATCCATTATGTAAATATCCATATATTTATGTGTATATATATTATTATATATGTATACCATTTTATATATGTATTTCACTAAACTTAGTGTAAGTTATTTTTCTATGTAAATACACTTATCATATTTTTATAACTATTATGTGTAATTTTACCTTATTAAAATATTAATATTTATTTTTGCACTTTTACCAAATTGTATTTTTAGTGTATTTAAATTACTGCAACCATTTGGTGTCCAAGCCTAGCATGGGTTTTTGGGCCCAAATGTGTTTTCACACATTCAAGACCTGTACAAGTCATATTGGACTTGATTCATGGCCTTGGGTCCTGTATTTGAACTTTGGTTCAAATTATGTACATGGACAAAATACGCAGATAATTAATTTTAATTATGTGTAATGCTGTTTTTGGATTTCTAAAAATACTTAAAGTATTGCTAAAATTTTGGAAAAATAGTATTTAGACACTATGTTAATTTAGCTAATTTAGTATAATTTTTATAGTATTTAATTTACTGTTTTGCCACTAGTTTGGCATATGAAACCAAAACTCATTTTTTGTATACTTAGGAAAATTGATTTTTATAAAATACTTGTACTGGTTAATAAATTCCAAAAAAATTATAGTAAATTTCTATAATTAGCAAGGATCATCTTGGTACTTTATTTTATGTAAAATTAAGCTTTTTCTCTATACCAAAAATTGTTAAAACACAATGATCTTTTGATTTATTTATTGATTAATTATGACTTGTAACTTTTTGTGTTATTTTGAGTTTTAGCCGTATTAAACCTCACCCCTCACTAGTGTAAAGACCCTAGAATGATAGTTAAAGTAGTGTGTCACCCCACATTGGTCTCCTATGCTAAAATCATCATTTTGGCTAGGTACCCAGTCATAAGTCGTGTTTCACTAATTAGTGTCCTAGTATTTTAGCTTAGTGTAAAAACTAAGTTTATGTATTTATTCCTACAGTGACGAGTTACCGGACATCTATAGCACTTTTATCGCAACTTGCTTTGCTTTGCTTTGCTAGAGGTAAGTACTTTCTACAAACTTTACATACTGTTACATAAATGAACTGCTAATCCAACCATGTTAAATGCTGATCCATGGGGTAGCAAGTTAAAATATCACATGTTGTACTTTTCATTACTACCATGCTTAGAACAGTCTTTATGTATCTCTCACATGATAGAATATGGGTTATGGGAAAACTAGTAGTTGAGTACGTGATCATGCCTCCATTATCGTACCGAGCAAAGTTTCATTCTATATGATACTGCGCCGTAGGCCATTATCCAGCATTTCTGTATTGAGGTACACCTATGCCTGTACACTTGTACGTATGTATATTTCATTTACATGTGCCCTAGCACTTTGTACATCTATTGACCGATCACGTACCTGCTACAGTTTTAAACATTACATATACATCTGTCTCTATGATATATGTATCCTTGCCATGATAGATTGTGTGATGCCATGTTTCCAGTTATTTTCTCTTATGTTCATTTCCATGTTTCATATGCTAGTTTGCTAGATTCAGTACTTGCTCCCGTCCTGACAGGATAACGTTGTAGGTGTTCTTACTGAGGAGGAGTTACTCTGCGACACTTATTATGGAGATACTGCCGAGGACCCGGCTTTGCTTTACGAGGATGTTCCTACAGGAAACCTCGCCTAGTTGTCTTTTCGCTTTAGACTTTTGAGAGTAGTCATGTATTAGGCTACATATTTTATAACTGGACATGTATCCAGTTTTACATTTCAGATCACTTGTACTTTGGACTTATTTCTATATATGAGACGACTTTTGTGTTTGGAGCATTTATGACTTTTATTCACTTATAGAACTGTTAGCACATTTAGTCTTATCATGTTGTGTTTAGAACAGCTTACTACGTTTTATCTCAAACGTAGGCTGGGCATGACTCGGCCTGGCCCAACAATTTGGGTAGCGGGTCGTGTGTCACCCCCATTTCCTGTATTTCGTATTTATACTCGTAATTTGATTTTTGGCACGTATTTTATTTTCTCGACTTGTGGATTCGGGTTCTCGTAAATGGGTTTTGAACCATGGCTTGGTTTTATTTTGTGGAGTTGGTTTGATTTGGTTTGGTTCATAATGAGTGAAACACCTTAGCCTATTCTTCCCCTCCATTCCATCACAACCACCCTCATTAAAACCAACCAACCTTTTCTCTCTCCTCCATAACTCCATCAATTTCTTTCAACTTCTTCTTCTTCTTTCTTCCACACAACTCCCCAACCCATAGGCAAGTGCACCTTGCCATCAATTAAGCACCACTTTTTATTTGTCCATTAACTAGATTAGGCCATGGAGAACAACTTTAGAACTTGACATTTTGTGATTTGGAGCTTTCATTTTTCTAGATCTAGGTTTTAACCATTTTCGAAAATCCTTGGTTTTGATCTATTAAACTTTGATTTTTGCTTGTTTTGATGCTTCCATGTGGAAGAGAATTCGATTTTACTCAAGTTAGAACTTTGAAAATCTAGATTTGGTTTTGATTTGACAAAGTTATGAAGAATTGAAGTTCTTGGTGTTCTTGGACCTGCTCTCGGCCAGGAAGAACATCCCTCTGCCTTGCGCTCTTTAGCGCATGGCCGGTTGCGCACCCCCCGGCCTGTGCTCTTTAGCGCAGGGCCGATTGCGCATGACCTCAGCCAGTGCTTTGCGCTGCGCTGGATTGCGCTGGCGCAAGCCAGCCTTGCGCAATCCACCTTTGCGCAAGCCAGCCTTGCGCAATCCACCTCTGCGCAAGCCAGCCTTGCGCAATCCACCTCTGCGCAAGCCAGCCTTGCGCGATCCACCTCTGCACAATCCACCCTTGTGCAAGGTAACCCCTGCGCAGTCTACCCTTGCGCAAGGCAACTCTTGCGCAGCTCTTCCATGCGCAGTACACACCCTGCGTAGGCCAACCCCTGACCCCCCTTGTACAACCCACTTGTCTATGATAAATTGTTTATTTCTTTAAGCTTGGCTCTTCTATAGCCCTATATATATATTGGTATTTTATTAGATATTTTACGTCCATTTTATATCCTTACGCCTTTTGTCATGAACTTGATTTTACTTAATATGTTTGGAATGACTATTGTACACGGCATGGTATGACAAGGAACTAGCATAACTTGACAGTGACCCGTAGTGGTGCACTCCTGACATGACCACCCTGACTTGATAGTGGCCCGTGGCGGCGCACTCCAGACTTGACTTGTAACTTGTAACTAGACTCGTATAATCAACTTGACACCGTGGGTGTTCCTGCTTGCTTGCTTGTACAATCCACTTGTCTTGTCTTGTATCATGTCTAGGACGTGACTTCCTGGGTACCACGGCCAGGGACTCGCGCTAAATTGGATTAGGCTGATGATTAGATCAAACTAGAACATGGAGAATTCCCAGTCACAGGCAATCTCGTTATCTGGGCGCTTTAATGGACTTGTAGCTTGCCGACGAGTAGAGCACATTTCCAGCACACTGTCATGTGTTGCACCCTCTAAGTCACCTAAGGGTACAATTGTCTCCCGGGCAATGTACCCACCTATAACTCTCAACCCGCGGAAGGATAACTGGATGGTCTGCAGGGCTTGGGAGAATTCTCACTTGCATCTTGTTAGTAATTAGGTTTGTGATAACCCTAGTTAGTTATAGTAGTAAGCCGTAGTATTTGTTTGGCCGATTGCGAATGGATGGTGTCCAGCCTTGTCTAAGTCTTGTCTAGCTCCAGTACCTGCTATCTCCTGAGCACGTTTGTTTTACTTATCTTAACGATAAATGAGTAGAGACAGTGAGCTATTCAGGCGAAGGGTTACAACCCCGGTCCTTGTCTGGTTTAAGGATTGTAACCTGGCTCCCGGAATGGTTCCACGTCCCTAGTCGTTTATCGCCCTGTGTACTTTACTACTTGTACTTCTTTTATTCTTATGTTCTGATATGCTGGCTTTTGTTCTTATTTATGGCCTCCTTTGTGGCACTTGCTCTTTCTGGGTTTGACCCAGCTGGTTTTGTGTGGCCAGATTTCGGAGCAGCTCCCGAGGATCTACCAAGCATCCAGTCCAATGGTGAACACTAGAAGGAACCGGGGCTACGAGTGGGTTTTTCCTTTTTGTTTCACCCACTTATATGTAAATTTATTCTTTTGAGGCGTTTAGCCGACGAGCACCTGTTAGCTCGATGCACATTTACTTACTGTCTGCCTACGGGCTGTAAACATGATTAACAAATCCTAGGGTTGATCATGTATGACTGAACTCTTGCTAGTCCTATCATTTTGTACGACTAGCTTCATGATCATCCAATATGTAATATTTGGGACGCCTTATATATATATATTTGATGCTCTAATATCTTGTAACTCTGTTAATTGCTTAAGATTGAGACAATAGGCTTGACCTTAAGAGACTGCTGGCTTGTAGTAAACCCTTATATCTAGACAGCCGTGACCGTGTAGTTGAGATGTATTCTATTTTAATATACGTAGCTGGCTATGTCTGCCCCCGCTCTTCAGTATTCTGGTTCTGGGGCATGACATCGTGACAGCCGAGCATCAAGTCCGATTTTAACATGTCTCAAGAATGCTACAACCGAATCATCGAGTTGATTATAGAGATCTTGCCGGAAGATGCAAAGTTACTTACAGACTTCTACCGGTCTAAGAGGATGGTGAGATCTCTCTGGATGGGATACAAAAAAATTAATACATGTTGCAACGGGTGCATGTTATACTACAACGACGACATGGATGAAGATGTGTGCAGATTTTGTGGTGCTGATCGCTATAAGACAACAAGTTCAAGTAGGAATCCTAGTGCAAGGAAGCCTACCGATTCGATGCACTACTTGCCGTTGACGTCGCAGTTGCAGAGGTTGTTTATGGTGAAGAAAACTACAAAAAATACGAGCTGGCATAAATGGGAACAGATCGAAGGAGTGTTGGATCACCCATCTGATGAAGAAGCATGGAAGCACTTTGATCGAGAGTATCCAGATTTTGCTTCAGATCAGCATAATGTCATACTGGGTCTCTCCTCCGACGATTTTACCCCATTCGGACATTCGGGCTCCCAGTATTCGTGTTGGCCTGTGATCGTCACTCCGTACAATCTATCGCCTTGGATGTGCATGAAGACTCCGTATATGTTTCTCACCGTTATTATCGCGGGTCCGAACAATCCGAAGAGGAACATCGATGTGTATTTATAGTCAATGATAGATGAGTTAAATCAGCTGTGGGAAGTAGGTGCCAACACCTATGATGTTTCTAGAAAGCAGAATTTTCAGATGAGGATTACACTGATATGGACCATCAATGACTTTTCGGCCTCTAGAATATTATCTGGATGGAGCACTCATTGTCGTCTCTCATGTCCGTATTGCATGGACTGCACGAAGGCTTTTCGTTTAAAATACGGAGGAAAATCGTGCTTCTTCGATTGTCATCGACAGTTCTTGCCGAAGGACAATCCGTTCTGGAGGAACAGGAATGCATTTCGTGCCGGCATTGTGGAGAAGGCCAATCCACCGCCAAGGTGGACCGGAGGCATGATATGAGTGGAGGTCAAGGATTTTTCAAGTGCTATCGAAGAGCATACAAAGGGGTACAAGTGTGATGAATTTGGCGGCACTCATAATTGGACGAAAAGAAGCATATTCTGGGACCTGCCTTATTGGAGCACCAATCTGATCAGACATAACCTTGATGTCATGCATATCGAGAAGAATGTGTTTGACAACATAATCAATACTGTGATAGACGTAAAGCGAAAGACGAAAGACAATCCCAAGGTCAGGTGGGACTTGGAAGATATATGCAGACGTCCTGCGTTGAATTTGATAAAGGAAGGCGATGGGAAGTATAAGCAGCCTAAGGCAATTTTCTCACTAGACAGAGAGGATAAAGTGAGACTTTGTAGGTGGATTCAGGGCCTAAAATTTTCTGACGGATACATGTCAAATTTAAGAAGATGTGTCGATCTGAAGGAGAACAAAATGACGGGTATGAAGAGCCACGACTATCATGTATTTATAGAGAGGTTATTTCCGATCGTATTTCGAGAATTATTACCCTCGGTCGTTTGGGATCCGTTGATAGAGTTGAGCATATTCTTCAGAGATTTTTGTTCTACTAAGTTGCTTGCCGATCGTCTAGAAAAGCAGGAGAAGGACATTGCAGTAACGCTGTACAAGCTTGAAAGGGTGTTCCCTCCTGGATTCTTCGACTCTATGGAGCATTTGCCAATTCATCTATCATACGAGGCACGTGTTGGTGGGCCCGTCGGTTATCGGTGGATGTACCCGTTTGAACTACCTAAAGAGAAAGGTGAAAAACAAGACTCGGGTCGAGGGTTCTATTTGTGAAGCCTATGTTCTCGAGGAGATTACGAACTTCTGCTCGATGTATTTCAAGCCACATGTTGTTACTAATAGAACAAGAGCTCCCAGAAACGACGATGGATATCTTGAATCTAATGATGCAATACTGAAAGTCTTCAATATTTTCGGAAAGCCTTCCGGAAAAATGAAGAAAAGATATCTGAATAACGAGGAACTAAGGGCTACTAAGTTATATACATTGCTCAACTGCGGCGAGGATGAAGTGGAGAATCTCGAGGGATAAGTAACTAATACGTCAACATTTACGTCATCTATGCATGTAATAGTATCCAATATTATTATTACACTAATTGCTATATGTGTTGTTATTTTCAGCACATTTAATGATGAGGTAAGGTCGAGTAGACAATACATAACGGATGAAAAACTGGAACAAAAAATGAGACATCATTTTTCTTCATGGTTGAGTACATATGTAAGATGATGCAGTAATTACTTCTTGTATATGCACTTTGCACAGTAACTAACGGAACGCTGAATTTAATTTCTTATCTTGTGGTATTTAGGTCGATCGTCCGAACGCAATACTAGAGAATGAGCCTATTAGAACTCTAGCCAAGGGGCCAATTTATTTCATCAAAATATGGCCAAGCTATTGTGTGAATGGGTTTAGGATCAAGTCAACAAATGATCCGATCAGAGAGAACTTTCCAGATCTTGATTCGACCAAAAATAATTGTTTGTGTATCCGATCTACAAACTACAAAGATGTAGATCCGGAAAATAATTTCTATGGCGTCTTACGGGAGATCGTGGAGTTGACATATAACTACGGCATAGAGTCGGCTAAGATCATGTTGTTCAGGTGTGATTGGTTCAATCTGATCCAAGATCAAGGTTAGAAAATTGACAAGCATCATCTTGTGGATATTAAATACCGCCGTCGATATCAAGGATATGAATCATTTGTCCTAGCAAGTCAGGGTCAACTAGTTTACTTCACTACTTATCCTAAACGGGGAACAAATAGGTTGGACTGGTGGATAGTATGCAAGCCTAAAGCCAGAAATACCAACGATGTTGACGAAATAGCTTATCAGGAGGACGAGCTACTACTCGTAACAAATATAGTTGACGTGGACACAACGGAAGTTCCATATTACATGTCTAATCGTGTAGAAGAGGTAGAAGTATCCGAAGAGGAAAATGAAGTAGATGAAAGCGAAGATGAAGAGGAAGAGGAAGATGAGGTCGAAGAAGATGAATTTTCAGAAGATGATTGAAAGTAAAGTAAAATGTAAAATATCTTCCACATTACACGTCTAATATTGTCATTTTGATAGTGGTAACTAAAGCTGAGATGAAGGTCAAGGAAGAACTTCCTCCTACTATTAAGGAGGAAGTGATTCCTAAAGCCGAGATAGCGGTGACAGAGGAGGTGGCACCAGAGGGCAGTTGCACCGGGAGTTCCAGTCATTCAGCTCCTATGGATATTGATCTTGCTGGCGTGGATCCTTCTTATGCGCGGTGGCTGAGGGAGATCTATCTGTCCCAGCGCCAACATAGAGGGTAGATATATATGATATCACCTTTGATTGGATTTGTTTTCGGTAGACTTATTTCTGAGTTAGACTTGGATGTTTTTACAACTATTGATGTCTCTTCTTATTTTCTAAACATGGTTATTATCTAGACTTGGATGTTTCTGGATGCTATTATCTCGACTTGGATTTTTATGGATGCTATTATCTATACTTGGTTATTATATAGAAATTCAACGAAGAGTTGCTCCGGGTCTATCTTTATAAACTGTGATATGTTAAATACATGTTTATTATCTAAAAATTCAACGGAGGGTTGCTCCGGGTCTATCTTTATAAACTGTGATATATTAAATGTATGGTTATTATCTTGTAGATATTTATTTCTATCAGATATGGCAGGACGCAGAGGATTGTACCCCCATGGAGGTAGAGGAGTACCCCGCGAGGTAGAGGTTCCACCGGTGGACGGAGTGGTACTCCGTTAGTGGATGACGAGGTCGATCCCTCGTCTCATAGTACTCCAGTATACCAGTTACTCGGATCTTCGTCTGCGTTGACGGTACGTGGCAGCACTCCTGGGACAGACAGTTCTAGGCCTGATCCTAGCCCGTCCAGCAGCATTCCTCCTGCTAACGGCACTATGGAAATGGAGGAGCGGGTGGAAGAGGTCCCACCTACGCCGTCTATATATGATCCGAGCGATCCCCATGCGCCCCTCCGAACGAGACAAGGATGAAGATTTGGTCCGACGTGCCTACAAAGTAAGTTAATTAGTTAACATTTATTTATACTTATATCTATATATTAATTAATTTAATTATCGTTGTGTAGATATCGTCCCCCATCAGTTCAGAGGGCATTGGGACCATTTTTGAGGTCCAACTACGGTGGGCCTTGGATCAACTACTCGGATGCCTCAGACGAGAGAAAGGCATTCTGGTTTGCCCACTTCAAGGTAACTAAAGTATATTATTTTTAGTATAAATCATATTTTATGCATATTGTATAGCTAACTAATTTAATTCTTGTAGAAAATATATTTTTATCTACCACACCGAGCTGAGACGATTGAGAAGCAATTTTCTGCCGTTGCCGCCAAGTTGATCCGGAATACGATCGACAACCAGAAGGCTCGAGACTGTTCCGGAAAAGGGATCCAAGGTTAGATCATGCACAAGCAGTGGACTGCCATGAAGGCTAGATTCGACGCTTCTAGGTACAAGGAACGGTCGGAGAAGGCAAAGGTGGCTAGGACGAGGGCAAGGAAATGGTGTGGTGGCTCGATACCCATGACAGAACATTTCCGTCGCCTGATACGTATTTTACTGTAATATATTATCTTAATGAAAGTAGCAATAAAATGTTTAATTTCAATGACAAATATTTATTATAACAGATAAAGAAGGGTGCGAACCCCAACATAGTGACGGTCTTCCTGGCTACCCATTAGAAGGACGGAAAGCTTATCAATGATCGGACCACGCAGAGCTATGTAAGTCACTAACTTTATTATAACTTAAGAAATATGCAAATATATCCATAGACGTGGAACAACTAGGTTGGTAGTAAATATTATGCTTATCGAGATGCGTACTTTTCTAGGATGAGTATCTTAGGCTAGAGAGTGAGCTTACTAGTGCATCTACGGAGGGAGGGGCTGGTGTAACGCCCCAGAACCAGAATATTGGGGAGTGGGGGCGAACATAGCCAGATACGTATATTGAAGTGCAACCCACCTCGCTATACGGTCACGGCTGTCCAGATACATGAGGGTTTAACTACAAGCCATCAGTCTCCTATGGTCATGAACAAGCCTATTGTCTCAATCTCAAGCAAGTAATAACAGTTACATGATCTCAGAGCACGAAATATACAATAGTAAGGCGTCCCATACATTACATATTTGGATGATCATGAAGCTAGTCGTACAAAACGTCAAGACTAGCAAGAGTTTCAGTCATACATGATCAATCCTAGGATTTGTCAATCATGTTACAGCCCGTAGGCAGACAGTAAATAAAGGTGCAATACGAGCTAACACGTGCTCGTCGGCTAAACGTCTCAAAAGCATAATTTTATAATAGAGTGGGAGAGCCAAAAGCAAACCCACTCGTTGCCAGGGTTACGCCTGGTGGTCACCATCTGGCTGGAAGGTAGGTAGATCCTCTGGGGCTGCTCCAATATCTGGCCATACAAAACCAGCTGGGTCAGACCCCAGAAAGAGCAAGTGCCACAAAGGAGGCTTCACTTAGAAACTAAAACCAGCATATCATAAATGAATATTAAAGATAATTATAAAGATACTGAAAATAACAGAAATAACAATAATAAATTGAGTACGAGAAACCATTCAAGTAGCAAGATTGTAACCCTTAAACCAAACAAGGACCGGGGTTGCAACCCTTCACTTGAATAGAAACCCGTCTCAATTACTATTGATAAAGTAATAAGACAATAAATGAAGAGAGGACACAGAACTGCTCCGAAAGCCAGGTTACAACCCTTAAACCAAACAAGGACCGGGGTTGTAATCCTTCGCCTGAGCAAAACTGGACCGCTGATCTTTATTGTTAAGGCCAGTATAAATAATCATGCTATTGAAGTAAGATAAAACATGATGAGCATGGCATGGGATGCAACAAGACAATAAACGAAGAGAGGACACAGAACTGCTCCGGGAGCCAGGTTACCACCCTTAAACCAAACAAGGACCGGAGTTGTAACCCTTCGTCTGAACAGAACCGGCCCCTGATCATTATTGTTAAGCAAGCATATTTGATCATGTCTTGTCACCATCTTATACAGGATCAGGACGAGACAAAGTCGGGCTAGACTCCATTCAATCAATCACGGCCAAGCAAAGAGTACGGCTTGATACTTAACTAACTAGGGTTATTACAGGCCTAGTTACTAGCAAAATGCAATGAGATTATTCCAACAGCCACAAGCCCTGCAGACCATCCAGGTTGTCCAGGTCGAATACCCATCCATGAAAAAGGCAACATATGACAGTGTGCTGAAAATGTGCCCTACTCATCGGCAGGCTACAAGTCCACTTGGTGCGCCCAGATAACGGGATTGCTTGTAGCTGGAAAATCTCTTCATGACTACTGAATTATTCTAGTTATTAGCCTTAGTAAATTTTCAGTAGGTACCCCTGACCGTGGTACTCAGGGATCCATACCCTAGACATGATGCAAGACAGTACTAGTTCATTGTACAAACACAATCATCCATGGTGTCCAGGTCATTCATTATAGTCATGTCATGCAAGCCGTCGCAATAACTTTCAGTAGTTACCATCATGCGTATGGTCATATCCTGTTATGTCATGTCATGTTTACTCTACACCATGTCATGTACCATTATTAATCCGGTCACATCACTCACTCCGTGCTTGTCAAGTCATAAAAGTGCAAGGCATAGAAGACAATCGGATACATAGGGGCTCAAGGCTCTACGCGAGTGAGCCTCTACGCTAGGCCAAGGGCCTCAAGCGTAGAGTGGCTCTAGGCTAGCGCGAGCAAGGAAGAGATAGCTCTATGCGAGAGAAGATGCACGTGGGTGGTGTTTTACGCTGGCCTGATTTTACGCGAGCGAGATTATATGCGTGTAAGATTTTACGCACGCAAACTCCCGAGCGAAGCTCTACGCGAGTGAGCTCTACGCGAGGAAACACTCGGGCAAAACTTTACGCTCGCGAGAGTCTGCTCGAGCCAGGGATTTTATGCGAGCACGATTTTACGCGAGCGGGAGAGCCCCGAGTGTAAAATTCGTAGGAACACAACATAAAATGGAGTACGCTGGCACCCAAATGCGTGTGCGTAGAAGGCTAAAATAACACGCTGACACGTAAAACGTGGGCGTAAAGGCTAAACACTACGCTAACACATTAGAACGTGTGCGTAAAACTTCGTCTTCTCCCCCTGGCCAAGACAAATATGCGTAAAAGCTCACGAACTCAAGCAAGCCCCATCCCGGTCAAGTCTCGATGAAACCCAACCATTCCAGAGCAAAACTTGCGTGAAATCGAAATTCCTACTACATGGAACTCTCCATTTCGAAAACAACCAAGTTTCAGAAGATCAAAACCATGAAGATCAAAAATACTAAAACTTAGATTTACGTGTAATGAGCCATGGAATTCGAAAATGCTAAATACTAAAGTGACTTAGAATCTTGTGGAGAAGAAAATAGAACTATAAAACTTGAGTTCCTCCATGAAACAAGTTGCACTTGCCTAAATCTCTCTCTGGTAGGTGGAAGAGAGTAATGGTGGAGAAGAAGAAATAATGAAGAAGAAGAGTTAATGAAAGTAAATGAAGAGAGAGAGAAAAGTGGGCGGCTAATAAAGAAAGAGTGGGTAAGTAGGGGGGTTGGTCCACATGAAAACCAAGCCAAACTGAACCATGCAAATCGAATCGAACCAAGATAAACCATGCAATGAGACATGCAATATACGTACACGCATACCAAAAATACGTAATATGAACTACGGTCGTTACAACTCTACTCACCTTAAAAGAATTCCGTCCTCGGAATTTAATCAAGGTGCTAGAGAAGCAAGGACAAGCTATACTAATTACAGGCAAGCTATAACCAGGCAATCAAGCAATCATTCATTCAAGCAAAGAACTACAAGCACAAGGCATAAGGAAGACATTATACCTTACGAGTCAAACAGGTCAGGATATCACGATCGGATATCATCCTCACGCTCCCATATTGACTCACCCAAAGAGTGATGACCCCAAGCAACACAGACTAACTTAATAGTCTTGTTCTTGAGTATCTTCTCTCTCCGGTCCAATATAGACACGGGCCTTTTCTCATACGAAAGGTTGGTACCAACAACCAATTCCGAATGATCTAAAACGTGGCTCGGGTCCGGGATATACCGTCGCAATTGGGATACATGGAACACGTCATGCACCTCACGTAACGATGGCGAAAGAGCGAGATGATAGGATACATCTCCTACTTGCTCTAGAATGTCGAACGATCCTATATACCTAGGACTAAGCATTCCCCGTACGTCGAAACGAATGATGCCACGGTTAGGCAAAATCCTTAGGAATATATGGTCGCCAACCGAGAATTCAAGGGGCGCCGATGAGAATCGGCCCATTGACGCTGGCGATCTTGTGTAACACGAAGATGATCTCTGACTCTTCTGACCACCTCTACCGTTTGAGCAATCATTTTCGGACCGAGTATCTGTCTCTCTCCAACATCGTCCCATGCTAGTGGGGATCGGCACTTCCTACCATATAATGCCTCGAATGGTGCCATCTGGATACTGGCCTGGAAACTGTTATTGTACGAGAACTCCACCAGGTGTAGGTGATCTTCCTATGAACCACCAAAGCCGAGTGTCCAAGATCTCAATATATCTTCGAAGATTCGTATGGTACGCTCTAACTGACCATCTGTCTGCGGATGATAAGCTGAGCTGAACTAAAGGCGAGTTTCCAAACACTCCTGCAGACTACGACAAAAGTGCGACATAAATCTTGAATCTCTGTCCGAAGTGATGCTGATTGGTACTCCATGAAGTCTGACGATCTGCCTGAGGTACATCTCTACTAGATGAGCCGTCGACTGACCAACTCTGAACGGGAGAAAGTGAGCCACCTTCGTGAGCCTGTCTATAATAACCCAAATAGCATCTCTACCTGCCAGGGACTTAGGTAACCCAGTCACAAAATCCATGGTGATATACTCCCACTTCCATTTCAGAATTGGCAAGGGTTGAAGAAGTCCAGCTGGCCTCTGAAGTTCAGCTTTAACTTGTTGGCAAACCAAACACTGAGAGACAAACTGGGCTATCTCTCTCTTCATGCCATTCCACCAAAAGTGCTGCCGGATATCACGGTACATCTTCATACCGCCGGGATGAACAGAATACTGGAAACTGTGAGCTTCTGCCATGATCTCTTATCTGATATCTCCACTAGTTACACAAAGACGCCTCCCAAGTTGAAGTGTACCGTCTTTATGGATACATAATTCTGGTCTTCGTCCTGCCTTACATTCTGCTCTAAGCCGCTGAAGCTTAGAATCTGATGACTGTGCCACCCGGATCCTCTCGACTATAGTGGACTGAACTTGCATACTGGCCATCAGTGCCATACTGGTAGGAAGGACAACTTATATACCCATCTTCTGAAGATCTGCTAACAATCCTGGTCGTGCCATTAGAAAATAAACTCTGGCTCTCCTGCTCAATGCATCTGCAATAACGTTGGCCTTCCCAGGATGATACTGCAGGTTGACATCATAATCTATAAGTAGCTCTAGCCATCTTCTCTGACGCATGTTAAGATCCTTCTGGGTGAAAACATACTTCAGGCTCTTGTGGTCGGTGAAAATCTTCACCCTATCTCCATACAAGTAGTGCCTCCACAACTTAAGTGCGAACACTACTGCTGTTAACTCCAAGTCATGGGTTGGGTAATTTTTCTCATGATTACGAAGTGGACGTGACGCATAGGCTATTACCTTCCCATGCTGCATCAAAACACATCCTAAGCCTCTGCCTGAAGCATCACAATACACTAAGAATCCCCCGGTCCCATTTGGAAGCGTGAGAATGGGAGCCGTCATCAAACCTTATTTCAAATTTTCAAAGATTCCTTACATTCTGCTGTCCAAGCAAACTACACATCCTTGCGGGTCAACTGGATCAGTAGCGCTAAAATCCGAGCAAAGTCTGAAACAAATCGTCGGTAGTAGCCGGCCAAGCCAAGAAAACTGTGAACTTCTGCAACTGTGCTGGGTACTGGCCACGTCTCAATGGCCACGATCTTCTGGGGATCCACTTCTGCTCCTCCTCTGGTGATGATATGTCCCAAGTAGAAAATGCGATCGAGACAGAACTCGTATTTACTAAATTTGGCATACAACTGGTGCTCCCTGAGAATTTGGAGGACAACTCTGAGATGTTGCTCATGCTCCGCGTCACTCTTGCGGTAGACCAGGATGTCATCTATGAACACAATTATAAACTGATCCGAATAAGGCATAAAAATGTGATTCATGAGGTCCATGAATACAGCCGGCGTATTGGTTGCTCCAAATGGCATAATAAGGAACTCCCAATGCCCATATCAAGATCTGAAAGCTGTCTTCGGGATGTCCTGCTCTCTGACTCTGATCTGATGGTACCCTGACCGCAAGTCAATCTTCGAGAACACTGCTGCCCCCTTGAGTTGATCAAACAAGTCATCTATCCTCGGAAAAGGATATTTGTTCTTGATTGTCACCGAGTTTAAGGTATGATAGTCAACACATAATCTGGACGTACTATCCTTCTTTTTCACAAGAAGCATCGAGGCTCCCCAAGGCGATCTATTAGCACGAATGAATCCCTTGGTCCTGAGTTCTTCAATCATCTTGTACAATATTTCTAGCTCTGACGGCGCCATCCTGTAGACTCTCTCTGACACTGGGCTGTCCCGGGAATCAAGTCGATAGTGAACTCGATCTCTCGCTCTGGCGACATTCCTGGAAGCTCTTCTGGGAAAAAATCTGGAAACTCCTCGACTATCGGGGGTAACTGCACGGCTGCTACTGCCATCCGCAACACTGGAGGAGAAGGTTCAACTTTGCCTCGGGAAAAGAAAAACTCTGCCTCGTCGAGAATGCTAAAAACAACCCTGCCAATATGGTAGTCTATGCTAGCATACTGGTCCCTCAACCGATCCATCCCTAAGACCACATCATAATCGGCCATCGGGAACTCTATCAATCTAGCGAGAAATTCTCCACCGTTAACTACGATCCGACACGAGAAAAACACTCTATCTACTCCCATAAGTCCGTTACTAGTAACTATATTGAGCCTTACTGATAATGACTCGAGCTCTAGTCCTATCTGTGTCGCAAATCGTGCAGACATAAATGAATGTGAGGTACCAGAGTCAAATAACACTGAAGCTGGAAAGGTGTTGACAAGAATAGTACCTGCCACCACCTCACCTGGTCCCAATCCTTCATCTCCCATGGTCAAAGCCAGCACTTGACCATGCCCTCTGGGTGCGGGTCCCCTCTGCTGAAAACCTCTCTGTCTACTCTGGATCAGGGCTTGGGCATACTGCTGCGATCTCTGCTGCTGGAATGCCTGGGCCTGCGTCGGCAATGGCCTCGGGAACGGGTACTGCTGCTGCTGCTGGTCCTCTCACCGAAGGACTAGAGAAGGTTGATGAAGATGAACTCCCCCTATTAGGGCAGTTCCCAATCCTGTGGTCTGGGATACCACAAACCAAGCACAAACCCTGTGCTCTGTGACACTCTGATACCATATGCCCTGGCTTCCCGTAGTGTGAACATCCCACTGCGGAAGAATGCTTCTGCTTCTACTGCTGAGGGTACATCGAGGTTGAATATTGAACCGATGTTACTAAGGCTACCCGCCTCGGAGCTCTAATGGTTAAAGCCCTAGTTGCCGGGACTGGTACTGAAGACTGATTCATCTGGCTGTGGGATCGCTTCCGACCTCCGGTCCTATCCACGATCCTCTGGAAGGTATACTCGTGCTTTCTGGCTGCTCTCAACACTGCATCAAAAGTCTGAGGCTCAAACTACTATACTGCCAACAAAATCTCTAGATGGAGCCCCTGCTGGAACCGCTGGGCTCTGTCGAACTCGGTCGCTACTAAGGTGGGAGCAAACCGACTAAGTCTCAAAAACTCGGCCGCATATCCGTCGACCGTCCTATCCATCTGCTTCAGATTGGTGAACCTCATCTGTAGATCATACCAAGGTACAGCATCAAAATACTTGGTCTGGAATCTCTCCCTGAATACTGCCCATAAAATAGGTGCCAATAATCTAACGGCCGGCGCTGCCCACCAACTGCGGGCAAGGTGCAATAATTGTAGGCGCACCATAGCCACCTTCTCGTCTTCTGGAGTCCTGGCTGCTTCTAGAATCACCTCTGTGTCCTGAAGCCAAGCGTCAGCAGCGATAGCATCTTCACTACCATCGACGAATGGAGGGTTCAAGCGCTCGAAGCTGTTAGCCGCGCTATTACCCTGGTGACCTCCTCTGGTCAGAGCATCTGTCACTGCCTGGTGCAAGGCATCTCCTCGACGATCCTGAGAAGCTAACAACGTCCTGATGAGACCCACCAAAGTGCCATCATTAGGCTCTGCAGGCTGGACAGGCTGAACTGGTGGCTCTCCTCCAGTAGGCATGACTCTGGAGGCTACTCCTGAATACTGGGCTTGATCTTCGGGTTGCTGCTGGTCCACGGGAGATGCTCCGCCTTGCCGATCGGTAGGACCAGGAATAATGTCGTTGAAGAAGACGACATAGAGAACAGTAAGGAAGGACCAGGACAGATCAAAGATACAAGCATGTGATCAGGTCAAAAGGTCAGGGATTTAGAAGATACGAGCAGAGATCAAGGGCGAGTACTGATTGAGACATCTATTCGGTAAACCCTCACATGTCTTGATTTTTAAGACCTGTATGGGCCACCACTTAAACCATGTAACGCCCCAGAACCAGAATACTGGAGAGCGGGGACGAACATAGCCAGCTACGTATATTGAAGTGCAACCCACCTCGTTATACGGTCATGGCTGTCCAGATATATGAGAGTTTAACTTCAAGCCATCAGTCTCCTATGGTCATGAACAAGCCTATTGTCTCAATCTCAAGCAAGTAATAACAGTTACAAGATATCAGAGCACCAAATATATAATAGTAACGTATCCCATACATTACATATTTGGATGATCATGAAGCTAGTTGTACAAAACGTCAAGACTAGCAAGAGTTTCAGTCATACATGATCAACCCTAGGATTTGTCAATCATGTTATAGCCCGTAAGCAGACAGTAAATAAAGGTACAAGACGAGCTAACACGTGCTCGTCGGCTAAACGCCTCAAAAGAATAATTTTATAATAGAGTGGGAGAGCCAAAAGTAAACCCACTCGTTGCCAGGGTTACGCTTGGTGGTCACCATCTGGCTGGAAGATAGGTAGATCCTCTGGGGCTACTCCGATATCTGGCCATACAAAACCAGCTGGGTCAGACCCCAGAAAGAGCAAGTGCCACAAAGGAGGCTTCACTTAGGAACTAAAACCAGCATATCATATATGAATATTAAAGATAATTATAAAAAAACCAAAAATAATAGGAATAACAATAATAAATTGAGTACGAGGAAACCATTCAAGTAGCCAGATTACAACCCTTAAACCAAACAAGGACCGGGGTTGCAACCTTTCACTTGAATAGAAACCCGTCTCAAATAATATTGATAAAGTAATAAGATAATAAACAAAGAGAGGACACAGAACTGCTCCGAAAGCTAGGTTACAACCCTTAAACCAAACAAAGACCGGAGTTGTAACGCTTCACATGAACAGAACTGGACCCCTGATCTTTATTGTTAAGGCCAGTATAAATAATTATGCTATTGAAGTAACGTAAAATATGACGAGCATGGCATGGGATGCAACAAGGCAATTAACGAAGAAAGGACACAGAACTGCTCTGAAAGCCAGGTTACAACCCTTAAACCAAACAAGGACCGAGGTTGTAACCCTTCGCCTGAACAGAACCAGCCCCCTGATCATTATTGTTAAGCAAGCATAAGTGATCATGTCTTGTCACCATCTTGTACAGGATCAGGACGAGACAAAGTCGGGCTAGACTCCATTCAATCAATCACGGCCAAGCAAAGAGTACGGCTTGATACTTAACTAACTAGGGTTATCATAGGCCTAGTTACTAGCAAGATACAATGAGATTATTCCAACAGCCACAAGCCCTGCAGACTATCCAGGTTATCCAGGTCGAATACCCATCCATGAAGAGGGTAACACATGACAGTGTGCTGGAAATGTGCCCTACTCATCGACAGGCTACAAGTCCACTTGGTGTGCCCAGATAACGGGATTGCCTGTAGCTGAAAAATCTCTTTATGACTACTGAATTATTCTAGTTATTAGCCTTAGTAAATTTTCAGTAGGTACCCTGACCGTGGTACTCAGGGATCCATACCGTAGATATGATGCAAGACAGTACTGGTTCATTGTATAAACACAATCATCCTCGGTGCCCAGGTCATTCATTATAGTTATGTCATACAAGCCGTCGCAATAACTTTCAGTAGTTACCATCATGCGTATGGTCATATCCTGTTATGTCATGTCATGTTTACTCCACACCATGTCATGTACCATTATTAATCCGGTCACATCACTCACTCCGTGCTTCTCAAGTCATAAAAGTGCAAGGCGTAGAAGACAATCGGATATATAGGGGCCCAAAGCTCTACGCGAGTGAGCCTCTACGCTAGGCCAAGGGCCTCAAGTGTAGAGTGGCTCTACGCTAGCGCAAACAAAGGAGAGATAACTCTACACGAGAGAAGATGAACGTGGGTGGTGTTTTACGCTGGCCGGATTTTACGCAAGCGAGATTATACGCGCGTAAGATTGTACGCATGCAAACTCCTGAGCGAAACTCTACGTGAGTGTGCTCTATACGAGGAAACACTCAGGCAAAACTTTACGCTCGCGAGAGCATGTTCGAGCCAGAGATTTTACGCGAGCACGATTTTACGCGAGCGGGAGAGCCCCGAACGTAAAATTCATAGGAACTCAGCATAAAACGGAGTACGCTGGCACACAAATACGTGTGCGTAGAAGGCTGAAATAACACGCTGACACGTAAAACGTGGGCGTAAAGGCTAAATACTATGCTAACACGTTAGAACGTGTGCGTAAAACTTTGTCTTCTCCCCCTGGCCAAGACAAACAGGCGTAAAAGCTCACGAACTCAAGCAAGCCCCCATCCCGGTCAAGTCTCGATGAAACCCAACCATTCCAGAGCAAAACTTGCGTGAAATCAAAATCCCTACTACATGGAACTCTCCATTTCGAAAACAACCAAGTTTTAGAAGATCAAAACCATGAAGATAAAAAATACTAAACTTAGATCTACGTAGAATGAGCCATGGAATTCAAAAATGCTAAATACTAAAGTGACTTAGAATCTTGTGGAGAAGAAAATAGAACAATAAAACTTGAGTTCCTCCATGAAGCAAGTTGCACTTGCCTAAATCTCTCTCTCTCTCTGGTAGGTGGAAGAGAGTAATAGTGGAGAAGAAGAAGTAATGAAGAAGAATAGTTAATGAAAGTAAATGAAGAGAGAGAGAAAAGTGGGCGACTAATAAAGGAAGAGTGGGTAGGTAGGGGGTTGGTCCACATGAAAACCAAGCCAAGCCGAACCATGCAAATCGAATCGAACCAAGATAAACCATGCAATGAGACATGCAATATACGTACACGCATACCAAAAATACGTAATACGAACTACGGTCGTTATAGCTGGTAATTCCTCACAGCCCCCTCTGGCTCGGACGATGGACGAGCTCTAGATGACCGTCGTTGGTGGTCTTCAAAGGGGTATATATTACGGTATGGGATCCTACTACACCTTTGTGGCGATGCAGTCAATCCAGAGCCTCCTCTGCCAGTGTACATTTCCCACAGCCCTTAGAGGAGTCGGTTCGAGTGGGGGAACTCTGTCGCCAGCTTACTGAGCTGCGTGACGAGCTGTTACGGATGATGGAGGAGCAGCCCCAGTCTCAGCCGCAGAGGGACGATGTAGCCCTCACCGTACGATTTGATATGTTCGAGCGCACCATTAGGGAGACGGGCGAGAGGACGGATCGTATCGTTCAGACAGTACAGGAGGGGACGGATCTTGTCTTTTATGCATTGCACGAGACACAGGCGGCATTAGCGAGCACGTTTCGAGGCTGGCGGCTGTTATGGATTCCACCAACTCCAGACTGCTGGCCATGGAGCGGACACTTCCTGGTCGTGCTTCGGCGTCCACACTAACTACAGCGGCTCCACTGCCTCCTCTTCCTCCTACTGATGGGTCGTCACCGGTGATGCTAACCCCAAAGCAGTATAGGTTCCTGGTGTCCAAGGTGCAGGCACTGCCTACTCCTCCTTCTCCTCCTCATCCTGACCGGACGTAGTCCTTTATTGGACTTGTTTTCATTTGTTGTGTTGGTGACCCATTGTTGGGTCTTTATGTATTTGTTGGTGATCCATTTTGGGTCTTTATATATTTTTTTATCCCGGTATGACTATTTGTGTTATGTTATGTTGAATATTATCGGACACACTTTTTTATAGCTGTTTGGTAGTGGATTTGTATCCACCCGCTATTCTTGTCTTTCTGATCGTTCGATTCTATTATTTGATTTGGTATAGTTATTACTATTTGTCTCAATATTGGTTTACCGGTATTGAGTGTTCCACCGAAGGGGTCGGTGAACCCAGGAAATTCTACGGAGGGTTGCTCCGGGTATATTACTTGCAAACTAAAACTCTAAATGTAGGTCATTATTTTAATGTAACAGTTATTTATGTGAAATGTATACTGCATTCTTTTTTTTACATTTTTTGGAATTAGCGACGTTTAACGACGCTTAGCGACGGTCAACGACGCATACAGACGTCGCTAGACGTCGTAAAATTGAGAATCAAAACGTCGCTAATCGTTGCAGAATGTCGCAGATATGTTGACGTGGCAAACTGTACAGGTCAGCAAATCTAGTATCCGAACGTCAGTATTCAAGTATCGTAACATTACAAAATGTTGCAAAAATGACAACATGGCAACCAAAAATTGCCAGATATAGAGTCGAAAAATGTCGCTAATCTCTAACTGTAACGTTGCTAAAACCTGAATGGACAATGACAATCAGCAACGAAATATTCTGTAGCTATTAGCAACATTTTTGTCGATAAACGTCGCTAAAACTAGCGACGTCGAGTGTCGCCAAATGACGTTGATATAGAGACGAATAGCGACGTTTTACAAGTTAGCGACCATGAATAACGCGACATGCCTGAAACGTCGCTGTCAGAAGTTAGCAATATTTTTTGCTGTTTAGCGACGTTGTTAGGCGTCGCTAGTATGAAATATTTGGTAGTGGCTCTATATATAACTCCTCATGTAAATCAACATTAAATAATGTCGTCTACACATCCATCTGCTCAACCTCTAGTCAAAAATGGCTACCAATGCTAGCACCACCCAAACACATTACATTTTGACGATCGACAAAAAGATCTCATTAAATATTTGCCTTTCCGCTAACCGTAGTCATTAACTACCAACCTCACTTTGTATCGAGGGCGAGTGGCATCATCCGTCTGCTTCACTCTAGACACCCATCGATTCTTCAATGCCTTATTTTCCTTTGGCAATCGCACTAGCTCATAAGTAAAATTTGCCTGCAGGAAACTTACCTTCTCCTGCATGGTCTGCATCCATTCATGCCTGTGTTCGTCTTCTATCGCCTCTATAAAACTTTTGGGCTCTCCTCTGTCAGTCAGTAGCATATACTCATCAGGCGAGTACCTCGTAGATGGTCGATTTGCTCTTATGCTCCTCCTCAATGGAACCTCTGGTGTTGGATGTATACCAACAGCCTCATTTCCTTCAGGAAATGCCTCCTCGACATGCTCATCCTCATATGGGTCACCTTGACCACTATCAGTAGTTTGATAATCAAGGTTGGAAGCATCTCCATGTAATGGATCCCTAGTAAACCTCTGCGGTGAGCTATGAAAATAGCTCGAAGTAAAATGACTCTAACTGAGACAATTTCTCAGCCTCAGATGGCATCTCAGAAACTAAGTATTGATTATGGTCTGATCCTCGACAAATACCATGTCACTGCTTTTATAGAGATTTATTTTCGCTGGGTCGTAGAGTCTATAGTCAAACTCATCTCGACCATATAACAAAGATGCACCTCATCTTCGTCTCAAGTTTAGATATCTTGTCCTTTGGTACTTACACGAAGTCCTAACAACCAAACAAACGAAGGCGATTGTATGAAAACCCCTTGTCGTACCATATTTTGCCAAGCACATCACCCTTTAAAGGAGTATTAGGAGACAAATTAATAGTATAAGTAGTGTTAAGGGACTCACTAATATCTATCCGAAAAATTTACTTCTGACAACAAACACCGTACCCTCTCCATCAGTGACATATTCATACACTGCTACATAATTGAGCTTAGGTGTCTTCGATGGAGTCTTCTGGTGTCAAATCTCTTGCTCTTTGCAGTAAGAATCAAAGGAACAACGTATTCGCCGCTATTGTCGGACCGAATACGCTGTAACTTCTTGTCTGTCTCTCTTTCAAATGAGGTCTGAAACTCTTCGAAAGAGATCATCAACTGATTATTAGTCTTTAAAGTAATGTTCTAAATTTTTCTAGAACTCACAAATAAAAGTAACAAAGTAAGAAGCACATCAATAGATTGTACCTTGATTGGACCGCAAACATCCAAGGGAACTAATTTGAGCAACGCCAACTTTCTTGAAGATGGATGACTTTGAAAAGACACCCAATTTTGCTTTCCAACCAAACAGCGTGTATCTCTCCAATTTTGTAGACTTGATCCCCGAAATCACTTTTCTATTCACAAAGTAGCTCATTCCCTTCACTACTGATATGGCTAAGTCACATGTGCCATAACTCGGTAGATGCATTACTAACTGCGTTCACCTCCGGTGCCCCTGTGTTCTTTCTTCCATATAGTATTGACCAGACTTCTTGCATCCTATGGCAATCACTATTAAACCCCTGGAAAGCTTCCATTGACCATTTCTGAAGAGATTGAAGAATCCCTTCTTATTCAACCTTCACTACAAGAAAAAGACCTATTAATAACGCTCAACAATGTCTATTAATACGGATGATACCAAAGCGTTAATAGAGTTAAAATTCCTTCTTTCTATAATGGTCTAGACTAATTTTAGACTTTTGATAACGTATACAAAATAAAATGTTATAATATTTTAGAGCGGGGCAAACTTGTAATAAGTTTTCTGTAAAATCCTTCCACTCCCACGATATTTTGAGGCTCAAGCCCCCGCCCCCTTCTCATTCCCTCTCCAAATCCCTTCTCCTTCCCTCTCAGCTCCACTCCCCTTCTCTCCTCTTCTCCCTCTCACCAAACCCTAATCTTCTCCTCCTTCTTCTTAATCCCCCACAAACCCTAACCTAGGTCCCATTCTAAGCCCTAAGCCCCCAACCCCCCCCCTCCACAGACCCTAAGTAGTAGCAGAGGGAGTTCAAGGCCCTCATCGTCGACCTCTCGGCCCGTAGCCACGTCTCCTTCTTCTCTGCTCCAGAGCCCTCTGTGCCGACCTCCACGGCCTCCTCTCCGACCTCTCCACCCTCCTCGACATCCTCCCTGGCGAGATCGACAGCCTGGAGAGGAAGATCGATGACGGGTCTCCGAGAAGTGGCTCCCGGTGATGGTTGCCTCCGTCGGGCTCGTCCGCTATGCCAAGTGCGTGCTCTTCGGAGCCTCGACTCCCCGACCCGAATCGCTACCAGCAAGCTCCACAACAAATCTTCCCTCCTTTAGAGCTCCTCCCATGGCAATTTTGAGCAGCAACGAGAGCTTTTTCGAGCTCTCATGTGCTTCTTCCGGCCTAAAATTTTTCAAATTTTCCCCAATATCTCGTTTTTGCTGTGTTTTTTAGAATGCGAGTCGTTTTCGTTTGTGGAAACCCTAATTTTCTTATTTTCAGCTGTTGATGGAGCTGTTGGAGCTTGCATTTGAGCTAGTTGACGGAGATGAGCTCGAGTCTGGGCCTGGGAGCACGACGAGAATGGTAGTTGTTCGTTTTTGTTGTTGTTGTTGTTGTTATTTGGTAGCGATTGTTGTTGGTTGTTGTGGTTAAGTGAGGGAAAATGTGAATATTTGATTTTTATTAGGAGGGGAGAGGGGAGAAGAGGAGCTCGAACTCGGAGCTCTGGCACTCATGCGCCCGGCTGCTCGTCTGCCTACCGACCGTTGGCACGTGCGTTGTCTACTTCAGAGCCGAGATGCACAGGAAAACTGTAAAAAAACTTATTTGAGTCATGACCTTCCATTTTGAATATTATTTATTCTGATTTATCAGAAAATATGAACATGTTATTCTAACTTGGAATAATTCTAACAATAATATAACCAGTAAAAGACTTTCATAATGCTAAATTTGTGGACTATCATAGTTTATTCTTTTTATTTCAATATCACATTAAGAAAGCATCACTTAAGTTGGCTTTGTTAGTTTTTGCGATAATTTACTTGTTAGGTATGAATTTCTTTCTTTCTGTCTAAATTAGAGGCATCCATGCATGCATTAGTTTTAAATATTAAATTCATCTTTAAAACTTTTGTGGTTTCATCGTCTCTTTTATGACTTTAATATGGCTGTTGTAGTTAAATAGTAAAGCTACATGTCAATTGACTTGACTTCTTGACAATTAATAGTTCAAGCCCCCTAACTGATTGAATATATATTGTTTTTTGATTCAAAGCTTGGTGTTATTTGGAAATGTTAAGTTTTATTAGTGGATTGGATTCAGTTGTTTCATCTGATATTTCTATAATGCAAACACAAGTGATGTCAACTTGGAAAATAAGGAAGGAAAGAAATTATGAAACATAAGATTCGTAGAATGCTTATTCATAGAATGCTTAAAATAAAACCTTGAAAACAGACTGTTGTTTTGCTCTAAATGGAGTGCTAAGTTGCTAACCACTTGTGAATTATATAAATATGACCACAATGATTGGTAATCTATTTTTATGTTAGTATCATGTTTTTTTTGGCAATCAACATGAAAGAAAATAAATAGGGGTATAAAATGCTATCAGCCACTTTTTTTGGCTTTTTGGACCGCCCGACTGATTGTCTAACATGGATGAAGTGATCTTACCAGGCTTTTGCATTTTACCGATGAGGTTATCTTATTTGCAGATTTTTTTATTTAGACATGTTTTGATTAGAACTATATGGTTCCTAAATCACTTGTGTGGGTTTGATCAGGTTGTATAACTTTGTACAAGGTAGGATATTCATAGTTCCTTATAAGATAGCTTCATATTTCTTCCTACAACTGAAGTCGAAGTGAAAATTCACTATTCCTATTGAGGTTCTTCTATATTTCCTTTGGCACCTTGGTCTTATACAAACTGGTTTGTTTATTTTTTTGGATGTGTTCAGGTGATTATTTTCTGCCACAATGATGAGTAACTTATCTTGCTTGTATCTAGGTTTTGCTGTGTGAGGTATTATTATTCATAATCTAACTTGAAACTTGGATCTAATTCCCTTTTGTGGAACATCTTGTAGCCATGGCGATGCTCAGCATGCTACATCCAGAAGGATGTATTCATGGTGGTGGGATAGCCATATTAGCCCAAAGAGCCCAAAGAACTCTAGATGGTTTCAGGAAAATCTGACAGGTATTTGTTCTTCCTCTTTTCTGTCTATATGGCCTAGTAATCACTTGATACCATGTACACATGCTCCTGATGTGAAAGTGACAGAATCATGTATTAGAAAACAAAGACTTTGGAAAACTAAACACCAAAACTAGAGAACGAAAAAGTGAAACTTTGTCACAGACTAAGATGTTAAAGCCATGTAGACAAAACAAAGACTTTGGATGTGGTTTGTATCAAATAATGCTGAGTTCTACTATTCTATTGAACCCATTAAGAGAAAATATCTTCTTCTTTTTTGCTTAGTTAGGTAGTGTTGCCTTTTGCGTCAGTGAGGGTTTCTGTCACATACCAGATCTTTAAGGCCTGGGAATTCTCACAGGGAGCTTTGATGGCCTTTAGTTCATATTGTAAATAAAGTTGGCAATTTTAAAATTATTTATTTTTCATATAGGTGGTAGATTGGTTTTATTGATTCAATTAACTGCAACATTGTAATGTATCATACACTTTCCCTTGCCGTCTATTTGGATTATGTACATATTGGATGTTAGGATTTTTCTTTTAGAAAGTTTCTTTCCTTGAAATGCTGGCAACTGAGGTTGCAACTAACCTGGGCTAGTCCAAATTCATATATGCTAGAGTTCGAATTCATTTCCCTTACGATCCAATCTGGGCATGAGGGTGAGCCTGGATGAGAAAATAATATTATTTAAAGGAAGCAAAAGCATATATAGTAAATAAAAGGTGAGTCTGGAAATTTATTTCGTATGTAGTAAGCATACATAGTAAATGAAAGGTGAGACTGGGCAATCACTTTAGGAATGGTCCATGTTGAAGTCAAAAATCCTTCAAGATTTAACATGACTTTTAGAACATTGATTTCAGTTATCCTGAATCATGTTGCTTGTTTGATTGCCATCTCGTCTCATGTTGAATTTTACACCTAACTTGAAATTGGAAGGGATTGATTTAGAAAGGTAATGCCAGTTCCTCAGTTTATGTTTTGGTACATGAGCAATATTACAAAGTATATTGAACCGTATTTTATTTTTTCAGGGATTTGCTACACGTGATGTTGACAGTTTTGATGTGCTCAAGTTGAAGCCAAAGTAATTACTTGTTTTGAGGATCCATTTAAGTAGTAGTTGTAAATATATGTATTTGGATACCCTATTTTGAGATAATGTAATGAAGATGGTGATATAACATTTCGATGTTTTCTTGTGAATAAGTTCAAAGTGGTTGTTTTGAAATTGAATTGAGAAGTTTTTGGAAAGTAATATAATATGCAGTATTAAGCGTTATAATGTGACGAGTTCAGTAATATTGAGTGTTATAAATGTTCTCCATTGAGCTTATACAGATTATCTATTCATAACGCTTTCAAAATGTCCTGAATTGTACACTATATATTAACTATTCATAACGCTTTTATAGAAACTATTCATGACGTTTTTTATAACGCTTTTAAAAAATATTTATAACACCCGTTTTCATAACGGTTGCTTTGAAAAAAAGCGTCATGGTTCGTCATTAATGACGCTTTTTAGCCGTCATTAAAAGGGTTTTTTGTTGTAGTGCTTCAAACCAATACCAGGTTGAAATAGATATCGGAGACCTGACAATCATCTTTGAGAACAAGAACTGTGTTTGCCATTGATTTAAAAGAACAAAACAGTTTTTGGGAGGACTGGACCTTTACTTCACAACACAAACTCGCTCGTACAAAAAAGCCTAGGGACGAAAGCCTAGGTACAGCAATCTAAGTACAATTGTTTAGTTTTTTCTGGAGGGTGACGGTAGAGGCTCGGAAAAGTGACGGCAGCTCTGCCTTACTCCTTGGATGATCGGACGCAGCTTTGGCTCCGGGGAAGAAATGCTCTTGCTCGAAGGTGGATCACTCAATGTCTGGCTCTGTGCGTATATCTCTGTGCTCTCTATGTGTCCAGCTTCTCTCCTTCCTCTCCGCTCTCTTTTTTGTCCAGGGTTTGCAAGGGAATGGCACCTTGCTATTTATAGAAATAGGGTATGATAATTAGGGTTTGCAATGATTACATTTTAAACAGAGGACGGCCAAGGATTTGTTAAGATTTCCCTGACCTGCTTTATGTTGATTGCAACAAACTGCATCATTTTTGGAGATTGATCCGGGTAATTATAATGATTACAATAAATCTGATTTGTTTGGAATTTGACCAAATCTGGACGGTTATGTTGATTGCAGCAAATCTGAGTTATTGAGATTTGATCGATTCCTGCCACGTGTCCTTTATTGACTACAATAAATATAAATTATTGAGATTCGATCAGCTCCTGCCACGTGTCCCAACTGCTGTAAGCTGCATAGAGGATTGTCATGGTTGGGCCGCATGAGTGTGGTCTCGTGTCAGAACCGCATAAGGGTGGCCTTATCTGAACCGCATGGCAATCCTTTAATCTGAGCTGCATGGGTGGCCCTATGATCTGAACAGCATAGGGGTGGCCATATTAGAAGCCTAGTTTCTGTCATATAGGAAAATTTTGAAATCCACCTAAATAGACTTGTAGACAACTTATACAGCTACAAAACACTATTTTATTTTAATTTTAGTCATTTAGAGATTGAGAAAAATAAGGTTAAAGTTTGACTAAAAATTGTTTTCAAATCATAAAATTTTACGATACGTGGTCCGTTCCGACAAACCGGACGACTTGGCCGCAACCCGTGAGCATCGAAAGATGCGTACGGATGTTGCGGGCGTGCAGGCTTTGACAAAAATCAAATTGGTTTGCGGTGTACGACAAATATGATACATATCCGTCAAAAATTACCATATCGACTACTTTGAAAAAACTCAAATTACTTCGTGCACGTTTGGTATGATTCTGAGAAGGTCGACCGAAATGCTACTTTGGCGGGCCCGCGACCCAATTCAACAAGCAAATTTGTGTATGACTTGCCGAAATCTAATTTTGGACAAACGATTGGGTCCGTATCGTCAAACCGGAGCAGTAAACATATAGTTGATGAATTTAGAGACCGTAGGTGTTGGTACGCTTTTTGGTGCAAGCGGGTCCAACCGCGAAAACATTTTGACCCAAAATTTTCATTTTGCCCCTGTTTTCAGAATTTGACTTATGGGTAGGCTATCCTAGCTAATTTGACTATTTTGAACCGTTGGTAATATATGTTTTCATCTCCCGGAGACTGTTGTGAGAGTTGGAATTTTGTGGCTCATTGATTGGATACTTATTGTTGGTTCTACGCGCTACACTAGGCAAGTACACCTCACCAAACTTTACTGTATTTACATGCTTTTCTATATTTCCATTCTTTCTTACTTGGTTACTTATTTTTCTTGCTTTATGTCATAGTTACTTTCTAGTTTTGCATGCATGTAGATTGTTACTCATTTTCTATATTACTTTTTCTATCTTTCTTATCTTGTTCATGTCTAGTGATTGTACTGCTATGCCTATGCCATGTTCCTTTGACCCGTACTTGACTTAGACATGACTAGATAGACTTGACTTCCTATTACCTTTGGAGAGAGTGTTTTATTAGCCGTGGCTATACCTCTATTGTTAGTGCCCCCGGGCTATGGTAGAGAACCTGTTATAGGACTGTTAGTGCCTCACCGGGATGCAATTTTATCACATGCACCTATAGCCATGATTAATATATATTCTCATGACATGTCACCATCCATAGAGTTCTTTTGTGTTTTTTTCCTCTATTGGTTATTCCTATTTTTCTTATTGTTATTATCAACCCCAGTTTTCAAGAACAGGGGTATTTTGGTCATTTTTTATTTTTGAATATTTTGAAATTTATTTTATTATTGATATTGTTTTTGGGTTATCTGAGTCGGGTTCGAATTTTAGCTCAATCCGACTTGTAACGGGAACCCGGGGTAGTTTTGACTCTAGTGGGACCCACTCATTAGTTAGCATAGCCCACATGACATTATTCTAGTTAGTGAGTTAGAGTAATTATTCATGGGTAGGTTAGGTTTAATTAGAGCCTTAAACTAGACTAATTTAGCCTCAACCTAAGCCCATTCCTAATTTAATTCAATAGGACAAGTGGGGCATATTAGACTTTTCATGGGGGGACACCTAAGCACCTTGTGGCCGGCCCTAGGAGGAGGGATTGAGTTATCCATTCATTTCATTTTTTCCCCAAATTTTCTCTTTCTTGTTCTTCCCCAAATTTTGAGAGCACCTCCATTGATTTTATCTCCAAATCAATCCCTTCTTCCACCAATCCTTCATTCTCTCTCTCTACTCCATGGATAGAGGTACTAGCCAAGTTTGGGAGGATTTGGCTTTGGTTCGTGTCCATTTGGAGGCCACTTCGTGTCGGTGTCGTGTCGAAAGGGTTTCTTTGGAATCTCTCTCCGGAAGGTATAATCTCTCCTCTAATGCAACCCTACATGCATATAGGAATATTTGAACCCGTAGGAATGACCCCCATGGTTGTATCTCCATTTGTGTCCATTTCGTGTCCATTGTAGGTCATAGGAGTGTCCTTTGTGTTGTGTGCTTTGTGTCCATGTGGGAAACCCCCATATTTGGATACTTTATGTGGTTGTGATTTGATTTAATGAATATTTCTATTTTAATTTCATTTTTAGATTCCTAGAGTATTGCTCTTAATGTTTCATATATATATTTTTTCATGGTTAATATTTTATATGTATTGTCTCTCTCTCTCTCTCTCTATATATATATTTATGTGTATGTCTCTCTCTCTCTCTCTCTCTCTATATATATATATATATATATATAATATATATATATATATATATAGATTATATATATATATTATATCTATATATATATATATGGTGTATACGTATATATTTGTAATGTGTTATTATATATCTATATGGTATCTAATGGGTATATATTATATATATATATATGTGTGGTGTGTGTGTGTGTGTGGTGTGGGGTGTGTTGGTGTGTGTGTATCCATATGTATATATATGAGTGTGTGTGTGTGTGTGTGGATATGTAAATATGTAAGTGTGTGTGTGGAGCTTAGAGAGAGTAGAGAATGTATTTTAGAGTTATAGATAGAGACATAGATGGAGAGAGTGTTAGTGAGATGGAGAGAGAGTAGAGAGTGTGGAGTGAGGTGGAATGAGAGAATAAGGGGGGGTTGTACTGCTGCAAACAGCAGCAGTGGTAGTAGTAATCAGTCCCCAGGGGACTGATTTGGTTGGGTGACAGTCCCACAGGGGACTGTCTAAGAACAGCTTCTAGCAGCAGTTGTGGAGGGGTATTAGCCCATGGACCAGCCCCTTAGCAGCCTATATCAGCCATGACAGCCCCACTTGACAGCCCCCCAGGACAGCAACATATCACCCCAACATTTCAGCCTAAAACAGCCCCTATTCAGCCTATTTCCCACAAATTCAGCCACTTGACAGCCACATATAAGCCCCCATATTCAAAACATTCAGCCATATATTAGCCCATATATCAGCCTACATTCAGCCATATATTAGCCCATAAACAGCCCATATTTCAGTCCAAAATGAGCCCCCAATTCTCTTCATATATTCATTCATGCAAACATTCATTCTTCCATTAAATTCAATCATACACCCTCCCATTTCTCATCCATGCATTCATTTTTACCCATTCATCATTGATTCTTCCATTTCCTTCTTCATTGCATATCATCCATCTATCATCCATCCTTCCATGATTTCATTCATCCTTCCTTTCATGTTTCCCTATTCATCAATGTATATTCATTGACCCCGTATATGAATTCACCCATATTCATTCATCACTTCATCCATCCAATATCCATATTCAAATTCATACATTCACATACACCATTTGAACCCCATGTTGCCCCACAAATTGATCCCCTAGATGACCTATATAAACCCTTAGTTAGTGCCTAGTTGGGTGGTGTCTAGTGTGGGTGAGTATCTAGTTAGAGGGGTTAGTTAGTGTTGGTGTTAGCATGATGTTTGTGTTAGTGTTAGTAGTGAGTTGGTTAAGTTAGTGTCCTAACTAGGTTAGTATCCTAGAAGACTAGTTAGAGTGGCTAACCTAGACACTAGGAGAGTGTGGGAGAGTGAACTAGGAAGGTTGGTAGAGAGTAGGGTGTGGTATCTCAAGATACCATAGCGTATCATGATAGGGGTGAGCATTATTCGGTTTTGAACCGAAAACCGAACCGAATAAGCGATTTGGTTCGGTTTTGAAAGAAATCGGTTCGGTTTCGGTTTTGAAAATACTAAATTTTCTTATTCGGTTTTGGTTTCGGTTTTGGGTTTCGGTTTCGGTTCAAAACCGAAAACCGAATAAGAAATTTTAGTTTTTATATAGATATATATTTTTTTTTTTTAGTTTTTATATATATATATTATATATATATATAATAATATATATTAATATATATATAATATAGGTATTAATTAAAAAAATAATAATATATAGGTATATACTAAATATATATAGATATATACTATAGGTGTATATATATATAGAGGGTATAATTATGTATATAATAAATATACTAGGTATGTTTAGTTATTATATATATAACAAAAAAAAAACACAAAAAAACCAAAAAAAACCGAATAAACCGAATAAACGAATAAACCGAAAATTGAACCGATTTAATTCGGTTCGGTTCGGTTCGGTTCTTTTCGGTTATTGACCAATTCGGTTTGGTTTTGGCTTTGTTTATTCGGTTTCGGTCGAATTCGGTATTCGGTTATTCGGTTCGGTTTGAACCGAATAAAACCGAATACTCACCCTTAATCATAACGATACACTAAGGTAATGTTGAGATGACCAACATGACCATAAGATAGATTAGATGCCCAAGAACCCTAGATTTCTTGGTTGGTAAACCCTATATAGGATAGTATCTAGCTACCCTAAGAAGCCTAGGCTAGTATCCTGAGATCTAGAGGGGTTTCCTTTGTAATGGGCAAGGTATTGGTATTTACCTTGTGAAGGGTAAATGTAGGTAATAGAGTATTGTTAAGATATTGAGTTTGACTTCTAAGATGGGTTTAGAAATAGGTTGTCTTGGTAGGTAATGACTAGATAAGGGTAGTTTAGGCTAGTCTTGACCCCCGTTGACTAAGAGTTGACTTTTTGACCAAAAGTCAACTTCAAGTCAACACTTGACTTAGAATCGACCCAAAACCAAACCAGAGTTGACCAGTTGACTGAAAGTCAACTGTTGGTCAACATTTGACTAGTTTGACCTAGGGTTGACCCAGGGTTGACTCAGTATTGACTAGAGTTGACCAGAGTTGACTTTTTGACCAAAAGTCAACTATAAGTCAACCCTTGACCCAGATTGACCTAGTTTGACTTGGATTGACTTCCTGTGACCTTGTTTGACCTTGGTTGTCCTAGTGTGACCTAGTTTGACTCAGTATGACCTAGTTTAGCTTGGTGTGACTTAGTTTGACCTAGTTTTGACTTAGACTTGTATATCATGACTCGATTAGCTTTTCTTTCATTATTAAACCATGTTTTGACTTGTAGTATCTCATCTTTAGGTCTATGATATCTCTGAGCATCTGTTCACCTTATTAGCTCAGGACTGCAGGCGAGTACATTTACTGATAGTTTTTATTGTCTTGATATCTGCTATATCCGATTCAGTTGTAGTGTCTTACTCGATTTTCGATCACGATAGTTCACGGACTAGTATACGTTGGATCATGACATGGGATGTTGTTCCTAGATTTTTTGTGGTATATTGGTACATTTTTGTCTTATTCCGTGTATTAATATAGACACTGATTCCTAAGGGGACTTGCTACCCTCTTATGGAATCCCATGTCATGACGTGTCATGTCCAGATCCATTATACTATTCGAGGATAGGGGAATTATTAGGGGTTATGTGATCAAAGCCCCTTGTCACTATTTTGCTTGCGCCACTCTCACCTCACGTAGGGTGTAGCAGATTCCTCTGTGCGCTTTTTATCCAGGTTGGCCGGCATGACTTTTCGTGAGAACACCGTGTGATTGTCGGGCCAAGTGGATAACCTGATCATGATTCCCTAGCCGATCCCATAGCACTCTAATAATTCAAGTCACATTTTACATTTATTTATCATAGCTTATATCCTGCTCAGTTCTATTTTCAGTACTTTCTCACCATGCTATGATATTCATTTACTCAAATGCTCTACATGCCTTTATGTTGTATCTTGATTTGAGACTAAGTTCTGATCGGGAGAAGGGTTACAACTCCGGTCCTTGTTTGGTTTAAGGGTTGTAACTTGGCTTTCGAATGGTTCCCAAGTCATCCTATATCTTTGTCTTGTATTTCATTATACTGTCTCTTATAGAATTTGTCAATTCATATGGAACTGCTGTTAGTGTTTGTACTTGCTCATTTTTCTGACAGGATACCGTTGACAATATTACAGATGTTTCTGAGGCAGGCTGCTCGACCTACTATGGGATCGAGACAGATGGAGACTTAGGCCAGGACTTTAGCCTGATAGTTGAGCCACTAGATTTTATACTCCCTGAGTAGTTAGCTTAGTTAGGCTTGCCTGAACTGCGATCCAGCTTTTGTTTTAGACTGTAGTAGCTTATATTTATATTTGTGACTCTGTGATGTTATTTGTTTCTCTCTAGTTGTGTTGGATGTTGAACTCATTTTCCGTTTTCACATCTATCATATTTCCATTTCGTGCTATTTATCCTAGTTTGTTTTGTGATTGAGACTGTATTGCTATGTCACCTCCATTCGGAGTGTATATACTGTCAGGCAGTTGAGAACAGTCAGGCAGCAGTAGGGCAGAGTGCAGGTTCCAATCTTCGATCTCATTTCCGTATTTGCCTCCTTATAAACTGTCTTGAAATTCGATTCCATATGTTCCTTGATCGTTTGAATAAAATTTTGTTCTTGTGATGTGATTTTCTTCTGAGATAAGTCGTATGGGCTAGGTCACCTTGATTATGAGATTTAGAATCCTCTAGGGTTATGCTAGCAGGCATAGGGAGGACATATAGTCGGATTATGAATGTATTTCTAGGGTGTGGGAATTTAAGATTTTTGCTGCCAAGCATGCGGCAATGCAAAAATTTTAAATACCATGATTCTAGATAAATGTACCATAGTCAAGGACTCTGTGGTTATCGTAGCCTTGTTCACTAGCATGAGGGAGATTCTGAGTATCATGATTCTCGACAGACGCATATGATTGTCGAACTGTATGATTTTTCTGTGTTTACTTTGTTTTAATTTTTGAGGATGAATTCTTTAAGGTGGATAGACTTGTAGCACCAAGTTTCTAATTGAGAGTAATTTTAAATTTTATAGTTTTAGTCATTTAATTATTGTCATTAATTCATGCTTTGATTTTGGAGATTTTAATCATTTTAAAATTTTAAGCCATGACTTGAGATTTTTATGTTTTGCTAATGAAACCTTAGAGACTGTCTGACCTAGAGCCTAACCATGTGATTAGGATATATTCAGTATCATTTCTGGCCCAAGGATGTTTTGGTCATTGGACCTCTTGATTTATTTTTGATATTTTGCATTGGTGATTGTCGATTTGGCTTTTGATAGGTGAGATTTTGTGTTGGTTTTGTGTCCGTGTCGGACACGTAACAGTTTTTATTTGCAAGTGTTGTTGTGTCCTAAGAGATTTTCATTTTGCTGAAATTTTTTTGGAAGTATTTGAGAGGATTGTTTTCTGCATGTGTTTCTCTGTGATTGCTTGTTTTAATTTCGAGGACGAATTTTTTTAAGGTGGATAGATTTGTCACCCCCAGTTTTCAAGAACAGAGATATTTTGGTCATTTTTCATTTTTGAAATTTATTTCATTATTTATGATATTGTTTTAGGGTTATTTGAGTCGGGTTCAAATTTCAGCTCAATCCGACTTGTAACGGAAAACCGGGGTAGTTTTGACTCTAGTGGGACCCACTCATTAGTTAGGCATGGCCCACATGACATTATTCTAGTTAGTGAGTTAGAGTAATTATTCATGGGTAGGTTAGGTTTAATTAGAGCCTTAAAACTAGACTAATTTAGCCTCAACCTAAGCCCATTCCTAATTTAATTCAAATAGGACAAGTGGGGGCATATTAGACTTTCCATGGGGGGGACACCTAAGCACCTTATGGCCGGCCATAGGAGGAGGGATTGAGTTTTCCATTCATTTCATTTTCCCCAAAATTTCTCTTTCTTGTTCTTCCCCAAATTTTGAGAGCAACCTCCATTGATTTTATCTCCAAATCAATCCCTTCTTCCACCAAATCTTATTCATTTCTTCTCTACTCCATGGATAGAGGGTACTAGCCAATTTTGGGAGGATTTGGCTTTGGTTCGTGTCCATTTGGAGGCCACTTCGTGTCGGTATCGTGTCGGAAGAGTTTCTCTTGGAATCTCTCTCCCGGAAGGTAAAATCTCTTCTCTAATCCACCCCTACATGCATACAGGAATATTTTGAACCCGTAGGAATGACCCCCATGGTTGTATCTCCATTTGAGTCCGTTTCGTGTCTATTTGGAGGTCATAGGTGTGTCCTTTGTGTTGTGCTTTGTGTCCATGTGAGAAATCCCCAATATTGGACACTTCATGTGGTTGTGATTTGATTTAATGAATATTCCTATTTTAATTTCAGATTTTAGATTCCTAGAGTATTGCTCTTAATGTTTCATATATATATATATATATATATATATATATATATATATATATATATATATATATATATGAATGTATAGAGAGACACATATACATATAAATATATAACCCTGAATATATATATATATATATATATATATATATATATATATATATATATATATATATATATGCAAATGACCTCTAGCCTAGTGGTTAAGAGAGATGCATGCGGCCCGAGTGGTCAGGAGTTCGAATCCCAGTGGGAGCGATTCCATAAACAATTTACCTGGTTCCAAAAAAATATATATATATATATATATATATATATATATATATATATATTTTATATATATATATATATATATATATATATATATATATATATTAAAATATATATATATATATATATATATATATATATATATTAAAATATGCATATATATATATAATATATATATATATATATATATATATATATATATATATATATATATATATATATATAATATATATTTTTATATATTTTATATATATATATATTTTTATATATTTTATATATATATACATATATTTATATATATATATTTTATATATATATATATATATATATATATATATATATATATATATATATATATATATATATATATATTTAAAAATATATATATATATATATATATTAGAGTGTCATGTGCGTCTATATTAATATGTGTGTGTGTGAATCTCTTTACATATATAATAGTGTGTTATATGTATATACATATTTGTAATGTGTGTGTATCTATATATCTATGTAATGGTATCTTAATGTATATATATATATATATATATATATATATATATATATATATATATATATATTTTTTTATATATATATATATATATATATATATATATATATATATATATATATATATATATATGTGTGTGTGTGTGTGTGTGTGTGTGTGTGTGTGTGTGTGTGTGTATCCATATGTGTATATATATGAATGTGTGTGTGTGGATATGTAAATATGTAAGTGTGAGTGTGGAGCTTAGAGAGAGTAGAGAATGTATTTTTAGAGTTATAGATAGAGAGAGAGATGGAGAGAATGTATTTTTCTCATCCATGCATTCATTTTTACCCATTTATTCATTCATTCTTCCATTTCCTTTATTCATTGCATATCATCCATCCTTCTATCCATCCAAGATTTTATTCATCCTTCCTTTCATGTTTCCCTATTCATTCACTCAAAGTATATTCATTCACCCCATATATGAATTCACCCATATTCATTCATCCATTCATCCATCCAATATCCATATTCAAATTCATACATTCACATATACCATTTGAACCCCATGTTGCCCCAAAAATTGATCCCCTAGATGACCTATATAAACCCTTAGTTAGTGCCTAGTTGGGTGGTGTCTAGTGTGGGTGAGTATCTAGTTAGAGGGGTTAGTTATTATTGGTGTTAGCTTGATGTTTGTGTTAGTGTTAGTAGTGAGTTGGTTAAGTTAGTGTCCTAACTAGGTTAGTATCCTAGAAGACTAGTTAGAGTGGCTAACCTAGACACTAGGAGAGTGTGGGAGAGTGAACTAGGAAGGTTGGTAGAGAGTAGGGTGTGGTATCTCAAGATACCATAGCGTATCATGACGATACACTAAGGTAATGTTGAGATGACCAACATGACCATAAGATGGATTAGATGCCCAAGAACCCTAGATTTCTTGGTTGGTAAACCCTATATAGGATAGTATCTAGCTACCCTAAGAAGCCTAGGCTAGTATCCTAGATCTAGAGGGGTTTCCTTTGTAATGGGCAAGGTATTGGTATTTACCTTGTGAAGGGTAAATGTAGGTAATGGGGTATTGTTAAGATATTGAGTTTGACTTCTAAGATGGGTTTAGAAGTAGGTTGTCTTGGTAGGTAATGACTAGATAAGGGTAGTTTAGGCTAGTCTTGACCTCCGTTGACTAAGAGTTGACTTTTTGACCAAAAGTCAACTTCATGTCAACACTTGACTTAGAATCGACCCAAAACCAAACCAGAGTTGACCAGTTGACTGAAAGTCAACTGTTGGTCAACATTTGACTAGTTTGACCTAGGGTTGACCCAGGGTTGACTCAGTGTTGACCAGAGTTAACTTTTTGACCAAAAGTCAACTGTAAGTCAACCCTTGAGCTAGTTTGACTTAGATTGACTTTCTGTGACCTTGTTTGACATTGGTTGTCCTAGTGTGACCTAGTTTGCCTCAGTATGACCTAGTTTAGCTCGGTGTGACTTAGTTTGACCTAGTTTTGACTTAGACTTGCATATCATGACTCGATTAGCTTTTCTTTCATTATTAAACCATGTTTTGACTTGTAGTATCTCATCTTTAGGTCTGTGATATCTCTGAGCGTCTGTTCACCTTATCAGCTCAGGACCGCATACGAGTATATTCACTGGTAGTTTTCATTATCTTGATATCTGCTATATCTGATTCAGTTGTAGTATCTTACTCGATTTTCGGTCACGATAGTTCACGGACTAGTATACGTTGGATCATGACATGGGATTTTGTTCCTAAATTTTTCGTGGTATATTGGTACATTTTCTGTCTTATTCCGTGTATTAATATAGACACTGATTCCTAAGGGGACTTGCTACCCTCTTATGGAATCCCGTGTCATGACGTGTCATGTCCAGATCTATTATACTATTCGGGGTTGGTGAATTATTAGGGGTTATGTGATCAAAGCCCCTTGTCACTATTTTGCTTGCGCCACTCTCACCTCACGTAGGGTGTAGCAGATTCCTCCATGTGCTTATTATCCAGGTTGGCCGGCATGACTTTTCGTGAGAACACCGTGTGATTGTCGGGCCAAGTGGATAACCTGATCATGATTCCCTAGCCGATCACATAGCGCTCTAATAATTCAAGTCACATTTTACATTTATTTATCGTAGCTTATATCCTGTTCAGTTCTACTTTCAGTACTTTTTTACCATGCTATGATATTCATTTACTTACATGCTCTACATGCCTTTATGCTGTATCTTGATTTGAGACTAAGTTCTGTTCCAGAGAAGGGTGACAACTCCGGTCCTTGTTTGGTTTAAGGGTTGTAACTCGGCTTTCGAATGGTTCCCAAGTCATCCTATATCTTTGTCTTGTATTTCATTATACTGTCTCTTATAGAATTTGTCAATTCATATGGAACTGCTGTTAGTGTTTGTACTTGCTCATTTTCCTGACAGGATACCGTTGATAATATTACAGATGTTTCTGAGGCAGGCTGTTCGACCTACTATGGGGTCGAGACAGATGGAGACTTAGGCTAGGACTGTGGCCTGATAGTTGAGCCACTAGATTTTATACTCCCTGAGTAGTTAGCTTAGTTAGGCTTGCCTGTACTGCAATCCAGCTTTTGTTTTAGACTGTATAGTTTATATTTCTATTTTGTGACTCTGTGATGTTATTTGTTTCTCTCTAGCTGTGTTGGATGTTGAACTCATTTTCCTTTTTTATATCTATCATATTTCCATTTCGTGCTATCTATCCTAGTTTGTTTTTGTGATTGAGACTGTATTGCTATGTCACCTCCATTCGGAGTGTATATACAGTACAGGTACCTTTTTACTGTTAAGTGTAGTTTTTGTAGACGACCTATACAACGTTCTACCGTCGATTCTGCGGCATAGGCTGGACGTACCCTCTTCTCGTGCCCCTAATCAGAGTGCGGGTCGTGACAGTTATTTACTGTACAGTAGGCATATATATTGTATGTCTTGCTAGTCCCCTGAGGACCTGGTGATCTCTACATGTATTAGATGAAGGAATGATACAATGATGAAGGATGGTTGCTACACCACGACTACAGGTATATTTAATTGTTGTTATTATCGTTCTCTTCCGTATTTATATTTTTCCTATATTTGTTTATCGCTGTTATTATAGCCTAGTCTTTTATAAGCTTCATTTTTCTTCTAGCTTGTTCATGATAAATGTGTTATTGGGGATCCACTCTAATGCATTTATCTAATATAGAATCAGTGTATTACGGTATTATCAACCTTAGTGTACTTGATTCGTTGATTTTATCATTATTATGTCGATTGAGATATAGTTGATCTAGAACAACCAGACAACTTATACGTATTCGAGTTGGGCTGGAGTCCTCTCGATACGTAGCTGGCATGTATACGATCTCCTAGTCCTACGTATTTTGGGACTGGGGCGTTATACTGTTTACTTGGCATGTATATTATGTACTTGATATGTCCTCTGAGGACCTGGTTATTCCCTAGGCTTAGTCAGAGATGAGGGCTACCCTGAGGTCTATGGTTTTAGAGTCGATATAGGAGACGTACTGGTATGTACGTTCGAGCATGACTCTAGGTGCAACCAACGAGATACGTTGGCTCTTTATTTTCTAACCTAGGCCATATAGGACTGTCCTTATACTACTGAACGGATACACCGATATCTCGCAGGAACCTGACACTACTTTGGACACGGAGAGATGGTGCTGCGATATAGGATATGCATCCCCGTACTCGACTGATCATCTGTATGATGGAGCGTGTGACCATATAGCTCATTCTAGTCATTCTATTGTACTATTTATTGGATTTCTGATTAGGGACTGAATGTGTCGAGGAGTCGACATATTCTTAATATATTGGGTGGGGAGGACAGTCACTAGACGTAGGGGCTACGATTAGTGTTCAATTATCGTTGCTGCATGAAGGGTTTCTGGAGGGAGGGCTACTGCACGAGTGCCCTATCTATCATAGACAACCGTATATATTGAAACTTGTCCTCATTGCATATACACATAGTTGATAGAGAACCCCTGGTCTTTATTCATTCTAATCCATAGTGGCTTGTATATTATGTATGTTGTTGCGTTCCTCTGAGGACTTGGTTTACCTTCCAGGATTAGGCGGGAAGGAGTACCAGAAGACGTACGGCCAGGGGCTACACACGGTTTTGGACGACGAGGAGATCTCCCAAGATAACTTTATCTGATCGCGTATGGTACCATCTTGATGCAGCTTTCACGCAGAGTCTGTATCTAGTTATCGTATTTTCTATATTTTCTTTCAGTACTCGATTTGGAGATATTTGAGTAGTAGATTTGTCTCCACCAACTTCATATACTCATCATGGTTCTATATGACTATTTCTGATTACTTGACTTTATCGAATTCAGACCATTTCTACTTATTCTGTGGATGAGATTAGCATACCTGTGATTGTGATATTGTTTAGATACAGCAATATACGTATTTGGCGATTCTATTAAATTGAAAAAAATCCTCTAGAATGTATATGTTGGCCAATGTTACGTAGCTTGGTCTCGAGTATTTTGGGACAAGGGCGTGACAGCTACCCTAAGGTCTATGGTTCTTAAGTCGAGACAGGAGACGTACTGGTGCAGGAGGATGAGATATTGCCAGAGGATTTCTCTTGAGACATGTCATTCTCTATTTTAGACAATGCTACTTTATTTTCTTTAAGTTCAGTAGACTTGTAGTTGATTACTTATTTCTTTTTGCTTTGGTGATGGGTTAGTTTCTCCGTACATTTCTAACTTATCTTTACTCCTGGATAGTTGACATTGTTATTATTATTATTTTGGACTTGGATATCTTGTGTATTGATTATTTTGCTTAAATGAGATTTAGCACTGTACCACGTGATCCGTGACTTGTAGTGTGTTGTTGTTATGGATTCGTTATCATGATTTACAGCTGAAGCATTTGCTAATGGGCTTGTTACGGGATTTGGCCCATTAGTGACATGCTGCTGGCATGTATTATTATACCTGGTCCAACTTATTTTGGGACTGGGGTATTACAGAATTAGGATTATTTGAATGGAGTTTTGAAAACTTAAAAAAACTCTTCAACTCCTTTCTCATATTCCCTACACATTCTATCCTTCGATATCTACGATGTATCCATTTGGGTTGGATTAAAATAAAAGTGCCTACAAAGAATAATATAACATGTTAGCCATGGTTTAAACATAGAACTATACTTAGCAAGAGGAAGGAGTGTGGAATGCTTATTTTTAGAATGTTTCTTTTGACAGGATGAAGAGTTTATCCAGAAACCTAAGCCAACGCGAGATTGATTGTGTGGAATGCAAAGAGAAAGAGGTATTGGAGATCCTTTTCCATGATTCAAGTCGGGGGCCTTCTGTAGATCATATCCCATCTTTGTCATTAGTTCACGGGATTGTGAACTATACAAATGGAAAGCTGGTTGATATTTGGCCTCTAGCTTTGGCAGTGTTGTTTCAGAGGAAGAAGAAGAATCTGCCACCGAGATGAAGGTATCTAGTAAAGGTGGAAGATAATGTTCACCTAATGAAGTCATATGACATGACTTGTATTTGGTCATCTTCTTGGACTTTGTGGATGAAGAAGGTGCTTTGAAATCATCCACTAAATCCTGATGGATACTCATGATTTCCTCCTTATCACTAGACAGAGGAAAAAGACCATCAGTTCATGCAGGTGGGAGATTAACAATCTCCAAAGTGGTCCTCGGGATGGGGATGATGCCATCCTGTACAAGTTAAGCAGAAAAATTGCCAAACTGTAGAGAGATAACGTTATTCGTTACAGTCTTTTCGTCTTATTGGAGAGTAATTGTACCAGAATTGACCATCTCCTGGATATTGCCTTTAAGCAACTAGCATGCTCGAGTCAGTGTTTCTCTTAACAAAATGCCCTAAGGCTTTTGAAAGAAAACGAGAGAAAATGTACAAAAGTACAAGTAAATTCTGGGGAGTATTGCTATGGAAGTATGATCTGAGAGCAATCACTTTGTTCCTTGGACCACACGATGATGATGAAGAAAACTGCTTGGAGATGAACAACTGGAAGAACTAAGTCACCAGAAAGGTTTCGACATAATTGGCACTGATGGCACGGTTGAATGCTTTCCTGCTTTGCTTCACTCTGTTCTTGAGAAAAAGTTGAAGAGAAATGATCTAGAAAATCACTTTGCTCTGAAAGTATGAATTCTCTCTAGATATCTAGCCTAAAAAACGAAGTCCCTTCTTCTTTAAAAAAAAGTCTTTTTATAGGCTTGTCCTTCTGTGCGTAAAAAGCACTAACATTGGGTCTCTATGCAGGCTGGTAGAATAACTGTCACCCAGGTACAGAAATTGGCATCTACCCATATTGACACGTGTTCCATAATCCAATAAAATAAAGAGAACACGTACACACGTTCTTCGAGAAGTGTGGCATGAAGGCTACGTCAGAAAACCACGTTCCCACATAATTAGGACAGACGGTGCGTAAAAGATGCTGTTTAGGCATGTCTGAGCGTAAAATAGCTCAAAGTAAGCTTCCTGCGTAAAGCGGCTAAAAATAGCCTTGAGCGTAAAGGCTCAAATAAACTCTACGTGCAAAAAGAGTGGCTGAGATAGCCCTGAGCGTAAGAGCTCAAATAACTCTTATGCGTAAAGAGGAGGTTGTTCCTCGAGCGTTTAAACAACAATCCTGGGTTGGTGTGAAAAATCTTCTTGGCTTCTGTGCAACTATTTGTTAGAGAATCAATCTATCAGAATAGTATCTTCATGTATTTAATGCAGCATGGACAGCTCATTCTTCGCGTAGAGAGTGAAACTGTCTTCGCGTAAAGTCTGAATTTAATCCTTGCGTAGAGCTTGAGTTTGACTCAGTTTGACCTTTGCATAAAGTCTGAATTTAACCCTTGCGTAGAGCTTGAGTTTGACTCAGTTTGACATTTACGTCAAGTCTGAAATGGGCTTCGTGTAGAGTCTGGAACTGTCTTTGCGTAAAGATCTCAACTTCTTTGAAATTTATTTACGCTTCTACAAGACCCCCTTCAAAGTTTTCAAATTTTCCAATATTTGGAATACTTTGAACAGGAGCGTAAAGTTTGGGATATCCAACAGTCACCAGCATAAAATTAGGGATACCCAACAGTCACCAGCATTAAATTAGGGATACCCAATAGTCATTCGAGAATTCGAATCAATTTTGAATTTTCTATAAATAAAACTCTGTTGGAAGAGAGAGAACTTTACTCATCTCTTTCATTCTCAATCTCTTTTGCACTTATCCTCAAAATCGGTCTTCGAGCAAATGGCACCCAAGAACAAGGCCGCCGCCTCAGCTAAGGGCAAGAAATTTGTTGTCGCTTCGTCGATGGCTAGATCGTCGGAGGAACTCTACGCCACCGCAGCATCACCGGAGAAGAACCTCGAAGAGACCCCAAAGACCAACCCAAACGTGGCTCCAGCCATGATAGGTAGAAACCCTATCTATTTTGACTATGGATTTCGTCAGAGAAATGACCTAAGAATAACTCTAAATCATACGCCCACGTTTATACATGCCAGCGTAAAACTTGAAACCAAAAATACGCTCACGTTATACGTGCCAGCGTAGAACTTGAAAATACGCTCACGTTATATATGCCAGCGTAAATCTGAAAATACGAAAGTCAAAAAAACTATGTGTTTTCACACGTAAAACTTTACTCTTTTGAACGAAGAAAAAGTACACGTAAAAATTTTAGTCATAGACTGCGTAGAACATTTTCAGAGAAATGCATAAAATAAATTCTCTTAAAACAAAGAACCTTTTACGCATAATAACTCAAAAATTCACTCGTGTAGAGACATTTGCGTAGAGCTTGAGTTTGCGTAGAGTTTAAACTTTGAGTTTTACTAACTTGATTTTTTCTTTTGAACTTCTTTTGCAGTGGACTTGGGAATCCATCCTCTCTCCGAGGTGTTTGGCTCCCCAACTGGCATTTTGGGATCAAACTATCTGGAGAACTTGTCCTATGTCGAGTTTTCTCAAACCGACAAGCAGTATCCCAAGGAAAGACAACAGTTGATAGATGCTCAGGGAGACAGAATGTTGCTGTCTTTGATGAATGGAGAATTACTGGTGTCATTGGATGGCCAGCATTACTTGAAACCCGCATTCATGTTTGGGGATGCAATCGATTTCCAATCTTAGACAAACCCCAAGAAGGAGTCCTGGGTGTTCAAGTTTGGGGAAAGGGCAATGTATCTCCCAACAATGCCAAGGGATTATCCCCTTTCTTCTTTTGTTCACGCCACTCATCCGAGGCAGACGATCTGGAATCTGACTCCCAACAGTCATGGAAGACCGGAGAGAATTATATTAAAGAGGGACGAAAACCAAATGGGCTATCATTCGAGTACTCCCAGCAGTGGTGTCACTGTTTGCCATTGATTATAAAAGAACAAAATAATTATATCGGAGGACTGGACTTTTACTTCACAATACAAACTCGCTCGTACAAAAAAAAGCCTAGGGACAAAAATCTAGGTACATCAATCTAAGTACGATTGTTTATTTTTGATTCTAGGGGGTGACGATAGAGGCTCGGGAAAGCGACGACCACTCTTCCTTACTTCTTGGACGATCAGACGTAGCCTTGGCTCCGGTGAAGAACTTCTCTCAAGATGTAAAGACTCTTCTGTGCGCGCCTTTGTCTCTCTGGGTGTCCAGCCGGGTGGAAGGAATCTTTTGCAAGGGAATGGCACCTTGCTATATTTTTTTTTAATCGGGATCTGATCCTTTTGTAAGGGAATGGCACATTGCTATTTATAGGAGTGGGGTGTGATCATTAGGGTTTGCAATGATTGCCCCTTGAAAAGTCGGCGGCCAATAATCTGGACCATTGATCATGATTGCATCACATCTGGGCAATTAATTCTTGATTGTGCCAAATCTGTATGGGCAATTAATGCTGATTGTAATGAATCTTCATAATTTGTCATGACAAGCTCGGATCTCCCTCCACGTGTCCAATTTGCTTAATCACAACAAATCATATTTGATTTGAGTAATAATGGTAATTGCACTAAATCTGGTTGTCAGGATTTGCGAGCAGCCATGACTCTGAGGGGATAAGACAGCCACGTGTCTTAACTTGTCATGAGGATCGCCACATGTCTCTCTGTCGTGTGCGGTCTCTAAGTGAACCGCATATGGGTGGCACCCCATAATCCTAGCCGCATGAAGGTAGCAGCCGCATGAAGGAGGCAGCCGCATGAAAGTTGCAGCCGCATGAAGGAAGCAGCCACATGAAGGAAGCAGCCGCATAAAGGTGGCAGCCGCATGAAGGAAGCAACCGCAGCCGCATGAAGGAAGCAGCCGCATAAGAAGAGCAACCGCATAGGGGTGTCAGGCGCATAGGAGTGGCAGCCGCATAGAGAGCTTTGGGATTTGGCGGATCATGCCTGCTGTATGAAAAGATTTTCTTCTTTTCTCTAAGAACACACCATCATGTCAGAGTCATCATTTCAATCTTTATGTCAGAGCTTTTATTTGTCAGAGCTGTCATTGTCAGGGCTTCCATCAGGGTATTTAATGAGGCAGTTACTTTATGGCCAGCTGTAAAGGCGAACTACTTTGGGCCACGTGGCTCCTTCCTAAGCCGCATGGAACTATTGGGGATTTCTGAGCCGCATGAGGCTCTGAAGGAATTTTGGGCCGCATGAAGCTTTCTGAGCCACATGAAGCATTCTGGATTTTGAGCCGCATAAAATCCTCATGGGCCGCATGGAGCTTTCTGGGTTTTCAGACGCATGAGACTCCCCTTCTTTCCTTGTGCTTGTGAAGGATCACATCTCGCAAGTCAAGGACATCTTGATCAACCTTTGCACTCGCTTTGTGGACCCGGGTATCCCGAGCACACGAGTGCGTAGGTATCATGTTTTCTCCCCGATGCGGGACTAGTAAAAGTACTTGCCCTTGATCATTGTTGGGAGACTCTTGAGAACCACCCTGTCCGTTTGCTGCCGGGAGCTGGATACGGGCGATTCTGTACAACTTTTTATTAGAGGCCCGCTTAGCGGGATGCTCTGATGGTCAGAGGTTGGGATAGCTGACTGAGCTCTGATGGTCAGAGGTTGGGATAGCTGACTTAGCACCCGAAGGTGCACAGTAGAAAGAGTCCAAGTTGGAAGGAAGGAAGAGAAGTTGGTGCCCTTTTCAAAGGAGGAAAGAGGGCTTTATTTATAGAATGGAGTGAGCCCTTTCTTCTTCTCCTTTCCGATGTGGGACTAAAAGCAATATTTTCCATGCTTCTATAAGACCCCCTTCAAAGTTTCCAAATTGCAAATTTGGAATACTTTGAATAAGAATCATGGAAAGTAGAGTTGTTTAGGTGTGGCAATCCTATCAGAGGTAGCATGGACGTGATAGGTTTGGGTACTTCCGTTGGGGATTTTATGTAGACTTATCATCCTTGGCGTACCTTGGTTTTAGGTACGAATAATAAGTTGAGAGAGGAAACCATCATATTTACTCAGAGGTGATGAGGACGTGGTAAATATGGGTCTAAAGTAGAGCCTTCCTACTCAGAGATAATGAGGACGTGGTAGGAGTGAACTCGAATGAGGATACATTGAACAACTCAGAGGTAATATGGATGTGGAAGTTCTATATAACGGGAAATGAATGCCATAGAACAACTGGGTTCCAGAAGCATATGATTGTGAAGAAGGGGTGCATGTACTAGAGGACCTAATACAGCATTTGTGGTCAACAGAGGACATTTGTGGACCTATTATCCTTGGCATACCTTGGTTTTAGGTACGGATAATAAGTTTGATAGGGATACCTAGAACAACTCCGCGGTAAGGCGGATATGGAGGTTCTTGGTATCGGGCGAAAGAATGCCATGGAACAGCTGGGTTCCAGAGGCATGAGATTTGTGTGAAAAGAGGTGCGTGTACTAGAAAACCTAGTACAATATTTGTGGTCAACTGCGAATATTTGTGGTCAACTGTGGACTTTTGTGGTCAACTATGGACATTTTGTGGTCAGCAGAGGACATTTGTGGGCCTATTATCCTTGGCGTACCCTGGGGTTTTTTTTTTGGTACGGTTAATAAGTCGAGAGAGAACCAACATACTTACTCAGAGGTAATGAGGACATGGTAAATATGAGGGTTTCTTCGATGGAGCCTTCCCACTCAGAGGTAATGAGGACATGGCAGGAGTGGGCTCCATGAAGGGTACATAGAACAACTCAGAGGTAATGAGGACGTGGATGTTCTATGTGAGAGGCGGTTTATTTTTTATGGAAGGGAAACAACTCAGAGGTAGCATCGACGTGGTTGTTTTGGAGAATCTGTGGATCTGTTACCCTTTTTGTGCACTGAGAGTGCGGGTATTGGATCATATGGAGGGAGCTCTTTTAGGAGGAAAGTTCAGAGGTATGATCATACATGACTTACTACCTAAGAGAGGCGATATAGATTTATCTGTAGTGACCAGAGTGTGAGTTCAGCGGTACCTGCGGGTACATAACTTGACAATTTGGAGATTTTGGATCAGAATATAAGTTCAGTGGTACCTGCGGGTACGTAACCCGACAATCTAGAGATTTGTAGTCAAGATGTGAGTTCAGCAGTACCAGAGGGTACATAACCCATCAATCAGGGATATTTGGGATTTGGAATGTGAGTTCAGCAGTACCAGAGGGTACGTAGCTCGACAATTTAGGGAATTTATAGTCAGAATGTGAGTTCAGCGGTACCACAGGGTACATAACTCATCATCTTGGCAGATTTGGAGTCAGAGTGTAAGTTCAGCGATACCTGCGGGTATATGACTCACAATCCGAGAGATAGTATCGATTAGACATAGTACTTCTTGAAGAACTTGCCGTTGTTGTTTGTTGGTATTAGGGCATTTGCCCTTATCCTCTCCATCCGAGATATGCAGTCCCAGTTGGCGAGCTTTCTTCAACTTGTCCTCTGCGCTAGTAGCGTTGATGATGAAAGTCTTCCAGTCCTTAAACTGACTTTCGCCCATCCAGAGACTGATTGTAGGGAGCAGCCTCTTTTGGCAAATTTCAATCAAGGAAGAATCTGGATTGCCAGAGGGTAATTTTATCACGGTCTGGCGAAACCGCTCGATGTAGTTTCTTGTCAGCTCCTTCTCACCTTGAACAACGACCATGAGGGTGGACATTGCCACATCTTGTCCTACTTCGTAGAACCTTTCCAGGAATATACGTTTGAAGCCAGCGAAGGAATGGATGCAGTTGTCCGATAAGTTGCGGTACCAGTCGAAGGCGACCCCCTCCATTGCCCCGATGAACAACCGCGTAAGGATGGCGTCGTCATGAGGCAGATGGTCGGTTGTGACTTCTAAGTAGGTGATGTACCTGCTTGTAGATGTCTTTCCATCATACGGATTGATGTTGAATGGTTTATATCTTGGTGGGAAGGACACATCTCTCCATGCAGCAGGATACAGTTGTCGTATCCTGAGGTCCTGGAAAGTTTCTCGGACGTGGAACATGGCCCGGAGCTCCTGGACCTCTCTTCTTGCCTCCCTGGCCTCGTCTGCAGCGGAAGGAGCCGATATTTTAGGAGGACTATCGCCCGGGTTTAGTGCAGCTGAGTTCGAGTCCGCATTGACCGCAGGACCCAAGCTTGTTTGGCCAGGTGTTCTTCCTTGCAGAGTTGGAAGGGCCGCTTTGATCTCGTCCACAGACTTGACCAAAGCATGTAGTATGGCCTCCAGAGTGTCGATGCATTGGCGATCACTGGGACCCTCTTGGTTGCTGTCCGTCATAAATACCATCTTTATATGATGAGAAATGGAAGGAACGGTAGAAGACATGCCCTCTGAGTCGTACCCTCGTACAGAGAAGTCGTCAGGGTATGTGAGAATGTTCTCCTTAGAAAGGGTGGTACCCCCGGCTTCAGAGCTTGCCTCGTCTTGAGAATTGTGGACATCCTCGAGGATGTCGGGATCTGCTGCATCTGTTGGGTGAACCACTTCCCCCGGTCTATCTTCTTGGAACACCGGGTTGTTGTGGATATTTGGAGGAATGCTACCTCCGGCTCCAGTGTCTCCCATAGATGTGGACGAATCTTCCAGTGTGGCAGATTTCGTCTTTGAGCGGGTACCTTGGTAAACTCCTCCTGCAACGGTGGTAGATAACCGTTTAGAAGAAATTTTCTTGGTTACCCCGGTTGAAATTTTTGGGCTGGAGACATTTGTTTTCTTCCCTCTTTCGCTGCCCGGAATCTTCAGAGCAGAATTGCAAGAGGCGACGAAGAGCGCCTCGTCTTCTGAGTTTGGGTGTTGTAGCCTTTGGAAGACGGACCGTCGGTCTTTTTGTGCTGCTGGCTTGTTGCAGCAACAGTTGACTACGACTTGGGTGCATTGATGTCCTTGACAGGACTCTTTGCACGCCAAGTCTTCGTCTCTTTCCTTGCACTTGTGAAGAATCACGTTGTGCGAGTCACCTACTTTATGGGCTGATGAGTGCATTGGCCTCCTGCCTGCTCCCTGATGTGGGGGTGGCGTGAGTACTCGCCCCTGATCCTTGTTAGGAGATTCTTGATAACTATCCCGTTCGTTGGCCGCCGGGGGCTGGACATGGGTAGTTCTGTACAACTTCCCATCAGGGGTCTGAGTAATAGTCATCGGGATGCCCTGGTAGTCAGAAGTTGGGACAGCCGACTGAGCTCGTCGAGCCCGCGCTACCCGAGACTTCTTCCTTCGAACACCTGAGAGTGCGTAGTAGGAAGAGTCCAAGCTGGTCACAACAGAGTCTGGCATATACTCAAGAGAGCCTTCGTGGTCAGGACCGTATGAGAGATGGTCAAAGACTGACCGTGAGCCGCATGGAGTAGATAGTATGCGGCTGGAATCGGTGGCCGTGCAGGCTGTCTGCATGCGGCGGATATGCGTGGCCGTATGACCTTTCTGTATGCGACTAAGAGTCGTGGTCGTGCAGGCTGTCTGCATGCGGCTGGAAGTTCTGGCCGCATGGGCTTTCTGCATGCGGCTGAAAGTCTTGGCCGTGCAGGCTGTCTGCATACGGCTGGAAGTTCTGGCCGCAGGGGCTTTCTGTATGCGGCTGACAGTTGCGGCCGTATGAGCCTTCATGCGGCTGGCGTCCTTATGCAGCTTGGATTGCACAGAGTTCCTCTTTGCCCCTATAAGTCCGGCATCATAGTGTTTTCTTCTGCCGGACTTGGAGATAGCAGAGTCTTCTGTGATCTGAAGTGGGGCCGCAGGTGAGACTTCTCCGTTGTCTCGGGCAACAGAGAGTACTTCTTCGAGAGCTTGGTGAGGAGCAAAATTTTTGGGTCTCCACTCCCTGCGGGCCTTCTTCGTGCGGGCTCGCCGCTGGACCGGGCCAGCGCTCCCGTCGGAGAGCATTTCTTCAAACGCTTGTTGGTCGAATCGGGCGACCAGTATTTGTTGAGTGGAGCCAAGTTTGGCTGCGTCTGATTGCATCACCAACTCCTCAGCCGTGGAGAAGTTAGTCTCCAGCAGAGTCGCCATCGTGTTTGCCATTGATTATAAATGAACAGAACAATTATATCGGAGGACTGGACTTTTACTTCATAATACAAACTCGCTCATACAAAGAAAGCCTAGGGACAAAAACCTAGGTACAGCAATCTAAGTACGATTGTTTATTTTTGATTCTGGGGGGGTGACGATAGAGGCTCGGGAAAGCGACGGCCGCTCTGCCTTACTCCTTGTACGATCAGACGTAGCCTTGGCTCCGGTGAAGAACTGCTCTCAAGATGGAAAGACTCTTCTGTGCGCGCCTTTGTCTCTCTGGGTGTCCAGCCGGGTGAAGGGGATCTTTTGCAAGGGAATGGCACCTTGCTATATTTTTTTAATCGGGATCTGATCCTTTTGCAGGGGAATGGCACCTTGCTATTTATAGGAGTGGGGTGTGATCATTAGGGTTTACAATGATTGCCCCTTGAAAAGTCGGCGGCCAATAATCTGGACCATTGATCTTGATTGCATCACATCTGGGCAATTAATTCTTGATAGCGCCAAATTTGTATGGGCAATTAATGTTGATTACAATGAATCTTCATAATTTTTCATGACAAGCTTGGATCTCCCGCCACGTATCCAATTTTCTTAATCACAACAAATCATATTTGATTTGAGTAATAATGGTGATTGCACTAAATCTGGTTGTCAGGATTTGCGAGCAGCCATAACTCCGAGGGGATAAGACAGCCACGTGTCTCAATTTGTCATGAGGATCGCCACGTGTCTCTCTGTTGTGTGCGGTCTCTATGTGAACCGCATATGGGTGGCCCCCCACAATCCTAGCCGCATAAAGGTAGCAGCCGCATGAGGGTGGCAGCCGCATGTAGGAGGCAGCCGCATGAAAGTGGCAGCCGCATGAAGGAGGCAGCCGCATGAAGGAAGCAGCCGCATGAAGGTGGCAGCCGCATGAAGGAAGCAGCCACATAAGAAGAGCAACCGCATAGGGGTGTCAGCCGCATAGGAGTGGCAGCCGTATAGAGAGCTTTGGGATTTAGCGGATCATGCCAGCTGTATGAAAAGATTTTCTTCTTTTCCCTAGGAACACGCCATCATGTCAGAGTCATCATTTCAATCTTTATGTCAGAGCTTTCATTTGTCAGAGCTGTCATTGTCAAGGCTGCCGTCAGGGTATTTAATGAGGCAGTTGTTTTATGGCCAGCTGTAGAGACGAACTGCTTTGGGCCACGTGGCTCCTTCCTGAGCCGCATGGAACTATTGGGGATTTCTGAGCCGCATGAGGCTCTGAAGGACTTTTGAGCCGCATGAAGCTCTAAAGGACTCTTAAGCCGTATGAAGCTTTAAGAGATTCTTTGAACCGCATGAGACTCCTTCTGTTTTGGGCCACATGGACTTTCCTGTTGATTTTGGGCCGCATAAGGCCCCCCTGCTGCTTTTGGGCCGCATGAAGGTTTCTGAGGCGCATGAAGCATTCTGGATTTTGAGCCGCATAAAATCCTCATGGGCCGCATGGAGCTTTCTGGGTTTTCAACCGCATGTGACTCCCCTTCTTTCCTTGCGCTTGTGAAGGATCACATCTCGCAAGTCAAGAACATCTCGATCAACCTTTGCACTCGCTTTGTGGACCCGGGTATCCCGAGCACACGAGTGCGTAGTATCCTATTTGCTCCCCGATGCGGGACTAGTAAAAGTACTTGCCCTTGATCATTGTTGGGAGACTCTTGAGAACCACCCTGTCCGTTTGCTGCCGGGGGCTGGACACGGGCGGTTCTGTACAACTTTCCATTAGAGGCCCGCTTAGCGGGACGCTCTGATGGTCAGAGGTTGGGACAGCTGACTAAGCTCGACGAGCTCGCGCTGCCCTAGACTTCTTCGACTTAGCACCCGAAGGTGCACAGTAGGAAGAGAATTTGGTGCCCTTTTCAAAGGAGGAAAGGGGGCTATATTTATATAATGGAGTGATCCCTTTCTTCTTCTCCTTTCCGATGTGGGACTAAAAGCAACATTTTCCATGCTTCTACAGTCACCCCTTTCTCAGGTTTATTACCTGGATTCACACCAAGTAAAGGCTCGTCTCTAATCCAAATGGTACAGATACCGATGTTCATTAACAGACTTATGAACGCTTCAGTATTATATCCCCAAATCAACCCTAGGCTTCCAGGGTGGATGACCCCTCACAATAAAAATTGGGTTCAACTTAGCTCTTGGGTCATGAAGACATTTGAAGCAGAACTATAAGCCATCGGACTGTTAGAAGCGGTAGCGTCCACAAGTCAAGGCATACCCACAAACAATAACCTATTCTTAGCTATGATAGAGTTATATATCAGCTCGACGAGAACCTTTGCGACCCCAGTAGGCGAAATGGGTTTTGCACTCTATGAGACAATTTATCTCCAACCTACCAATGGAAGAAGTTCCATATGAAGAGTATGTTCCCTCCAACCGGGAACTAACAGAAATTAGTAAGAAAAATCCTCGCTTAGTCAAGGTATACCAAGAGCTGATGTGTCATTATTTGATCTGCACCACTATGTATGAAAGTGGATCGAATTTGGCATATGTCAATAAATGGACAACATATCTATTCTACCAAAAGAATAGAGTGTCCAAGGAAGATAGAGAAAAATTTCAAGATAGCAAGGTTCAAACCATCAATCCTTGCTCAATAATTCCTACCGACTTGATAAATACTTGGATGGTCAAATATAAGTCACCGGACAAGTATTTAACCACCAAAGCTGGAGAACACCCTGCGGGGACTGAAACATTAAGCTTTTTAAGACATGGCAGTCAAAAGCTCTCAAAGGAAGCCTTGCTGGCAGGCTTTCTTTCCTTGTGGTTACGAAAGTGGGTTATATCAGGGACCGGTACAGTTAACAGAATTCACCGAAACGTACTATGGCCAGCAGTATGTTTGGTATTCAAGGCCAAACTCAGCCTATTACCGGCAATGGTTTGCCGGATGAACGCAAGTTTGCGAGCTTTTGGTGAAGAATTGATCAAGAATGCTCCCTATCGTCGCAATTTTCCTAGGGTGGAGATGCCCTATACCTATTTGATGGGCTGGTTACTGCATCACAACTGCAGCTTATTACCACCAGGCCCTGAAAATAATACGGAGGCATTCCTCCAGAAGCTTAGTAAAGCCACCTGGAAGGTAACTTCAGTGACACATACACGGGCAGCACTGAACTTCTCCTATGGGTGGAATTTTTTCTGCACACGACCACCAATTCCAGCCGACTGTTTTGGTGTGCAATTTGAAGACGTAGGTCGAGATAGAACTGAGATACCTGTGCCAGTCTTTAATTGGCTAATATGCATCAGACCCTCACATATGATGTATAAAACTGAAGACAACTGCATCTTTGAACCGTATCTACCCAGTCGGTTCTCTCGTCAGTTCAGATATACCAGCTTCATGTTGGTAATCCCTCCACCAGCTTCATCAATTATGGAAAACTAGTTTGTGGAGCGAGGGCATGGCGATATTTTAGCGCTGGATGCACCGGTGCCAAATTCTATATATCAACCGCCTCAAGCACAACTGAGTTGCGAATACTTCATTCGTATGCTAATATTTATGTCTATATTCGTTCTTTTCTAAAAGAATACAATATGAAAGGAAGACTTCGATGGAAAAAATAAGGAGACGTACGCCGAAGAACCAGTTATGGTGCCCCCGGATATACCTGATGGTGCTGTTCCAGACGAATATCTAGAAACGATCCCAATGGGAGTTGGAGAGACAGCTGCAGGAGCAATTACCATTTCTGCCACCAGGAAGCAGAAATCGGACACAACGGTTACTCTCCGGGAGAAGAAGAAGAAGGTCATTATTAAAGGGCCTTCCAAACAGAGAGTCTTTACCCCAGAAAGTGAAAATTCTATCGAAGAGACTCCAAACATTATACCTTCATCAACTCAACTTGGAGAAGGATCTTCAGCGCCACAACCGACAAAAATGACAGAAGTTACAGGAGTCCTATCTCCGGGACGACTTAGCACTTCATTGCACCTAACTTTGCCACAAAAGACGAAGGCTGTCGAAGACACAGCCATAACTCCTGCTAATAATTCGGAACCCATCCCCTCGGACGAACCAGGTCTGGATTTGGATGACGATGATTGGGACATAGATTATGACGCACTCTTATCACGTCATGCACCTACTCCAAGTAAAGATAAATTACTCAAAACTTATACAAAAATATGTATTTATAATTTTGTATATTGACTATCTTGTTTAATCTTTGTAGGGATCGTCGCTGTGGCAAAGCCCGTTGCTCCTCCTCCTCAAAAGTCTATCCTTGAAGAGGTAATAGAATCTGAAGAAGGAAGTTTTTCTTCAAAAGAGGACTCTCTTTCTGAGGAAGGTTCTCCATCTATGGAGATACAAGAAGAGTCTGCAGAAGAGGTACGCCAAGAATTGTCTTCTCTTGCCCAGGAAAGAGATGAAGAGCCACTGCAGAAGAAGAGCCAGCAGTGCTTAGAGAATCGGTTGTTACCAAAGAACCGATTACTGAGATCGTAGATGTAGCAGCAACACCATCAATTACTGTTGCTAATCCGGACCAGGTTCTTGAGACAATAGTGTTCGAACCTGAATCGATCATAGAAGGCACCACCTCCACAATATCATCAACCGCCACCGAAACTCAAACACCAGAAGCGGCAAAAAAGGTTACTGAAGATATAGTCCCAGAAATCCCTGGGAATCAACTAGCCATGGTAGCGACGACAAATATAGCATTAACTCAGCTTGCTACCAAGGCGACGACAGCATCTGTCTTTAGTTTTCGGGAGAAGGGGTTGGCAGATATTGCTGATACACCAAGCTCTAATGCTGATATGAATCTTTTGGTAGAGATTCATACTGAGACATTTTATAAAACTTTGGCAGCATTGACCAAGAAGGTTTTGAAGAAAGGCCTCAGTTATGAGAGTTTGAAAAGTGCGATTGATACCACCATTGACAACATCGCAATGTTTAATGATACTGAGAGGGCAGTAGCCTTGCAAAAGATAGTCCAAGGACTTGAACAGCCAATCAAAGAATATCTAAGGTTGTCAAGTGGGACTATTGAAATCCTCGTCCAATCTGAGTATGATGCTCTCACAAATAAATATACAACTCGGGAAACTATTTTCAAAGAATCTCTTCAAGAATATAGCAATAAGGTTGCCGTAGAAAGGGCATTCTTGAGAGAGAATAAACCCCTGTTGGAGCAGCACCAAGAAGCCTATGACTCAATAAACATCAAAATCCATCAACAAAATAATAAAATCCGTAAAGTCGAGGCTGAGCTAGCTCGATTAAAGGAGGAGCAAAACCAGATGATAGCAGATCGAGATAAATATTTGAGGCAAAGTTCCATTTTGGAAGAACAGATCTTTGGTTCTGAATCAAACATCAAGACTCTTGAAGAGGCCAAGGATAAAATAATAGCTGCCTTTGCCGAACTCTCCCATCTTTGTACTGCGGAAGCTCGACAATCCATAGCATATACAACTGTATTGGGCTCTCGCGAAAAGCGTCTCGCAGAATTGCAAAAAATAATTGAAGATCTATCTGCTCCATCTTAAAAAATTTTGTACCCAATAAAGAATTTTATCTTCTATCATTTTTTTTCTTTTGCTGATGTAACATTTCAAACCATGGAATGAATAAAATGTTTATAAAATAGGTATGAGATAGAAAACAATTATCAGAGGTAATATACACATGATAAGTCTTCAAAACTCAACAAATTAGATTATATCTATCCAGAGGTAATATGCACATGATAGATAATAAATCTTTTTCTTTTTAGAGTGTACAATACTATCAGAGGTAATATGAACATGATAGATTGCAATGACTCAAAGAAGTAGATTAATATCTATTCAGAGGTAATATGGATATGATAGATTGCAATGAATTAAAGAAGTAGATCAATATCTATTCAGAGGTAATATGGACATGATAGATAATAAATCTTTTCTAATTGAAATCAGCTGGGAAGAAAGAAAATCAAAATTCTCTTTTGGCAGAATAAATAATCAGCTTAACCAAACCTTGGTAGCTAGGGAATGAAGAAGAAATTCAAACGTAGTATTTCTTCAAGAATTTACCATTGATCGGCATCATGAGCAAATCTCCATTAGGTTTAGATAACCTATAAGCACCATTAGAGAATACAATTTCGACTACATAAGGACCTTCCCATTTAGCTTGGAACTTGCCTTTACTCTTATGAGTCATAACCATAGGTCTTCGGACAGCTAGAACTAGCTCTCCTAATTTAAATACCATTTCTTTAACTTTGCGATTGAAAGCTCGAGATATGCGGGCTTGATACAACTTAATGTGCTGTTGTGCTTGAAGACGTTTCTCATCCAAACCTTCAAGTTCCTGGAGTCTTAAGTGGTCATTATTCTCCCTAGTTAGCTCATTAGCAATGGCTATTCTAAGAGATGGTATTTGGATTTCCAGTGGAAGAACATCTTCACATCCGTAAACCAATAAAAATGGTGTAAAACCAGTTGGAGTTCGGACTGTTGTTTGATAAGCCCATAAACATTCTCTAAGTTTCTTGTTCCAATCACGTTTATTAGAAGAAACAAACTTTTTGAAAAATTTAATAATTGTTTTGTTGAAAGCTTCTGCTAAACTATTAGCAGCTGGATTGTAAGTTGTAGAAGATAAGTTCTGGATCTGATTCTTGTCACAAAATCGATAAAAATACTTGACTGGCAAATTGTGGTCCATTATCATGGATTATCCTTCGGGGAATCCTGAAACGATAAATTACATGATGTTTGATGAAGTTAACCACATTAGACGTTTTTACTTCAACAAGAGGAACTGCTTCTGCCCATTTAAAAAAATAATCAGTTATAGTAAGGATAAACCGATGCCCTTTGACATAAGGGGGATTAATCGAACCAATAATATCCATATCCAAAGCTTCGAAAGGCTAAGAAGCTGCCATAGGATGTAGAAATTCAGAAGGTTGATGAATAAAATCAGCATGAATCTGTCATGCTTTACACCGTCTGGCGTAATCCACAGCATCTGCTATCATAGAAGGCTAATAATAACCTATTCTTCGAATACGGTCCTGTAACTTTGGACCTGGTTGATATGCACCACAAACTCCATCATGAGCTTCACGAAGTGTTTGCTTAGCTTCGCTTTTCGAAAGACAACATAGTAAAATCCTGTCATAAGAACGGCGATACAACATGTGCATAGAAACATCATAGTAAAATCGAAATGATCGTCTTTTGATCGATGCAGCTTCCTTTGGATCTTCAGGTAAAATTCTATAGACCGCATAATCAATAAATGGACTTCTCTAATCCTTTTGCTGAAAATTTGATTCGGTAGCATAACTCTGTTCGATGTGTAAATTATTCTTGACACAGAATAGGTCTCGATCCAACAAAGTGATAGTATTTTGTCTTCTGATTGGAACTGCTAAGTTTGCAGCTAAACTAGCAAGAGCGTCAGCTTCTAAATTTTGAGAGCGTGGTACGAATTCAACGAAGAACCCTTTGAATGAAAGAGCTAGTTCGATTACCACTTGATGATAGGGAATAAGGTCAGGATTTCTGACTTCATATGTCCCTCTAACCTGATTGACGATCAGCTGAGAGTCTTCATAGGCTTTCAAGAACTCAATGTCCAATTGTTTTGCTACTTGAAGACCAATTAGCAGAGCGTTCTACTCTGCCACATTGTTGGAATATGGTTTGTTGAGGGAATAAGTACGGTATATAACCATTTTATCAGGAGAGACCAAGACAATGCCTACTCCGGAGACAATATTGCCTTTGGGTCCAACTCGTGATGCTCCATCAAAGTATAGTTGCCAAATATTATTCCTCAAAGTCATGTTGCAGTCTATGACTGTTGACACAAAGTCACAGTCAACCAAATATTGACTATATTGACCAAATAATACTTGTATAAATTCAATACGACACACGACGACTGCATTCAGTTCAAGACAGATGACAGCTCAGTCTTCAGCTCTCAGTGTGTTCTGGAGTCTGTATTTTATGATTTCATTGAGTCTAGATTTATGTACTCTGAGTTATGCTGAGCTCTTAGAACTTAGTATACAAGCCTACCCAAAATCCCAAGCTCCACCAAAACCAAATTGCCCACAAGTCCCTCTTAGGACCATTCTGTGCTCTGGAGACAGAGTTCGGGCCGAACTCTGCCTCCACACAGAGTTCGGGCCGAACTCTGTCCCCTAGAAATCAGGAACCCTAATTTTAGGGTTAGCTGTTTGCTAGCTGTCCAACGGCCAAATTTTTGAATTTCCTTACCCGAATTCTGGCCGAATTCTGTCCCTAAAATCAGTATAAATAGGGCATGAATTCTCTCATTTTGAATCACTCAATCTTCTCTTCTCTTCTCTCCTACAAGCTCTATAAGCCATACCCTTCCCATCTACTAGCCACAAGCCTCCTAAGTCTCGAGTGCTCAGCATCTCTCATTTAGGATTCTTGTGCAAGAGTGAAGAAATCGCTTGGACAATTCCAAGCAAATCGCCACTGCGATTCTCTGTAAGAAGTTGACGTGCTCTTCTGAAGAAAAGGCACGGGTTGTAAGCTACTATTTCACAAATAGTGGATTTAATCCTGAGCTAGAGTTCTCAGGCCTGGACTAGTCCTCCACGAGGGAAACCAGGTTAAAATTGCTGTGTTTGCGTATGCTCTCTTGTCTTTCATTTACATTCCGCATTTTACTCTGACTATTCATTGTTAGTGAAAGAGTTAATTTTTTATTGGTCATTATACATATATACTCTATTCACCCCCCCTCTAGAGTTGCCAAACTGTTCTTCAATTGGTATCAGAGCACTGTTCTCTTTATAAGGACTAACATCCTAAGAGCTGATCCATGGCAACCACACAATCCTTGATCTCCAATCATGGTGAAGGTCAGTCCACTCATAGGCCTCCCCTATTTGATGGGACTAACTACACATATTGGAAAACAAGGATGAGTTTTTATCTGAAGTCTCTAGACTTTGACCTGTGGACTGTCGTAACTGACAGTTACAAAAAGCCCGCCAGAATAGTTGTCGATGGTGACCTCACTGAGAAGCCACACGACAAATATTCTGTCGAGGAGAAGAAACAGGCAAGTCTAGATGCTAGGGCTATTAATGCTTTATTCTGTGCTATAGACAGGAACGAGTTTAACAGGGTCTCTACATGCACCACTGCTCATGAAGTATGGAGACTTCTGGAAGTGACGCATGAAGGAACCACTCAAGTCAAGGAATCAAAGATAAGCCGTCTCACTCAAGAGTACGAAGCCTTCAAGATGAAGCCAAATGAGACGATCACTCAAATGTTTACAAGATTCCTCGACATCATCAACCCGTTATCCTCGCTCGGTAAGCAGTACTCAAACCATGAGAAGATCCGCAAGCTACTCAGAGGGTTACCAAAGATTTGGAACCCTAAGGTGACAGCCATCATAGAAGGAAATGATCTCACAAGTATGTCTATGGAGACTTTGATGGGCAAGCTCATGACTCACGAGCTTGACCTCAAGGACTTCGAAGAGCCTGCTCCGAAGACCAGGGAGATAGCACTCAAAGTCCATCGACGAAAGGTTGATCACGATGAGACTGAAGACGATATCTCAGATGATGAAGACCAAGCTCTCATGGTACGTAACTTCAAGAAATTCCTTCGCTTCAATCAAAGAAAGAAGGAACCACAAGAAGACGATGAAGAAGAGCCAACTTGCTATGGTTGCAAAAAGACTGGACACGTCAGAAGAGACTGTCCGCTCTTAAAGAAGAGCAACCGGTATGAAAAGCCCTACAAGAAGAACTCATCAAAAAGATATGCCAACACAAGCATTTGGCATGAAAGCGAAGCAAGTGACTCCGAGGAAGAAAAGAACTCTCCTCAAGACAAAGCAAATGTTTGCCTCATGGCAAATTCCACCAAGGTATCAAACGAAACTTTAGATGACTTCTCTTTTGATGAACTTGGCGATGCCTTCACCGATTTACTTGATGATCACAAAAAGATTATCGGTAAATACAAGCATGCCAAGGACAAAATCAAAAGTCTAGAAGATGAGATACAAAGAATTTCCTTGCTTCTTAATAATGTTAGAAACACATCTCCCACAAATGACACTGATGAAGTATCGAAGCTTAAATTAAGCTTACATGATGCTGAAGCACGCATTGAGCAACAAACTCAAGAAATCACTACTCTCAATACATTGCTTGCTGAAGAAAAGAGTAGACACAAGATTTCTCTGACTAAGATCTATGGCTTGAATATTAAAGTTGATGAATTACAAGCTGTTTCTAAAAGATTAGAAATCAAATTGGGAAAACAGGTGGCTAAACCTCAAACCCAATCACATGAGCACAACACCACTCATGCTAGTCAACCACGTCACCCTCATACAGCACATAACCATGCATTTATTTACACAAACTTTCACAAACCACATGCACGTAAAAATACTCCTCATACTCATCATATTGCACAAAGACACAACCAATATCACTCTACACATAGACAAAGTCATCATACCATACCTCATCAACATGCCATGCCACGTAGACAAAATCATCATGTTATGCCACATAAGCAAAATCATCATATCATGCCACAACATCACACTATGCCATATAGACAATTTCAGCATGCCACTCCTCACAGTCAATATCATCATGCTATGACACACAGACATCATCATCATGCCACTCACTCTAAGCATAGTCATCATTACCATGCTAATTCTCCATATCATCCTCATCCTGTTGCTCATAGATATCATTCTCATGCTCCTAGTATAAATAAAAATGCCATCTGTACTTACTGTGGAAAACATGGACACATTTCACCACAGTGTAGAGTTAGAAGACTGGTAGACAAGAAAATATATGCTTGGTTTCCAAAAACTAACTTTTCAGGACCCTCAAGAAAATGGGTACCAAAGGTCACATCTACTCTTGATGTAGGTGGACCTTTCCTCCTCAACTGAGAGTAAGTGGATTCTCGATAGTGGATGCTCGCGACATATGACGGGAGACGCAAATCTTTTTGCATCACTATCAATGAAAAGAGAAGGATACGTATCCTTCGGTAACAATTTCAAAGGGCATATAATAGGTAACGGTATCATTGGTCATCCTCCTTCTCCTGTTATAAAGGATGTCTGCCTAGTGACCGAGTTAAAGCATAACCTGCTCAGCATTAGCCATCTTGCTGATCATGGATATGATATTAACTTTGGACAAAACTGTTGCTACATCTACGATAGGTCAACAGGAGACATTGCTTTTGAAGGGAAAAGAGAGGACAATATCTATATTTTCTATCTCTCTATAAATACTAACCATGCAGGTAGATGTTTATATGCACACAAAGACGAACGACTACTATGGCACCAGCGTCTCGGTCATGCCAACATGGATGTTATATCCAGGCTTTCTACCAAGAAGCTAGTGAGAGGATTGCCTGACATCACATTCAAAAAGGACACGGTATGTGCCGAATGTGAACTTAACAAGGCAACTAAATCCTCATTTCATTCCATCAACTCTGTAAGTACTACTAGACCCTTGCAATTACTCCATATGGATTTATTTGGTCCTAGTAGAATAGCTAGCCTTGGTGGCAAACTATATGCTTTTGTTATTATTGATGATTTTTCGAGATTTACTTGGGTTTTCTTTCTCGCTAATAAAAGCGATGCTATCTCTGTTTTCAAAGTTTTTGTAAATAAAGTTCAAAACGAAAAAGGCTACATGATTACTCGAATCCGAAGTGATCATGGAGGCGAATTCGTAAATTCAGATTTTGAAAGTTTTTGTAATGCAAATGGTATTGATCATGAATTTTCCTGTCCTAGAACTCCTCAACAAAATGGTGTTGTGGAGCGGAAGAATAGGACTCTTGGCGATATGGCTAGAGTCATGTTGAATAAATTTTCTCTTCCGAAATATTTTTGGGCAGAAGCTGTAAGTACAGCATGCCACATTTTAAATAGGGTGCTTATTCGTCCCATTTCGAAGAAAACACCCTATGAGCTTTGGTTTGGGAGAACCCCAAATGTTTCTTATTTCAGAGTTTTTGGCTGCAGATGTTTTATCCTTAACACCAAAGACAACTTAGGCAAATTTGATGCCAAAGCTGACGATGGTATCTTTCTTGGTTATGCTGCCAAAAGTAAGGGATATAGAGTTTTCAATAAACGCTCACTTATTGTGGAGGAGTCAACAAATGTGACTTTTGATGAAGATAACAGTGCAGTAAGTACTCTTGATGATGATGTTGTGCCATCAACTTCCTCTACTCCAATGAATACTTCAACTGAAACTAATTCTCTGGAGGGTTTGCCTAAGAAATTCTCATTCAAACCTTCACATCCAGAAAATTTAGTCATAGGTGAAGTGTCACGTGGAGTTACTACTAGATCATCATTAAGAGACTCTGTTGCTAGCACTGCCTTCATTTCACAAGTAGAGCCTAAAAACATTTCTGAAGCTTTTACTGATGAATTTTGGATCTCTGCTATGCAAGAAGAACTCAACCAATTTGAAAGAAGCCAAGTATGGGAACTAGTTCCTAAACCGGCCAATCATTCAATAATTGGTACCAAATGGGTGTTTAGAAACAAAGTAAATGAAGATGGTTCAGTCACACGTAACAAAGCTCGTCTAGTAGCTCAAGGATACAACCAAGAGGAAGGTATCGACTACGATGAGACATATGCTCCTGTTGCTAGACTTGAATCCATTCGGATGCTTTGTGCTTTTGCCAATCATCAGAACTTTAAATTATTTCAAATGGATGTTAAAAGTGCTTTCTTGAATGGCTTTATTAAGGAGGAAGTTTATGTCAAACAACCCCCTGGCTTTGAAAATCACAAATTTCCCGACCACGTGTTCAAGCTAAAGAAAGCGCTTTATGGCCTTAAACAAGCTCCCAGAGCTTGGTATGAAAGGCTAAGCAGCTTCCTGCTTGAGAAAGGTTTTTCTAAAGGGAAAATTGACACTACACTGTTTATCAAATCTTTCAAAGACACCATTCTATTAATTCAAATTTATGTTGATGATATTATTTTTGGATCTACTGATGAAACTCTTTGTCAAGAATTTGCCAAGTGTATGCAGACAGAATTTGAGATGAGCATGATGGGAGAGCTCAACTACTTTCTTGGCCTGCAAGTAAAGCAACTGGCAAATGGAACTTTCATCTGTCAATCGAAGTATACCAAGGACATGCTGAAGAAGTTCGACCTTGACAACGTCAAACCAATTAGCACGCCAATGGCTACTTCAACCAAACTCGAACCAGATGAGAGCGACAAACCTGTTGATCAACGTAAGTATCGAGGTATGATAGGCAGCTTACTTTATTTAACTGCTAGTCGCCCCGATATCATGTTTAGTGTTTGCCTATGTGCTAGATATCAAGCAAATCCTAAGGAATCTCACATGACCGCGGTTAAGCGTATCTTTCGATACCTTAAGGGTACGGTTACAGTGGGCCTATGGTATCCCAAGTCAACATCATTTGACCTCATCGGTTACTCTGATGCTGACTTTGCTGGATGCAAGGTCGACCGTAAAAGTACGAGCGGCACGTGTCATTTGTTAGGAAAGGCTCTAGTCTCATGGTTTAGCAAGAAGCAGAACTCTGTCGCACTATCCACAACAGAAGCTGAATATATAGCAGCTGGGCGTTGTTGTGCACAGATTCTGTGGATGAAGCAAACCCTTGAAGACTATAAGTTATCTTTCATGCATATTCCTATATTCTGTGACAATACTAGTGCCATCAATTTGACTAAGAACCCTGTCTGTCACTCACGCACTAAACACATTGAGATCAGACACCACTTTTTGCGTGATCATCAGCAAAATGGCACGATTAACTTAGAATTTATTGACACTGATCATCAGCTGGCAGACTTCTTTACTAAGCCACTATCCGAAGAGCGCTTCAATTTTCTTTGTCGTGAACTTGGAATCTTAGATAAAGCAGTCATAAATTGAAACTCACCTGCGTAAATATCGTGTATATTGTGATTCCTTACAAAGAATTTGGTATGGGTACAAGCCGAAAGGGTCCTTCTGACAACAAGGCGTAAAAGCCTAAGCGACACGGTGCACTAGTCCTCAGGACTACCGCTAGCTGGGATCCGGCCCCTGCAGCTAACCCATGGCAAATTTGGACTATTGAACCACAGTATATGTCCTTATTTATTATATGGCTTGTTTCAATTTAATATTGCCTAATTGACATTTTCTAAAAGTTCATTCTATTTTCTGTATACCTCTCTATCTATTTCTTTCATTCAACACTCTTTGTTATTCCCGACTGTCATTTTGTTTAATTATTGAACATTTTCTTCCTGACTTTTGCCTTTTTAAGTTCTGGACTATTGAGCCAGAACTCGGGCCGAACTCTGCCCATATCAGAGTTCGGGCCGAGTTCGGTCCCTAGGTTCCAGAATCGGGATCTGGCTCCACCGTTGGATCTTTTCTAATCCAATGGTCCATATTTCACCCGACCAAAAGACAAAACCCTACTTTATGTCGGGATTCTACCTCTCTCCTTCACTATTACCACCTTTTTTCACCTATACACATTCTTTCCTTGAAACCCTAACCCTAGTTTTTGATCCAGAGTACCCCATTGTTTCTCAAATCAACAAAAAGGTGTCTCCTCTCCATTATCCTCCATTGCTCTTTACCTGTTTGAGGTATCATTCATATTTTCTATCTTCTAGTTAATATCTTTTAATGGCTCCTTGCTTGTTCAATCGTGGGAAGAGGATTCGCATTGAGAGTATTTCCTCTTCAGATTCTTCTCCATCAATTGAACAAATCATTGAACTTCCTCAACCACCTCACCCTTTATTCAATCCACCTCGTCCTCTACATCCTTCCACTTATGACAATAGACTTTTTGTCTCACTTGATGCATCAAACAACTGGTTTAGTGACTTTCGGAATCGTCAGGTATTCACGGGACATCCTATCAATTTTTCAATATTCTCTCAATATGATTCTTTATTCCATGACCTTTATATTGATGAACTTGTCACTACATCCTCTGCTATTTATCATCATGCCATTCAAATGTTCTACTGCAACTTAACCTTTGATGATCTTCGTATTTATTCACGAGTTGCTGGTATCGATATCTCGTTTGATGACTTTGAATTAGCAGAATATCTTGATCTTTTTGAGCCAAGTTCTTGGGAAAGACTTGTTGATGCTCGCTCGTTCCATTTTCCCAACGGACTTTCTCTTGAAAGCTTCAAGGACGATTTGTGCACTCCTTACACACGTCCTCGAAAGCTTATGACAAAATATCTCAACCCATATTTTTCTGATCTTCATTGGATCATTTCTAACACCATTCTACCCAAGATCGGTTCCCCTGATGAAATTACTTATCTTGAAATTTCTGCTCTTTATCATCTTCACTTTGGAATTCATTTCAATCTTCCACGTACTATGATGGACTGGATGATTCGCTGTAGGAGGAAACCACGAGCTTTGGTTTATCCTCTGTATCTTCCTATGATCTTTCGTGCTTTTCACATACCACTTGATGCTTGTCCGTTTCTGCCGGCACCTACCTTTCTATCTCCGGCACGACTCCTTCAGCCTGTTGCTGCTACTAATTCGTCTGCTGATGAGGAGCCTAACGCCCCTCCACTCGGTCAGACTGCACCTCCTGCTACCTTGGATTCACTTCAGACTATGCTTCGCGATCGTTTTGCTATTGAGGACGATCGCTGGACGCAGCATGATTACCGTACCACTCTGCAGATTAGTGCCCTTGGGAACTCTCTGCATGATATGCGGTATTCACTTGCTCGTCATCCTGATCTGCATGTGCCTATTGAGAGGGATCCAGCGCGCGCGGGTTATCGCATTGATGATCCGTGGGTCATGCAGTATATGGATCCAGATGATACTTTTGTGGATCTTCAGATGTTCCAGGACCTTTTCGTTGGATCTTTCCATGGTCCATCAGATGTTCCAGGACCTTCTCGTGCTCCATGATGGAGACTGGCTACTATCTGCTGCTGCTGCCACTGCTGATGGTCTTAGTTATTTTTGCTTTTAGTTATTTAGTTTCTTATAGTTTCATATAGCTGGTTTTATGTACTCCGTTTCTGAGTTGGCCACTTGGTTTGGTGGATGACATTATCTATCTTTATTATCATTCTATGTCAATGCTTATTTTGCTCCATATTATACTGTTTCTTCTCTTAGTGTGGTTGCATTACTATTCATTGTTTCTTATATTGCTAACTGCCAAAAGGGGGAGAAACATATGTATATTTATATGTTGTGCTTGTTTTGGGATACTATTACTGGCTCTATGCATTCGTAGATCTGTGTATATCTGTGCTTCTTGCTCTGGAAAATATCATCTATCAGATCACAGGAACTATGCAATTTGTACGGGGGAGAGCTATAGCTTCTAGCTCGACACCGCTCATGGTTTACGGGGGAGCTATTTTCGCTTAGCTCAGGCATCGTTTATGGGGGAGCTATGGAGCTATATTACAATCAACTGTGTCCAGGTATGAATATTGAAATATACATATATTATTTTGTCAATTATCAATATGGGGGAGATTGTTGACACAAAGTCACAGTCAACCAAATATTGACTATATTGACCAAATAATACTTGTATAAATTCAATACGACACACGACGACTGCATTCAGTTCAAGACAGATGACAGCTCAGTCTTCAGCTCTCAGTGTGTTCTGGAGTCTGTATTTTATGATTTCATTGAGTCTAGATTTATGTACTCTGAGTTATGCTGAGCTCTTGGAACTTAGTATACAAGCCTACCCAAAATCCCAAGCTCCACCAAAACCAAATTGCCCACAAGTCCCTCTTAGGACCATTCTGTGCTCTGGAGACAGAGTTCGGGCCGAACTCTGCCTCCACACAGAGTTCGGGCCGAACTCTGTCCCCTAGAAATCAGGAACCCTAATTTTAGGGTTAGCTGTTTGCTAGCTGTCCAACGGCCAAATTTTTGAATTTCCTTACCCGAATTCTGGCCGAATTCTGTCCCTAAAATCAGTATAAATAGGGCATGAATTCTCTCATTTTGAATCACTCAATCTTCTCTTCTCTTCTCTCCTACAAGCTCTATAAGCCATACCCTTCCCATCTACTAGCCACAAGCCTCCTAAGTCTCGAGTGCTCAGTATCTCTCATTTAGGATTCTTGTGCAAGAGTGAAGAAATCGCTTGGACAATTCCAAGCAAATCGCCACTGCGATTCTCTGTAAGAAGTTGACGTGCTCTTCTGAAGAAAAGGCACGGGTTGTAAGCTACTATTTCACAAATAGTGGATTTAATCCTGAGCTAGAGTTCTCAGGCCTGGACTAGTCCTCCACGAGGGAAACCAGGTTAAAATTGCTGTGTTTGCGTATGCTCTCTTGTCTTTCATTTACATTCCGCATTTTACTCTGACTATTCATTGTTAGTGAAAGAGTTAATTTTTTATTGGTCATTATACATATATACTCTATTCACCCCCCCTCTAGAGTTGCCAAACTGTTCTTCAATGACTTCATCTGGAATGTCATCATATAGCTTAGAAGTTTCAGGTATAGGATGAGCTGCTAAGAAGTCAGCTAACGCTTGACCCTTCACTGATTTTTGAGGTATATAGACCATATCATAGGGAGTAAGCAACATTGCCCAGGTAGCTAACCGGGAGCTAAGAATACTCGGCTTCTTCATCAATATCCGAAGAGGATTTATTCTGGAGATGACATGAATAGTCTGTTCCGATACATAATGTCATATCTTTTGAATGCCAAAAACCAAGGCTAGACAATCTTTTTCCACAGGAGTATATCTGTGTTCAGCCCCAACCATCATTCGGCTGAGATAATAAATTGCATGTTCATGACCTTCACCACTTTTCTAGGCAAGAAGAGCACCAAGAGAATGTTCCAATGCTCGAACATACAGCAAAAATGGTCTTCCTACTACTGGGGTACTAAAACAGGTAGATTTGTGAGGTATTGCTTGATGTCATTGAATGCTTTTTGACATGCTTCATCCCAAACAAATGACACACCCTTCTTCAGTAAACGAGAGAAAGGTTAACATCTTCCAGAAAGATTTGATATAAATCTCCTGATATAAGCAATGCGACCCTGAAAGCCACGGAGCTCTTTCAGATTGCGTGGAGAACGCATTTCAAGAATTGCTTTAACTTTATCAGGATCAACATGGATACCTTGAGAAGTAATGACAAATCCCAAAAATTTGCCACTGGAAACCCCTAAGAAAGACTTAGTGGGGTTCATCTTTAGTTGATGTTGACGCATCAACTCGAATATTGTCTTCAAGTCTTGAATGTGATCATCTTTTGATCGACTTTTGACGACGATATCATCTACGTAACATTCAACTGTTTTTCGCAGATGTTCTTGAAAGATGTTGCCCATGGCCCATTGATATGTAGCACCGGCATTTTTCAGACCAAAAGGCATAACCGTGTAGCAATAAACTCCAAGGGGTGTACGAAAAGCGGTGTGCTTTTCATCTCCTGGATGTATTTTAATCTGGTTGTATCCTGAGAATCTATCCATGAAAGACATACGTTCAAAACCACATGTATTGTCTATCATGACATCGGTGATCGAAAGTGGAAATTTATTTTTTGGACAAGCTGCGTTGAGATCTCAAAAATCTATGCAAACTCAAACTTTTTTATTCTTTTTCATGACAGGAACAATATTGGCAACCTAATCTGGGTGTTGTTCTTCACGGACAAAGCCACATGTGATCAGCTTTTTAACTTCTGCTTCAATTGTATCCATCACGTCTGGTCGAAAATGTCGTTGCTGTTATTTTACAGGTTTGGTATTAGGAAGAATATTGAGTTTATGGGTAGCTACTTTAGGATCCAGACCTAGCATATTCTCATAGCTCCATGCAAAGATATCAATATATTCTTTTATCAGCTTTATCAACTTTTCTTTTTCATCTTCGGAAAGGTTTTTGCTGATAAATATTGGCTTTGACATAGTTTCGTCTCCAACATCAATCTGGATGATTTTATCTTCTGTGGGTGGCTGTCGCTGTTCAAACCGGAGCTCCTATCGAGTATCCATTTGTTGTGCCTAAGGGTTATTTTTAAATAGTTCAGACCCATCATCGGTTTGAACCATATTAACTGAAAAGACGTGCTCAGATTCAACATACTGGACTCCTTCCAAATCTAAGAATTGTGAAGAACTGGAAGAAAATTCATCTTCCATACTTTCCTTAAACATGTGCGATGTATCGTATCCCAAACCATAACGGGTTCGTTGATAAAACGGATCACCACATAATGGTAATCGTCTACCTTTGCCCTGATTGAGACCTGACATGGTTTTCAAATCATATCCCATACTCTGGATAATCTTACAGGATTATTGACAATATCTGTCAATTTTGATTTTTCCTTTATCCTTCGCTTCGAGATTATTTGTCTGTATAACAGAAATATTCCTTGCCAAACCAACCACAATTTGACGCTTGCTTTTTTTAGTAGACGGGATCACAAAATAAGATTCTTTATGACGTCTATAAGCCACACAAGCTTGTAATGATGAAGCAACAGGTAGAAAATAAGGAGTAGATGTTAGGAACATCTGAGCATAGGACCCAACATCGACATGAGAAGGAAAAGAATTCTCTTTGTCATTAATATATAAGGTTTCCTCTGTATTTATGTCAGTTTTATGTTGATGACTTTGATTATCAACGGATAAAGTCATTCTTTCAACATATTTGACAGCCATATACTCCAAAAGGAAATCTTTATTAAAATAGGAAAACACAGATTGATCAACATTTACATCATTGACAGACTGGTTACTACGCCTTGGATTAATCATTAACTGACCATCATCCGTCTTAGGCGTAGACTTGTCGAGGTTGATAACTAGTGGTTCTGAATCAATTGGACGAAAAGTACGTCCTTTAACCTTGATCATGAGAGGCTTATCACTAATGTTGGCTTGAACTCGACTTTTGACTGGAATTCTCACAGATTCATCAGACGTAGCTTGAGTTCTTCCTTTAACTTTAATCATCAAAGGTTCATCATCGACAGGTTGGGGTCGAATACTACCCTTAACCTTAATCTTTAAAGGTTGATCTTCTGAGGGCGGTTGGTCTTTGAAGGCGATCGATCTTCAACCATATCGGATATTTCCTTCACATGCTCATGTGTATAGAGTATTGAATCAAAGAAATAGGCTTCAACATCTTTAAAAGGATTGAGATCTGCAAATTCAGTCTTTACGGTCCCCTAAGAATCCACATACTTGAAGCATTGGTGGAGAGTCGAAGGTACAATGTTATGTTCATGTATCCATGGTCTTTCGAGTAGGATATTATAAGATACGTCTAAATTGATAACATAGAAGGTTGCCATGGTTCGAAGATCACCTATTTGAATCTTCAGACGAATTTTCCCCAATGGTTTACTTCTTCCAGAATTGAAACCAACAATTATCGTACTAGTGTAAGTCAACTCACAAGTAGGAATCCTCAATGGTTGTAACATACTCTGAAGAATAATGCTAATGGAAGACCCAGGATCAATGTAAATCATGTCAACCTCGGTCGAGTCAATATACCTTATGGAACACAGAGGCCTATCAAGTCGATTATGCTTCAACAGCATATCCTCTTGTGTGAAAGTAAGATTAGGAATTGTCACGACCCGGTCCCAATTTCTTGGGTCGAATCGGATCATGCCCAGCCTGCACCGTTGTTGAGACGGCGACAGTAAGTTGTATTCAGTAGTGAAACATATGCAGATAAAATTCTAACGAATATAAAATCTTTTATTCAATTTAAAATTTCTGAAATACAACAACTATTAATACATCATTCAATTATTACATTTGTTCCCAAGAAAAATAAATACTAATCCAGTTCTTAAGATTCTGGGGTTCCAAGTTCTGCGGGAACGGGCATCAGATCTTCAACGACTCAATCACCTAAAAATGTTGTCTCCAGTCAGGAGAAAGAAAAGTACAATTCATGATAAACCAACAATTGAAATAATAATAGAGTTATGCACTGTTAAACAATTTAAAATAAATAGTTCTCCAGCAGTTAAAACGTTGTGATGTGAATAGGCAATGAATATGACCGGATTGGGTTGTACAGTTGTATCATATTGATACGATATAGCTTATCTCCGTGTGTATGAGGGGTAAGCTAACACAGTCAGTATACTACTTTGGATGTGGTCATACTCATTACACTACTTCTCCAGTACCCAACAGTCAATCAGTCAATGCTCTCAGAGAGAGTTCCGTGTTGCATCGTGGTTTAAACTTGCAATAAAACGATTACTAAATAATTGGTAAACTAACACAAATTGTACTTGCCTTGATTATAACTGGATTCGATGTTGGTTCCGAGATGATGCTAGTACAGTCATCGAAACCCTACAATTGAGAATTCCAGACTTAGCACCAATATTCAATCCATATCTAGGTGTGCTAGTTACAATCTCTAGAATTTGTCCTAGTCCGGTTTTAGATTATTTACAAACTCTACCAGAACACGCTTATCGATGTGAGTTACTAACTGAAGAAAAATCAATTTAGCTTTTTATTGGGAAAAATCGTATTTTTCAATTATTTGGCAAAACTTTGTATTTCATTATATTATATTTAAAAATAATATTTTTCTTTAAATGAGAAAAACGTGAAATTTGTTTAAATAATAAACTTGTAATTTTCCTAATTTATTTAATGTGAGAAAATAGTATTGATTTTCTATAAAATAATTATTTTACTATTTTTACGTGTTTACGCCAACCACAAACCAGAAAAGAATAAAACTACACTAACTTATTACAAAACCACATAAAGTAATAAAAGCTGGGCTTATGCCCATATAGTCTTTTTACATAAATTTAAATAAGAAGAAAAATATTTGTTAGTCTCTAAAAATTATCCTACAAATTAATCACAAAATAAAACTAGTAATTAAATTAAATTAAATTAATTTTGAGTCTCAGACTTTGGTCCAATCGTCAAAATAGCTAATGCCTCAACATCCGGAAACCCTGGTTTTGTTTGCATTTAGCTAGGGCCCATGGACCAGTACGGTCGTCACCCAAAAATCTAATTTATAAATATTTTCGAAAATCGATTTGAAATCCATTTATATAATTTTTATAAAAATTTGGACAGCACCTCCTCTATATTTGTGATAACCCAAAGCTGGGAAATTGTGACAACAATACACATATATATAATATCCCAAATCAGAGAAATAACCCATGAATTCATTCCACCCATTTAAACCAAAAAATATTATCGAACCTGGAAAATATATAACCACAGCACATTTCCGAAGGATATTCGGAAAACCGAAATTACTCGGAAACTCGAAAATCACAGAACTAACATTCTCATAAATTCTCAGAACCAAAACTAAGGCAAAGCTACAGATTTAAACCGAGAAAAATCACAGAGCTAATCCGAAACTAACTCGAAAATTCTCCAGAAACCAATTACCGTTGCGGGATCGGGGACCGAAATCATCACAGACTCGACACGGGAGAGACGAACTACTCTGATTAAGAGGAATTACCCAATATTCGTTGGTCGGTGAGCCGCTGGATGACTTGGGGACGGAAACGTAGTCCGCGAGGGAGCCGAACAGTAGAACGCGGAACGGCAAGCACTGGACAGCGGATCGGACAGCGCCAAACCCTCGTGCGAAAATGTTGGACAGCAAGCCAGGGCACAGGGAGGTGCTGGATCGGGCACGGACGCCAACGGATCGGCTCGGGTTCTGCGGTGGTGGAGCACGGGCGTGCGGGGGCAGCGAGCTGCGGGGTCGCCGGGCTCGGCGCCGGAGGGAGGTCGGTCGGGAAGGCCTCGGGAACGGTCAGGATCGGCCTGGACGCGGGGACTGCGACGGAAGTTCGCTGGAGGCGAGGCTCGTGACTCCAGTGGTGGAGATCGGTCGCCGGGGCGTGGCTCAGGCGGGGGTTCGCCGGAATTTGGGGGTTAGGTTAGAATTAGGTTGGGGAAAGGATGAGGAGAATGAAGAGGAAATAGGGGGGTTTATATAGGGAAAAGGAGCTTGGGGGTTTCGGGAGGGGAAGAGACATGGTCGGCAGTTTCACGCGGGGAGGGGAGGAGTCGGCCGAACGGCCGCTCGGGAAGGCTCGGCCAAGAGGCTGAGGGAAATAAATGGAAAATGAAAATAGAGGGAGAGTGTGTTAAGAGTAAATGAAAAGGAGTTTTAGGAAAGTTTTTAATAACAAAGTTTTGTTTTTAAAGAAAAAAGTATTTTCTTAAATAACTCTTTATCATAAATTCAATTTCTTTATATAGAAAATTGTAACTCCAAAAGTATAACTCCTAAAAATATTTAAAAAGAAGATTTGAACTTGGGGTTGGGTTTGGATCTGGCCAGACAATCAAAAGTCCAAGAATTTATATTTTTTAAAATAATAATTTTTAATTTAACTAAAATAAATAATAAACACAATATTTAATTAATTAGAAAATACGGGTTTCACAACCTTCCCTCCTTAGAAAATTTTGTCCTCGAAATTAATGGACAGGGTCAGGGTTTTAATCATGCCTGAAATCAGTTTGGACATCTTCCTTAACAGTCTTATGCCCAAGTAGGTTAACAATCCCAAAACTCATCTAATGCTATATATTCATCAATTTTATCCACTATTTAATTACATTCTTCCCTCCTTTAGAAATAATGTTATTCTCCATGGTTACTAAATTTTTGATTCCATTCCTAAATTGCCAATCACCTTAAAAATTTTGTCTTCCACATTTTCACATATCATCTATCTTGCAATATAGTATGTACTTCTTTCAGTTTTCTAACATGTTCAAATTTTTAACTCTATGACTATGTCTTGTCTTACTACTTCAGTATCAAGCCTCGGTACCCAATATCATATTTAAAATCCAACACTCCTATTTGTCATGATCTGTAAAGTTTTATCATTTCTTACTCATGAGTGATCACTCTTGTGATTTTAAACTAACATGTATATATCCTGATTTCAATTCTTTATTCATATATTTGATCCCGAACTCTTATAAAATTTTATTTATCATGATTAAGCTCAAATCCTTCATTTTGCTTTTATTGTATCACTTCGACTGCCAAAATATCTAATTACATATTTCAACTAATCTTTCCATTGTAATCCTGGCGTTCATACAATTGTCATCCTTGCTTAGTTATACCTTTAAGTTCAAAAAAAAATTTTGATCATCCGATTTATCATGCGTCTTCCTAAAATGTATCCACATACTTATCATTTAACCACCTCTATCCTAAATATCAATTTGCTTTGATATTAACATCATTAATTATCTCTTTCTTAATGTAAATTTAAATCACATATATTCATATTCATCTCATTTTTATTCGTAACTCGTGTACTCTAGAAATCCATGCTATAAACTATTATAGGTTTACATCATGAGACAGAATCAGATTCGAGGCGTGATTGCTAGGTATAAAGATAAATATCAGCATATTTTAAAATTATCTGTGATAGAGTTAGAATATTTGTTGTGATCAAAAATCATTTTAGATATGAGTAAAATCGAGGTATAAATTATATAATCATAGAAAAATTTTAAATGAGATTATAAAAATAGAAAGGTCATAAAATACGACATTAATCAAAAAAAATTAATGGGGGATAATTTTCAATTCAAACTGGTATGAGGTATAGGAGTTTATGACTCAAGTAGTACGATTTTAAGATAGTGAGGGTGATTTAAAATAGCCATGACAAGAATATAATTCGATAGATCATTTCTGGAGGTGGGAGCAAATGCTAGAATACAAATCCTCAGAATGATTGGAAATAACCATGATATGGATATAGTCTTATTAATATTCGAAAACCACTATTTTCAAGTCACTTTGTTTCAAATTCATGCAACGCCAGTGTGCACCTGACTGCAATGAATTTTTGACTTCATAACTTTAATAATTTAGTTTACCGAGTAATCTTCCAACTTTATCCATTTCATGGCTAAGCAAACATAGAACAAAGTCTCAATAATATTTGGAAACCTAAAGATTACCTGTCATTATTTCAACTTAGAGTTTATGCCTCGCCAGTACACAACTAGCTGCAGTAAACTTGCAGTTTTCCATAATTCAGATAAATGACTATCACGTAAATGTGCGGAGTCATGTTAGGTTGCTAAATATTTTCTCAGCTTTGTCCATATGAATTTCAGAAGAATTTCAAAAATTCAAACGAGTTTAAAGTTCTAAACAGGATAGAAAATGTAGATGATTGTTCTTCTGAGATTAAGGAATTTATCAAAATATGTATTTGAGATTTAAGAGACTGGGGCTAAAATCCAGAGGAGTATTTGTTCTCCAATTTTCTTTTCCAAAGATGAAACGATCAACCTTGATTTGAATAATTGAGTCAAACACTAGATAAGATAGAAGCATCACATATTCGGATTAAGTAAGAAAAACCAATGAAAATATTCCTGAAAAATCACTCAGGGAATACAGAAAATTATTTTGAGAAGAATAATTCCATAACTAAGGAAAGTTGAAAATTTGAGAGAAGGTAAGTCTCATTGATTCAAGGAAATCAAATTAAAATTGTCTAGTAACGCCAAGAAATTAAATAGCTTTGGGACAGCTAAAAATCTCCTTGACTAAAGAAAATTTAACAGTAGAATGGATTCAAAAATGTGATCAATTTTCTGACCGTTCCTGCTTCATGATCATAGAAGCTTTCTAGGCCTTGATTTGATCAAGAAATTGCATAGAGAGAGTAGGTTTTAAGATGAGTGGAGGAAGTCAACATATGAAAATATTTTCGGTTTTTTGGAAAAAAAACATAGGAGATAACAATATTGAAGTTGAAAATAACTCCTTTAGGAGAATCATGAACTGAACTAATTCTTCTGGTAATAATTGACCTTTATGGTTTAAATGATACCAGAAGAATTTTGATTCAGGATTGATTCCGAGAAAGTTAGTCAATTGGAAAGGAGATCAAGACAAAAGGTTGGATAATGGTTGTAGATATATATTGGGTATATAAGAATTTATCAGGGTTGCTAAGAGAATTCGAAATTCTACATTGCGAACGAATCAAGATTTCAATTTAAGGTAGAGAAATAATGAAGAATTCGAAATTTAGGTTTGATAAAGAAGAAAAAGACCAAAGAATTCAATCTTATTCCAAAAAGAATATGAATCCTAAGGTATACTAGAACCTGAAAATTATGCTAGAAAAATAATCTCGAAAGTCATGGGACACTCAAAGGTACAATCAGCCTAATCTAGATAAGGTTTAGGTACAAACACAAACAAGGTATCCTACGAATCTATAAGCAGGCAAAAATAGATATTTAAGTAAATAATTTTTGGCCCTATAATGTAACATGGTGTATATCATCTAAGTGTTCTAGTTGTTTCTAAAGTCTGTTTTCGTAAAGTCTCAACTATCCCGAGGTCAAGTTACAGAACTACGCGATGGTCTAGACTAAGTTGACTAGACCAATTACAGATCTAACCTGCATGGGCCACCACTAAAAATATATCATGACCCTGTCCCAATTTTTTGGGTCGAATCGGATCATGCCCAGCCTGCACCGTTGTTGAGACGGTGGCAGTAAGCTGTATTCAGTAGTGAAACATATGCAGATAAAATTCTAACGAACATAAAATCTTGTATTCAATTTAAAATTTCTGAAATATAACAACTATTAATACAGCATTCAATTATTACACTTGTTCCCAAGAAAAATAAATACTAATCCAGCTCTTAAGATTCTGGGGTTCCAAGTTCTGCGGGAACAGGCATCAGATCTTCAACGACTCAATCACCTAAAAATGTTGTCTCCAGTCAGGAGGGAGCAAAGTACAATTCATGATAATCTAACAATTGAAATAATAATAGAGTTATGCACTTTTAAATAATTTGAAATAAATAGTTCTCCAGCAGTTAAAATATTGTGATGTGAATAGGCAATAAATATGACCGGATTGGGTTGTACAGTTGTATCATATTGATACGATATGCCTTATCCCCGTGTATATGAGGGATAAGCTAACACAGTCAGTATACTACTTTGGATGTGGTCATACTCATTATACTACTCCCCCAGTACCCAACAGTCAATCAGTCAATGCTCTCAGAGAGAGTTCCGTGTTGCATCGTGGTTTAAACTTGCAATAAAACGATTACTAAATAATTGGTAAACTAAACAAATTGTACTTGTCTTGATTATAACTGGATTCGATGTTGGTTCCGGGATGATGCTAGTACAGTCATCGAAACCCTACAATTGAGAATTCCTGACTTAGCATCAATATTCAATCCATATCTAGGTGTGCTAGTTACAATCTCTAGAATTTGTCCTAGTCCGGTTTTAGATTATTTACAAACTCTACCAGAACACGCTTATCGATGTGAGTTACTAACTGAAGAAAAATCAATTTAACTTTTTATTGGGAAAAATCGTATTTTTCAATTATTTGGCAAAACTTTGTATTTCATTATATTATATGTAAAAATAATATTTTTCTTTAAATGAGAAAAACATAAAATTTGTTTAAATAATAAACTTGTAATTTTCCTAATTTATTTAATGTGAAAAAATAATATTGATTTTTCTATAAAATAATTATTTTACTATTTTTACGTGTTTACGCCAACCACAAACCAGAAAAGAATAAAACTACACTAACTTATTACAAAACCACAGAAAGGAATAAAAGCTGGGCTTATGCCCTTACAGTCTTTTTACATAAATTTAAATAAGAAGAAAAATATTTGTTAGTCTCTAAAAATTATCCTACAAATTAATCACAAAATAAAACTAGTAATTAAATTAAATTAAATTAATTTCGAGTCTCGAACTTTGGTCCAATCGTCAAAATAGCTAATGCCTCAACGTCCGGAAACTCCGGTTTCGTTTACATTTAGCTAGGGCCCATGGACCAGTGCAGTCGTCGCCCAAAAATTTAATTTATAAATATTTTCAAAAACCGATTTGAAATCCATTTATATAATTTTTATAAAAATTTGGACAGCACCTCCTCTATATTTGGGATAACCCAAAGCTGGAAAATTGTGCCAACAATACACATATATATAATATCCCAAATTAGATAAATAACCCATGAATTCATTCCACCCATTTAAACCCAAAAATATTATCGAACCTGGAAAATATATAACCACAGCACGTTTCCGAAGGATATTCGGAAAAACGAAATTACTCGGAAACTCGAAAATCACAGAACTAACATTCTCATAAATTCTCAGAACCAAAACTAAGGCAAAGCTACAGATTTAAACCGAGAAAAATCACAGAGCTAATCCGAAACTAACTCAGAAATTCCCGAGAAACCGACATCATATTCCTAACCGATTCCCGTTGCGGGATCGGGGACCGAAATCATCACAGACTCGACACGGGAGGGACGAACTACTCTGATTAATAGGAATTACCCAATATCCGTTGGTCGGTGAGCCGCGGGATAACTTGGGGACGGAAACGTAGTCCGCGAGGGTGCCGAACAGTAGAACGCGGAACGGGAAGCACTGGACAGCGGATCGGACAGCGCCAAACCCATATGCAGAAACGCTGGACAGCAAGCCAGGGCACAGGGAGGTGTTGGACCGGGCACGGACGGCCACGGATCGGCTCGGGTTCTGCGGTGGTGGAGCACGGGCGTGCGGGGGTAGCGGGCTGCGGGGTCGCCGGGCTCGGCTCCGGAGGGAGGTAGGTCAGGAAGGCCTCGAGAACGGTCGGGATCGGCCTGGACGCGGGGACTACGACGAAAGACCGCTGGAGGCGGGGCTCGTGACTCCGGTGGTGGAGCTCGGTCGCCGGGGCATGGTTCAGGCGGGGTTCGCCGGAATTTGGGGGTTAGGTTAGAATTAGGTTGGTGAAAGGATGAGGAGAATGAAGAGGAAAAAGAGGGGTTTATATAGGGGAAAGGAGCTTGGGGGTTTCGGGAGGGGAAGAGACATGGTCTGCAGTTTCATGCGGGGAGGGGAGGAGTCGGCCGAGCGGCCGCTCGGGAAGGCTCGGCCAAGAGGCTGAGGGAAATAAATAGAAAATGAAAATAGAGAGAGAGTGTGTTAAGAGTAAATGAAAAGGAGTTTTAAGAAAGTTTTTAATAACAAAGTTTTGTTTTTAAAGAAAAAAAGTATTTTCTTAAATAACTCTTTATCATAAATTCAATTTCTTTATATAGAAAATTGTAACTCCAAAAGTATAACTCCTAAAAATATTTAAAAAGTAGATTTGAACTTGGGGTTGGGTTCGGGTCTGGCCAGACAATCAAAAGTCCAAGAATTTATATTTTTGAAAAATAATAATTTTTAATTTAACTAAAATAAATAATAAACACAATATTTAATTAATTAGAAAATACGGGTTTCACAGGAATTGACTCCTTCATACTGCGGCATTGGGGATACGACACCGGTGTATTGTCAGGACTTTTGAGCTGGTCTAAGCATGAATCTTCCTGTAGCAAAGCTTCACTCAAAGTTTCTCGACTTTTTTTAGAGAGACGGAGTAACTCAAAGTTGGAAAGCATAGCCGGAGTATTGGCTAATTGGGCTAGAATGTCAAACTTATAGGGTTTCATCAACCCTTGATTTGGACCAGACTTCAGCGAGTCGTCAAAACGTACTGTCTTCTGTTTTTCTTTTTCAACCACTGGTGGTTTAGAAGGTCTTGCCTAAGCAAGAATAGGAGATGACTGAGTCGGTAGATTTAGAATTTCAGCGGCATCATCCACCTCTTTGGAAGTTTCCTCGTAATCTTTGTGGTAGTCCTTTCCAGATCTTGTACCAGCAAAAGCCTCTTCCTCGAACTCAGAAAAATGAAGTACCATATTACAGGATTTAATCTTTTTTCCCTTAGTCTTCATTTTACGAGGATTTTTATGAGGGACCTCAAATCCTAATTCGATAGAGGATCTCCGACCTTGAATTTGCAAAGGAACTCGCATACCTTTACCATCATTCAAGCCTTCCACTTTTTGAGAGTCATAGCCCATCTTTTTTATGAGATAGACCGATTGTTGACTGTACATACGAATGGGTAGCGGACTTTCACAAGATATTCCAGCAGATAAAAAAGGAACGGAGACCCATGTAGTCGCAAGGGTGGAAACTTTCAGTGCAGGAGGTAAAATTCCAACTGGAGCTTTCTCATAGGCAGCAAAAACTTGTTGTGCCCTGTACAAAGGGACACTATTCATTGCTAAATATTACTGATGAGTAAGCTTTAGTTTGGTAGGAGGAGCCAAACTTGGAGGACATATGTTCAGACCCCTTAGCCTATCTTCCAAAGGGATGTCATCCCACAGATGATCAGAATCATCATGGTCTGAGGTAGCAACATGAGAAATCATGTTGCAGGTTTTGACTTTTTGACCTTTCTTGGACTTTGAAATTTTACTTTCATACTCCATTTCAGGTACTATGTTAGGGTGTACCCACATGATTTTACCATTTTTTAAGGTGAGAGGCAATATTCCTTTACTTTGATCTCTGACTGGTGGAAGATTCACAATCTTCATTGTCGCCTTTGGAATCAGGACAATCCCATCAGAAACTTGCTGTGGAGGAAGATCTCCAAACTGAAGAGAAATCATGTTAGCCGTGACTGTATGCTCATTATTAGTTAGAGCGATAGCTTTAGCATTTATCAACTCTTGAATCTTTTTCTTCAAGACATAGCAAACCTTAGTCGGATGATTTATGTACATATGGTAGATACAATACTTGGGGTTATCAGTCAATTCAACCTCATTAGGTTATTTTGGATCCGGAAGCTGGAGTTTACCACTCTTCATGAGACATTGGAATATTCCAGGAACGTCATTGTCATCGAAAGAGTACTCTTCTTTCGGCTTAGAAGACTCCGGATTACCTGGTGTAGTTTTGGATTTTGAAAGGTTCACCACCAGGGTTTCCTTTCCTTTCCTATTGCGATTACCAGAATTGTTACCTGAAGAGGTTTTCTTTCCTTTATCTTTTGAGGCGAAGATCATCACATGCTCACGAGCCAATCTACCATTGGTCTCAGCTGAAACAACCACTATAATAAATGAGACCCAATCTGTGAATTGAGAGCCTATAAAAACAGCGATGGTTGGTCGTAGATTTATTTTGCGTGTATCAATTAATGTTGAATCTGGTATACCAGGAGGCATTTTCAGAGTAGCATGTCGAAAACGTTCAATAAATGTCCGAGTATCCTCTTTTTCTTTTTGTTTAATCTCTATCAAGGAGGACATATTCATATCCATCCCTCCTTCATAGAAACGAGAGAGAAACATTGCTTTGAACTCGTCAAAAGACGATATGCAATTATTGGGTAGACTGCGATCCCAGTCATATGTTGTACCTGTCAAACATACAATAAAAACTCGGGTGAGGAGAGCATCATTCCTCTGCAGATGAACAGTCATAATATTAAAATAATTGATATATTGACTTGGAGAAGTCTTTCCATCAAATAATACCATAAATTGTGGCTTGAATTTAGGAGGAAAGGGTACATCATTCCAGTGGGGAGGATAAGGTTGCTTGATCCCCAACTTCTCGAGCTGATCTTTGTGCTTAAGAACTTCAAATTACGCTTTTAACTCCTGAACTGCTTGAATAGCTTCATTAGTTTGAGGAAGTATATTTGATTGAATAGTGGTTGGATGCACTGTAACCCCCACTGGAGGTGATACATCCTCTGGAATGAGAGAGTCAGGTGATGCTGAGTTTTGATTGATAACAGGCTCTTGACTCGGATTATTCAAAGGTATGTCAACCCCTTGACTATCTTGAGTTGGAGCAGCTACCTACACCGGTGTTATTAATGCCGATTGGACTGTTTGTTGAGTCGTTATTATCTGATGCATATTTTGCTGCATGGCAAGCATATCGTTTAGCGATTGTTCCACCGCAGAAAGACACTGTTCTGTATGAGAAGTAGACGTCTCCTGCTCCTCTCCGATAATATAGGATTCGACTTCTCTTGAACATATAGAGGGATTGGTGTAGAGATAAGAATCAATGCTATCAGTTTTTTATACCAAATACTGGGTACCCCCAGCCTCTGAATCTGAAGAATGCATACTTAAAGATCGTTGACTTCTTGACCGAGTATGTTGATATACTCCTTCAAAAGTGTCAAGGATTCGGTTGAACCGTTGTTGACTTAGAGTCCGGGACGAACTGCGTCTTGGATGTCGTCCTCTATTGATATGAGACGCCATATTGACTGATGCATAGGATAACTCATATTCCTGATCATCAATTTGTTGCTGAGGCACGTTATAACTTAATCGGTCGAAAACTGACTGTTTAGTAGCAGAACAGCAACATTTGATCACAATTTGGTGACATTCACAATGATGATTTTCTTTAGGGTGTGTCACAGGAGATTTTTTGTTTTTACGCTTTTGCACAAGTAACTCGCGTAAATCAGAAAAATTGGAAGGTAACATTTTCTTTCTTACATTTGGGACGGAGTAATATTTAGTCCCTTGCGTAAAAAGAAGGTTACTAGCCTCATTGGCAGAACAAAGCTGTGCATTTTTACGCGTCTGGAGTTGTGTGCGTAAATCCTGAGTTGATTTTTGTGCACAGAGAACACCATCAGCCATGCGCGTAATCCTAAGATTTGGCACTTTGTGTAAAGCAGCATTAGAGGACTATTGGCATAAAACAGAAGTTTTGCCAAAAATTTTTGTCTCTTTGGATAAACCAAAGGAAGTGTCTGCCATAGTAGCAACAGGAGACTTGTTTTTAAGCTGTACGCATGTAGGCAAGTTCACTTTAGATGCAAAAGCATCATTGTAAATTTTATCTACCATGTCACCGACAGAAGATTTGTCTTTACGCGTAGAACGCAAAGCAGGAACATCTGCAACATCACAAACGAGAGATTTGCCCTTACGCATAGAGCGCAAGACATGAGTGTCTACCATGTCACAGATGGAAGACTGAACTTTACGTACAGAGCGCAACACTGAAGTGGGAACTGCCTCGTCACAAACGGGAGCCCCAACGACAGGAGTGGCAAGAATTCCCTCGCCTTCAGAGACAATAGAGAGATCAGAGGGTGCATTGGACTTAGGAATCCAAACTTTGCGCACCTTTCATGATTTTTGCACATTGGAGCAGCGAGCACTACCCCCAGTACGGAGCATTTCTTCGTAAGCTATTTGGTCGAGCTGAACAACCAAAGTCTTCTTCATCGATCCAATCGACACATTATCGTGTTGAGCAATTGCTTTCTCATCAGAGGAGAAATTCGTCCCTAGCAGAGTCGCCATTTTGTTTCACTTAACAAAATGCCCTAAGGCTTTTGAAAGAAAACGAGAGAAAATGTACAAAAGTATAAATAAATTCTGGGGAGTATTGCTATGGAAGTCTGATCTGAGAGTGATCACTTTGTTCCTTGGACCATACGATGATGATGAAAAAAACTGCTTGAAGATGAAGAACTGGAAGAACTAAGTCACCAGAAAGGTATCGACACAATTGGCACTGATGGCACGGTCGAATGCTTTCCTGTTTTATTTTACTCTGTTCTTGAGAAAAAGTTGAAGAGAAATGATGTGAAAAATTACTTTGCTCTGAAAGTATGAATTCTCTCTAGATATTTGGCCTAAAAAACCAAGTCTCTTCTTCTTAAAAAAAATTATTTTTATAGGCTTGTCCTTTTGTACGTAAAAAGCACCAACATTGGGTCTCTACGTAGGCTGGTAGAATAACTATCACCCACGTACAGAAATTGGCCTCTACGCATATTGACACGTGTCCCATAATCCAAAAAAATAAGAAGAACACGTACACACGTTCTTCGAGAAGTATGGCATGAAGACCACGTCAGAAAACCACGTTCCCACACAATCAGGACAGACGGTGCGTAAGAGATGTTGTTTAGGCATGTCTGAGCGTAAAATAGCTCAAAGTAAGTTTCCTGCGTAAAACGGCTAAAAATAGCCTTGAGCGTAAATGCTCAAATAAACTCTACGTACAAAAAGAGTGGCTGAGATAGCCTTGAGCATAAAAGCTCAAATAACTCTTATGCGTAAAGAGGAGGTTGTTCCTCGAGCGTAAAGCAGGTCGTTGGCATACTAAACAACAATCCTGGGTTGGTATGAAAAATCTTCTTGGCTTCTGCGCAACTATTTGTCAGAGAATCAATCTGTCAGAACAGTATCTTCGAGCATTTAGTGCAGCATGGACAGCTCATTCTTCGCGTAAAGAGTGAAACTATCTTCGCGTAAAGTCTGAATTTAACCCTTGTGTAGAGCTTGAGTTTGACTCAGTTTGACCTTTGCGTAAAGTCTGAATTTAACCCTTGCGTAGAGCTTGAGTTTGACTCAGTTTGACCTTTGCGTAAAGTCTGAAATGGACTTCATGTAGAGTCTGGAACTGTCTTTGTGTAAAGATCTCAACTTCTTTGAAATTTATTTACGCTTCTACAGTCGGATGTTCGATAAACCTGTGGTAAATACAATATTTAGGATGGTCAGTGTTACCTACTTCCTATGGCCGTTTTGTATCCAGCAGCTGAATTTTATTGCTCTTGATCAGGCAATCAAAGATGCTCATGACATCATCTTCATCAAATGAGTATTCTTCTTTCAGACATGGTACTCTCTGTGGTGGTATCGCTGGAGTAGGTGTTGATTGACCTATATTGACGGCTAGAGTTTCTTTGCCTTTGACATTGATAGCCAAATTCTTCTTGCCTTTGCGGTTATTCTGACGGCCACCGCTATTTGATGTAGCATGTTCATCTCTATCAAGATTAGGCATCTGAATACCTAATTGTTTGAACTTATCAGCACTTTCTTCTGCTGCTTTAGTATTCACTATGAATGAAGGCCAATCCTAGAACTGCATCGATCCAGTCTATGTGCTGATTATAGGCAACAGGTTTGATTTGCAAGTATCTATTGTCAAAGCATCTGGAGTTCCGAGAGGCATTTTGAGTGCCTTACGGCAAAATCGTTCAATGAACCGTTTGATTGTTTTATTATGTCGTTGTTTAATTTTGATAAGGGCAGACATAGTCATGTCGTTTGTTCCCTCATAAAATCATTCCAGAAACATTTGTTTGAATCCGGAGAAAGAGGTTATACAATCATCTGGCAAACTGCGGTACCAGTCATAAGCGGCACCTGCTAAGCATCCGACGAATACCCTAGTAAGTAGAGCATCGTTTGGCTATAGTTGATCAGTCATTACCTCAAAGTGATTGAGGTACTGACTTGGGGATGTGCTGCCATTAAACAACATAATAGTAGGGGGTTTGTATTTAGGAGGAAATTGAACTTCCTTCCACTCTATAGGATAAGGCTGCTTGATCCCAAGCTTCTGTAAGCCGTCTTTCTGCTTGAAGGCTTCAAATTGAGTACGTAAAAGTTTTACGGCCTCATTAGTATCTTCCGATGATTGTGTAGCAATGGACTAATTTGATGTGTTGGGAGGAGGTACTGAATGTTAAGTACCACCCCCGGCACTAGATTGACTTGGAATAGCCTGCACTGGTATGGAAGCGGTGTGAGGAGACTGTACCCATAGACCAATAATGACGGGATCTGATGTCATTACAGGTTCTTGGGTCGGAATCATATTCACAATCGATGGAACTGTATGTTGTGTCATAATCACAACATGCATGCATGTCAGCATCTCAACCATGCTCTTCAAACTAGCCTTCAAAGCAGTAATTCTCTGCTCTTGACTGTTAGAACTGAAAGCATCTTGATCATCTGTGATGACATAAGCAGTCACTTCTCTAGCTATCGAAGACGAGCTAGTAGAAAAGATGGTCCGTTCAGAACTTTCACTATCGACATCAAAGTCATATAAGGAACTACCCCCAGGATGAGTGATGGGGAGATTCCTTTGACTGAAAGCATCTTGACTGGAATCAGAAAGATTTCTTTGACCGATTGTATCTTGGTTTCTTGATCTGGTGTGTCGGTATACTCCTTCGTCGTATTCACGAATCCGATCTAAGTACTGTTGACTGGGATTGCGGGATATATTACGTCTTGGACGCTTTCTTCTACCAGTGGTTCGAGATGTCATATTGATAGAAGCGTATAATAATTCATCTTCATCTACTATCATTGGTTGAGGAACCTGAGCGCAGTTAAGACGGTTGAAGACAGACCGTTTAGCTGACTGACAACAGCATTTGATAACTACCTCATGGTGATGATTACAGTGGTGTTCTTATGGATGAATTATAGATGGATGAGACGGATTTGTGATCTTTCGCTTCTGTTCAAGAAGTTCATGGAGATCGATTACAAAAACAGGACGAGAAGAAGTCGGAGGAACATATTCTTTAATGATGTTAGGAACATGATTTCGATTCTTGAGATGTCTTATTCCCTGAGTGTACAAGGAAGTGCTAAGTTAATTAGCATATGTAAGAGGGTTCTTTACTTTAGAAGTCTATCTCTGGCGTAAGTTAGCCACTGGCGCAGGATGCTTATGTCTTGCTGAAGTTGATACTGGCTGGCGCTTGTTGAGATAGGTGCGCAGGTCAAAAATGTGTGGCATTTGTGTATCTGTCTAAGATACTAGCAGTTTGCCTTGCTTGGATCTTGAGACTAGCAGGTTTGGAAGATCCTGAGTTGCATTCTTGGGAGTAGGCAGAATCCCTTTTTGTGCTGCACAACCTATTTCTGTGCACTTGGCCTAGCGCAACTGCATGACATAAAGTTCAGTTTGGACAGAACTCACTTTCATGGCAGAGATTTGATTGTTTCTATCAAGAAGAGTAAGGTTTCTGCCCAAAATAGCTTTTGTACTGATTGGCACAAGGGTGCAACCAGAGTTGTTTTCTGCCAAGTCAAGAACTGGGGAAGAATGAGGAAAGGCCAAAGGGCGGTTTCCTTTGTTCTGTGACAAGGCAAGAATAGATGTATTCTTTGCCAAGTTCATATTTGGAGAAAGAGAGGGAGTAGCTAAAGAGCGTTTCCCTTTGTTTTGTGGCTGAGAGGCCACAGGCACAGGTTGTGCAAGTTGAGGAAAGGCCAAAGGGTGTTTTCCTTTGTTCTGTTTAGCATTCCCGCTAGATAGGTTCTTCTCAGAATTCAGAACTGAAGAAGAGGAGGAAGTAGCCAAAAGGCATTTCCCTTTATTCAGAGCCAAAGAGGCAGTAGGCGCAGGTTGCACAGAGGCAGCGGTTGGGAGAGAAACAATAGGCGCAGGTTGTACAGAAGAAGTAGTTAGTACTGCAGAGGACTTGGGAGTCCATATAGTGTGCACCTTGCTCTTGGCAGCAACTGAGGTGCGCCTAGTACCCCCATTACTGATCATTGCTTCGTAGGCAATTTGGTCGACTTGAACGACCAAAGTCTTCTGCGTATTATCGATCGACGCGGTATCACATTGAGTTGTCACTTTCTCGTCGAAGCAGAAAGTCTTTCCTAGCAGAATCGCCATTTTATTTGCAAAAACAAAAGTTTTATTACAAACTTAGAAAAAAAAAGTATAATTGATTTCTGGGGAAGTACAACTGTAGAAATCTGATCAGAAGACGATCACTTTATCCCTTGGACGATGTGATATCAAAGACACAAGCCTTTGGAAAATGCAACAGCACTTTGTCAGGAGATTATGATCATTAGTGGTGCTTTAAGACTGATTTGAAACTCTATTTATAGAGTTCTGAAATAACTGTTTTTCTGGGTTGCGCGTACTCTGAGTTGCGCGCCTCCTGTCTAGTTGCACGAGCGGTTACTTAAACTGTTGGTGACGTGTGGCATCTTGTCAGTGAGATACGTGTGGTCGTGGGCAGTGTAGTAGACACGTTCTTCAAAATTAGTGGCATGCTCGCCACGTCATCTAGCTTCTGGACAAAAATTGATTAAGTGGCACCAACTAGCTAGGTTGCACCGGCGCAACCTGATAACTGGCGCCTCTGACTCAGTCTTCTGTACTGTGGAAATTTCTCGCGCCCTTTGATATCTTGTGCGAGATAGCTGTCAACACTTAATGCTGACAAAATCTTCTCGAGCGCCGCGTAGCTCGGGATTCCAAGAGATATTCTTCGACTGCTGTGCTGTCAGTAACGGTGGCTACTGTTACACTTTTCGAAGAAACTTGTCACGTGGGGACCCGCGCACTTTGATATGGGTGCAACCTGGGTCTCGTGCAAGTCAGTGACTAGGCGCCACTTGATGCTAGCGCCTTCTTGTGAGTGGCGCTCATTCAATTTTGAGCTTCTACAGTCTTGTTGGCCTTCTCGTTCAATAAGGTAATGTCCTTCCTACTATTGTGCGTGTACTCAAAAATCTCACCGAACCCAACCATAAAGGGATCTCCCTTCTCCTTCGCAACATTCTTCGCCTACGTACAAAAGATTAAGTAAGCATATTAGTTTAATAATTAATGTTATTAAACTATAGAACTTGAAAGTATTTAAGTACTTTGAGTTATCTTACTAGGTGTCGATGGTGCATAGAGATGGGGACCAATCCACCTATATGCAGACTCGTACAAGATTGCTCTTTTTTTGCTTGCTCAAACCCCATCTTGAAATCTGGAGTCTCGAGGTGCCTTTGCATCTCCTCCTAATAATCGTTCCGGATCCAAGGTTTCTTGTCCTTTCCAACAGCCACCATTCTCTATAAATCATCTTTTTCATCCCTTATGTACTGTCCCACCCCGCTCAGTTCAACATAATGAATCAAAGTACGCAACGAAGTTTGAAGTTGGCTATGCAGCAACTTGCTCGGAGAACCGCTTGATCGAGGAAACTCCATATTCAGGTGGGGGGCTTCGAGGAACTCGTCTCTGCTTCACTTTCACACCTAATAAATGGATGTTTTCTTACGCACTAAGTAGGTATGCTAATAAAAAAAATTGTGTAGAGCATGGAAACGTTCAACTTGATGCCTATATAGTACTTCATATTGGGTTTTCAAATTGGCACTCGATCTTTCAATTCTTAGACTCGCATAAAGTTAAGTTTTCATATGTTGTCCCATGGACTATCGACTCAATGTCATAGTATACACGTTCGCAAGGGTTCAATGTGTGTCATATAGAGTATGACATGGTTTGAGGCACTTTATGGAATACGTTTTGTTCATATTAAGAATGAGGGCTATCAAATAGTCGTTTATGAGTTGAGATGAGAAATTGAGTTAATTGAGTTTGGTAGGAAGGCTATCCAGTAGCCATTACTGGGATTTAGAGGTGTAACATGTAAATTCTCACGACTGTGGGTCCTCGAGGCAGTCCCTAGATTGGGAGCTGCATAGAGATGGAAAGTGATGATGATGAATAGTCTTAGAAGAATGATAAATCGAGTAGAGTCTTGTATAGTCATGTACAACTTGTGCACAAGGTTTTAGTTTCTTGAATGAATCGTTAGGGCACCGGGATCATGGCAGCCTAGGGGAACAAGGTATGCCGTGGCCGACGTACTAGCATAAGGTATTATCTTCTGGTAGTTTGGCTGAAGGGTGCGCCGTAATACTTGGTGATTCGGAGACAGTTAGTGGGGCTAGCTACCTTGCTACTGAGGGGAGACGTCTAACCAAAAATAGTCTAACATGGCGTATTGCCAGTGAACTTTCATATATATTAAGTTGGAATGATAGTGGCACTTCGCGTGCATGCTATGGATTTAGTCAGGTAGTGGATGAACGATACTCAATGCAAGTAGTGAGCCTAAGATTTGTCTTCAGCAGAGACACGTGCTTCTGCACAAGTTATATGGTTTAGTATCTTGACATTAAGTCATTATAATATAACTGAAAGTACCCTAGAGGGGGGTGAATAGGGTCAAGCTTACTGATCAAGCACTAAATAATTGCTAATTGGCAATTTAAATTTTAAGAGTGCAAGAGAAGAAACAATAAAAATATCGACACTCGATGTATCCTGGTATCCTCCCGAGGGGCACTCTAGTCTCAAAATTCTCTCTATTTAATCCATTTTTTTCACAAATATTACAACGTTAGCTTTTATCTGAAGACACACCAACTTTTTACACGAGAGCTTTTTATCTGAATGCTTCTCTGACCTCAATACATGAGATTTTTGATCCAAAGACTCTCCTGTAACGCCCCAGTCCCAAAATACATAGGACCAAGCACGTGAACATGCCAGCTGCACATGTACGAAGAATACTCCAATATATGGAATCCTCATATATGCACATAAGTTGTAAATAAAATAATCACAGGCCAGAATAACATAATCTAATCTCATCACAGCTCAACGCAGAACATAATAGAGTCCAAATAAATAAGTATATCAAAAGATAGCCGGGTGAACATGCTCACTCCAAACAGCTATGAAAATAGTCTCACAAGATCGGAGTCCAACCTCCACAAAATAGAAAGAAAAGTGATGTAAAAATAATGTCCACTAATGTCTCAAAGAAGGAATAGACTAGAAATCAGTAGGAACTGTCTCGTCATCGATGTAAGATAGCTCCAGCGCCGCTCCGTACTCCTGCAGAAAGTCATCTAATCCTGGAGAGATAACCAAGTCCTTAGAGGGATGTAGCAAGATACAAGAAAATACTATGCCATATAAACTGTGATAATATAATAATAAGAAGGGTTGCATGCAATAGGGTACCTAACCGTACTATAGTGAATAAGCAATAAAGAACAATCCTCTACATTTGGGCACTCGGGCTGTATAACAGTGGCATCGTCCCTCTCATCAAGAATCAGTACAATCCGTCCATAACGTTCGACGAACGTCAGAGGGAATCAGTAAGAAAACATCCATAACGTTCCCTGAACGTCAGAGGGAATCAGTACAATAGGGTGAACCTGCGTCTCCAACGGAGCTTCAGGTACAATAGCAGTATGTAAATGTGGCCCATACATCAAGGAACTGTTCTTCCCTTCCAATGACTAATGGAGTCACATCCATGATGTAGGATCGTTGAGCACCTCTAGAGGGGGGGTGAATAGAGTGCGTGTGTGCAGCGGAAAATAATCACCAATTAAAAAATTAAACTATGGCAGATATGTAAGAGACAGTAAATAAAGATAGAGAATTCAAACTCAGTGACACAGCGATGTATACTGGTATCCCTCTGAGAGGACTAATCCAGTCTCGAGTACTCTTGCTCGATGTTAATCCACTATGGCACAAGCTTTAACTGAGAGCTTGCAATCTCTTACATTACCGTGCTTGGTGACAAGCGCACGACCAGCTTCACAACACTGTGCTTGGTGACGAGCGCACGACCAGCTCCACAACAGAAAAGTTGTTGAAACTTGAACGACCTCTTTACAACTCTTGAGTAACCAAAAGACTCTAAATCAACTCTGATAGTACTGGCTTTTGGCTAAGAGAAGTGTAGGTGAGATTTGAAAATCTTAGATCGTTTTGAAAACACTTGAGTAGTAGAGAAGAGAAGATAAAGAATGAATTGATGATTTGAAACGAAAAGTTCTTCTCTATTTATAGGTGTTTTCACCAACCGAACTCGGGCAGAACTCGGACAGAGTTCGGGTGCAAATATCTCGCAAAGAGACGTTGCTCGCTGATTTGGAGGCAACAGAAGTTTGAATACAAACTGACCGAACTCGGTCAGAGTTCGGACCGAACTCGGGCCGAACTCGGCTAGGAGTTCTGTCAGGAGATATTTGAAATTCTTTTGTAAAAACAGTTTTCAAACATGTTTTTGGTTATTTGTAAAATTATTTGAAAAGACTATTTTCGAAATATGTTTTGGAAATATTTGTAAACAAAAATACGAGTGGTAAAAGTAAGCTTTTGAAATAAGGACAGTTTTAACCCTAAGCCAGTATTTCCAAAATTGATTTTACAAAGTAATTCCTAGACTCAATAAAATATAAAATACAGAATAAAAATGAGAACTGAGTCTTTAGAAGATTTGATGATGTTGACTCTTTGATTTATGTGATACATCGTCCGTTGAATATGATTTCATGAATCCTGAAATGATTAGCAGCATTTTCTATATTTTGTGTATTGACTAAAGTATATGTTGATTATCAAAATTGAGTGTGACCATGGAATGGGCCAACAATCTCCCCCATTTTGATAATTGACAAACTTGAGTCTATACCAAAATATATTTATATCAAATAGAACAAAATATCAAAAATACCTGAAAAAAATTTGTTTGGATTTTTGTTTTTGGCTTGCTTTGGTGTACTCTTTTTCTCTTGCTTTGGTATACTCTTTTTTTCCCCCTTTGTCAAGTAGTAAAATGAATAGGCTCCCCTGTAAATCGTGAAGCCAACAATAGAAAAGAGAAGACAAAGTGAAGCAAAAAAAATAATCACAGCATAGACATATATGGAAACAACTGGAATAAAATGAACTATCTCATAATAAACTGAAATATCATAGAAGTTTCCACTAGAAATCAAAAAGTACAACTGATAATGTCTAACTAAACAGTTTAGACATGAAATGAAATAAAACTACTACATCAACTGCATCAACTAATCAAATCAAAATCCACTATCCCATGGCTGAATCCACGTCACATCGTGGGGTCGTCCGCACCTGGAGGATCATGAGGGAAGTATGCTGTGGTCGGGTCGAAATACTGAAAAGTAATCTCATCAGTAAATCGAGGACCAGGGAAAGCCGGGTGAGGAAGGATGGTGACCGGATGGACTGGATCCTGAGCCAGGCTATAGTGAAGGTCAGCAATACTATTTCTCAGCACCTGGGCCTGAGAAATGTGCCTGAACTCTGAGTCCTGATGACGTTGTGTAGAGACCACAACAAAATCATCGAAGCACTAGAAGAAAGTCTGATCGAATCCTGGGGCAGGGGCCGGAGCAGGATGAGCATCAGCTGCAGGGGCCTCAGCATCAGCAGCTGGAGCAGGAGCAGCTCCAGGAGGTGCAGGGAATCGACGAGAACGAGTCAGCTCAACAGGTGGAGAGGAGATGGCACACGTCTCAAGATCAATCTCGAAACGTCGAAAGATCAAAGCAAGGTGCATCGGATAAACTAGATTTCTGCCTGCATTTTTCCAGTTAAGCATCCAGTTCATCATGGTTTTGGGAACGGAGAAAGGAATGCCAAATTGGATGTGATATAGAGCAAAAAGTTCCAAAAAGGTAACTTTATCTGTAGATCCTTTCTTCGGAAGAAGAGCAGAAAATACCATACGATGAAGTTCATAAAATGTTTGGTTCAGATGTTTGGAAAAGATTCTCCGGGGAGGAGGGTTAGGGTGACAAATTAATTCCCTAAAGGAAGCCAAAGTGACATCGGCAGGGAACTGAATGTGGTAGAGGTCAACTAATGCATCACCAAGATCAGGAATATGAAAATATTCACTGATATCAGTGGTACTAAATTCTAACTCTTGCCCAGCAATGCAAGAATAGAAATTACCGTTAGGTTTTACCTGCAGATTGCAGTAAAACATGCGAATGACGTTGTCATAAATGCTCTCTTGGACCTCGAAGAAATCGCGGTATCCAAGTTGGTCAAAGATTGGAGCATATTCAAAGAAAGTAGTAAAGTTAACGAAGGCTCCAGAGCAAATACGACGACTAGAGAAGGAATCAAACCAGAGATCCGAGAAGTCTTTGTCGGGAAACAAAGTAGAATCGTAATCTTCGGGATCTCTAGGTCTAGCTGGACTAAAGAGACTAGCAGGGGTATAGTCAGAGGATGAGGAAGCACCTTGGGAAGAGTTTCCTCTTTGACGTTTGGGGGCCATGAGGAGATGGATAGAAAATACCTTCAAAGAAATGGAAGAAGAAGGAAGATGGCCGCCCACTGGAACTCGTCAAACCCTTGCTAAGATGGAGGAGGAGAGGCTTCTAGTAGAAGAGAAAGGCTTTCCACATTTTGGTGTGAAGAAAAAGTGGAAGGAAAGCTGGATTATATAGCCTCTAGGGCCGGCTGTTCGGTTCTGGAAGTTACCACAGCGGCGACCGAACTCGGTCCGAATTCGGTCCGAACTCGGTCAGAGTTCGGGCCGAGTTCGGCCACTTGCATTCCCGAGACAGTCAAAGCAGTCAGGTAAATAAAAGTTGTAATTAATAACGTTTAACTGGTTTATTAAATAACTGCTGTTATTTTCGGGTTAACTATAGGGGTTGTCCCAGCTAACGGAGGTTCACCGGAGAACTCTTAAATACCGCTTCGCTTCGACCGTAGCCGTGGTGACAGACATACCCTTTGTAAGTTTGTCCCCAAAAATAATTTTCGTTAAATAATAAATTATCAAGTCATAAATACAGTTTTAATTACCATATGCATTATGAGTCCGAGAATTCAAGAATGCCGAGCTCACGCCTCAAGATGTTAAAACGGTCTTCAGCCAATGGTTTAGTGAATATATCTGCTAGTTGATGAACAGTATCAATAAATTCTAAGCAAATATCCCCATGTTGTTGATGATCACGAAGAAAATGATGTCTAACTTCTATGTGTTTTGTGCGTGAATGACAAACAGGATTCTTAGTCTGATTAATTGTACTAGTGTTATCACAATAAATAGGAACATTTGTATAGTGCAGATTGTAGTCCTCTAAGGTTTGCTTCATCCACAAAATCTGAGCACAACAACGTCCTGCGGCGATATACTCAGCCTCAGTTGTTGATAATGCTACTGAATTTTGTTTCTTGCTAAACCAAGAGACTAAGGCATTTCCCAAGAAATGACATGTGTCACTGGTACTTTTACGGTCCACTTTGCATCCTGCAAAATCTGCATCCGAGTAACCTATAAGGTCAAAGGATTTGGTTTTGGGATACCATAAGCCAACTGTAGAAGTTCCTTTAAGGTATCGGAAGATACGCTTAACGGCACTAAGATGTGATTCCTTAGGGTTTGCCTGATAACGTGCACATATGCAAACGCTAAACATAATATCAGGGCGACTAGCAGTTAAATATAATAAACTACCAATCATACCTCGATACTTACGCTGATCGACAGGTTTGCCACTTTCATCAGCATCAAGCTTTGTAGATGTAGCCATAGGAGTCCCGATTGGCTTTACATTCTCGAAGTCGTACTTTTTCAGTATATCCTTCGTGTACTTGGCTTGGTTGATGAATGTTCCGTTCGAGTGTTGTTTGATTTGCAGTCCTAGGAAGAAGTTCAGCTCTCCCATCATACTCATCTCAAACTCACTCTGCATACACTTGGCAAAATCTTGACAGAGTTGTTCATTAGTAGAACCAAATATAATGTCATCTACATAGATTTGCACTAGAAGAATGTCATCATTCATGGATTTAATAAATAAAGTAGTATCAATCTTGCCTTTTGAAAATCCATTTTCAAGTAAGAAGGCACTTAGGCGTTCATACCAAGCACGAGGTGCTTGTTTGAGTCCATAAAGTGCTTTCTTAAGCTTGAAGACGTGATCAGGTTTTTGAAAATCTTCAAAACCAGGGGGTTGTTTCACAAAAACCTCTTCTTTCAAAAAATCTATTTAAAAATGCGCTTTTCACGTCCATTTGAAAAAGTTTAAAATCATTAAAACATGCAAATGTGCAAAACATGCGGATGGCTTCTAGTCTAGCAACAGGAGCATAGGTCTCATCATAATCAATTCCTTCTTCTTGATTATAACCTTGTGCAACTAGACGTGCTTTGTTGCGTAGAACTTGTCCATCTTCACTTAGTTTATTTCGGAACACCCATTTGGTACCAATTATCGATTGACCAATAGGTTTAGGAACGAGTTCCCAAACTTGGTTTCTCTCAAATTGATTAAGTTCCTCTTGCATGGCAGAAATCCAAAATTCATCAGAGAAAGCTTCATCAACATTTTTAGGTTCTATTTGCGAAATAAAAGCTACATTAGCTGCTACTTCAGAATCTTTAAGGGATGAACGTGTACTTACACCTTTGGATACATCACCTATAATGAGAGTTTCTGGATGATCTGGCTTGAATCTCAATGATTCAAATCTTTGGGCCATGCCTTTCACAAGGCTCTTCTCAGTTCCAGCATCTTCGAAACTTTTATCAGTTCTTGCCTCTTGGGTAGGATCTTTCTCAGAACTCTTCTTAGTCTTTTTAGGTGCATCTTCATCATCATTGTCGCTAGATCTGTGACTATTCAACTCATCAAAGGTAACATTAATACTCTCTTCAACAATCATAGATCTTTTATTAAAAATTCTATATCCCTTACTCTTAGCAGCATATCCGAGAAATATCCCGTCATCTGCTTTGGAGTCGAACTTTCCCAAGTTATCCTTGGTGTTCATGATGAAACAGCGACAACCAAAAACTTTAAAATAAGAAATATTTGGAATTCTTTCAAACCAAAGCTCATATGGTGTTTTCTTCGAGATTGGTTGAATTAACACCATATTTAAAATATGACAGGCTGTATTAACAGCTTCTGCGCAAAAATATATAGGAAGATTATGCTGATTAAGCATGACTCTAGCCATTTCGCTTAGAGTTCGGTTCTTCCACTCCACAACACCATTCTATTAGGGAGTTCTAGGACAAGAAAATTCGTGGTAATATCCACTATCATCACAAAACTTTTTGAAATCAGAATTTTCGAATTCGCCACCATGATCACTTCGAATACGAGTAATCATGAAGCCTTTTTCGTTTTGTACCTTTTTACAAAATATCTGAAATTCAAAAATAGCATCACTTTTGTTTGATAAAAAGTAAACCCAAGTAAATCGAGAGAAATCATCAACAATAACAAAAGCATAGAGTTTACCGCCAAGACTAGCGACTCTACTAGGACCAAATAAATCCATATGAACCAACTGCAAAGGTCTCGAAGTACTTACAGCGTTGATGGATTTAAATGTAGACCTATGTGCTTTGTTCTTTTCACAATCAGCACATACCATATCTCTCTTGAATGAAATTTCAGGGAGTCCTTTTACCAACTTTTTTGTATTCAATCGTGAGATAGTATCCATGTTTGCATGTCCTAGTCTCATGTGCCATAGCCAGCTTTCATCTTGATTGGCTACTAGGCACCTTCCTGCATTATTAGTATTCTCCAAAAAGAAAACATAAATGTTGTCTTCTCTAATCCCTTTATATACGGGATCACCAGATGACATATCATATATGGTATATTTATCTTTCACAAAATTGATACCATAACCATTATCTGCCAAATGACTTATGCTCAATAGGTTATGTTTCAATTCAGTTACTAGACAAACATCCTTTATTATTGGATAAGGAGAAATACCTACAGTACCATTACCTATAATATCACCTCTTAAGTTATTTCCGAAGGAGACGTATCCTTCTTTCTTCATCGATAGCGTAGCGAATAAGGATACATCACCAGTCATGTGTCGCGAACATCCGCTATCGAGGATCCATTTGCTTCTAGCATGAGAGGGTTGAGGGTCCACCTACAAAACAAGTACATGAATCCTTTGGTACCCATTTTCTGAAGGGTCCATACTGATTAGCTTTAGGTCTCCAGACTAAAGTGTGATTGTCAACAAGCTTTCTTGCTAAACAATACTGTGATATGTGTCCGTGTGTACCACAATAAGTGCAAGTCAGTTTAGAACCAGATGTGGCTGAAACTGTGTTCACATGCTTGTTTGGTTTCTTAGAGAACCTATAAGTGAAAGCATGATGATACTCGTGTTTCTTCTGTGCTTTCTTGTTTTTAGTCCTCTTAGGTGTATGCTTTGCATTAGAACTAAAATTAGGCTGTGTCACAGGCATTTCCTATTTGCCTAACTTGATTTCTAACTTTTTAGAAATCGCAATAGACTCTTCATATTTAGCAGTCATAACTGAGAGTCTCTGTTCTGTTACTAAGTGCATCCTCTTCTCTATGTTATACAGTTTTTGCATCTTACCATAATCTCTTTCTTTCTTTTGAATAGTGAGGATAGCCTCATGATAGTCTACCTTGAGTTTGGCTATCTCTTTCGTGTTCCCGGTAGTAGACGTCTCTTTAATAGCTTGAATAAGATTGGACAGTCTAGCTAACTCGGTTGTGTATGCCTTAATCTCTTTTCGAGATTGCTTATACTTGTCAAGCACATTTTTGTGTTCTTCAAGTAAATCGCTAAAGGCATTTTCTAACTCATCGAAAGTAAAGTCATCATATAGAGGGTTTGAAGATACCTTATCAAATGCCATAAGACAGACATTTGCATTGCCGCAGGGTCTATCCTCTTCTTCAGAATCACTGGCATCACTTTTATGCCAGATACTTGTGTTGGCATACTTTCGACCAGTTGTAGCTTTTCTGCTTGATCTTGATCTGTCATATGGACTGCTCTTCTTGGTGGTTGGACAATCCTTCTTCATGTGCCCTGACTTCTTACATCCAAAGCATATGGTTTCATCTTCATTGCTTTCTTGGACATCTTTCTTCTTTCTGCTTGTATACTTTAGGTACTTCCTGAAGTTCTTCACAAGTAGGGCTTGTTCATCACCACTTGATATTTCTTCATCTGAATCGTTGTATGTAGGCTTTCTTGCTTGAGCTTTGAAGGCAATAGTTTTCTCTTTTGGTGTTGCTTCTTCAAAATCTTGCAAGTCGAGTTCATAGGTTATGAGCTTGCCCATCAAAGTTTCCAACGACATTGTGGTGAGGTCGTTTCCTTCAATAATTGCTGTGGCTTTTGGATTCCAGTTCTTTGTTAGAGCCCGCAGCACTTTTCTGATCTTCTCGTGATTGCTGTAATCCTTACCAAGAGATTGCAAAAGATTAGTTATATCAAGGAAACGAGTAAACATCTGTGTAATTGACTCACCGGGTTTCATCTTAAAAGATTCATATTCCTGAGTCAGTCTACTAATTTTGGATTCTTTCACTTGGGAAGTCCCTTCATGGGTTACCTCAAGAAGTTTCCAAATTTCGTGAGACGTCTTGCAGGTTGAAACTCTGTTGAACTCGGTTTTGTCAATTGCACAGAATAGTGCATTGATGGCTCGAGCATTAAGACTAGCCTTTGCTTTTTCAGCATCGGTGTACTTGTCATGCGGCTTTTCCATAAGAATACCTTCAACCACTGTGGGTGGTGGTTTCTTATACCCATCAATGACTATTGACCAAAGATCAAAATCTAGAGATTTAAGAAAGAAAGTCATTCGTGTTTTCCAGTACGTGTAATTTGTTCCATCAAATAGGGGAGGTCTATTTGTGGATTGCCCTTCACCGTTGAATATAGATTTCACGGCTGCCATATATATATTCTCTAGGGTATGTTATATAAGAATATAACCTGCTCTGATACCAATTATAGGATCGTTGAGCACCTCTAGAGGGGGGATGAATAGAGTGCGTGTGTGCAGCGGAAAATAATCACCAATTAAAAAATTAAACTATGGCAGATATGTAAGAGACAGTAAATAAAGATAGAGAATTCAAACTCAGTGACACTGCGATGTATACTGGTATCCCTCTGAGAGGACTAATCCAGTCTCGAGTACTCTTGTTCGATGTTAATCCACTATGGCACAAGCTTTAACTGAGAGCTTGCAATCTCTTACAACACCGTGATTGGTGACAAACGCACGACCAGCTTCACAACACCGTGCTTGGTGATGAGCGCACGACCAACTCCACAACAGAAAAGTTGTTGAAACTTCAACGATCTCTTTACAACTCTTGAGTAACCAAAAGACTCTAAATTAACTCTGATAGTACTGGCTTTTGGCTAAGAGAAGTGTAGATGAGATTTGAAAATCTTAGATCGTTTTGAAAACACTTGAGTAGTAGAGAAGAGAAGATGAAGAATGAATTGATGATTTGAAACGAAAAGTTCTTCTCTATTTATAGGTGTTTTCACCAACCGAACTCGGGCAGAACTCGGACAGAGTTCGGGTGCAAATATCTCGCAAAGAGACGTTGCTCGCTGATTTGGAGGCAACAGAAGTTTGAATACAAACTGATCGAACTCGGTCAGAGTTCGGACCAAACTCGGGCCGAACTCGGCTAGGAGTTCTGTCAGGAGATATTTGAAATTCTTTTGTAAAAATAGTTTTCAAACATGTTTTTGGTTATTTGTAAAATCATTTGAAAAGACTATTTTCGAAATATGTTTTGGAAATATTTGTAAACAAAAATACGAGTGGTAAAAGTAAGCTTTTGAAATAAGTACAGTTTTAACCCTAAGCCAGTATTACCAAAATTGATTTTACAAAGTAATTCCTAGACTCAATAAAATATAAAATACAGAATAAAAATGAGAACTGAGTCTTCAGAAGATTTGATGATGTTGACGCTTTGATTTATGTGATACATCGTCCGTTGAATATGATTTCATGAATCCTGAAATGATTAGCAGCATTTTCTATATTTTGTGTATTGACTAAAGTATATGTTGATTATCAAAATCGAGTGTGACCATGGAATGGGCCAACACATGACTCATATGACCATCTAGTAACTGCCATGTCTACTAGCATATAATTCTATTAGCAGTTACTCCTAACCGTCGTACGTCCCATACGTATCGGTGGCTGGCCGACTACGCGAGTACGTGTCCTATATGTGACTCATAATACGTGGTAAAGTACGTGTCAAGGCCGTATAAGATATACCAATATCTCATCATCAATGGGTGGTCACTAAGCTAAGTCCATGCAAGTAAATAATATAAGGCAAATGAACGACCGATATGGTCGTTTGCACCCAAGTGTGACTCGGACGCACAGTGATATAAAACATAGAACAATATATATGAAACTAAAAATAAATAACTGAAAAATAAAGTAAAGTAATCACAGAGTAAGGTGGCAAGGTATCTTGCCTGATGGTGCAAAGTGGCAAGTCCAGGAAATCACAATGTCAGCCAAGAAATGTCACAATCTCCAAACAATTTCGGACGCTGAAACAAACATCAAAAATATACTCGGTGTATAAGATATATCTAGGAAACGCCTGTCCAAAAGTCTAATTCTGGAATAGGGGCAAAATCGTAATTTCGGATCAAAATGATGTCCGCCGTTGGACCCGCTTTGCACCGAAATGCATGCCAAAGTCTATGGTCTCTAAAGTCATCAAACTACATGTCTATGAATTCAGTTTATGGAGAGGAACTCAACAGTATGTCCAGTTTTGGATTCCGATGAGCCGCGTACAAAATCGCCCGTTTGAGTGGGTCGTGGGCCCGCCAAAAGGGGTTCCGGTCGACCTTTCTCAGAATCGAACCAAACTTGGTACACTGGACTAAAATTTTGATTCGGACCTGTTGGCGCAAGTTTCATCTCGATCTGACGACTGTACACGATGTTAGGGTCAAGTTTGTAAATTGGCGATACGAGGGTATCTTGACGGATACGGACTAATTTCGTCGCGCACATGCGACGAAACTGAGTTCCGTCAATTCCCACACGTCAGCTACGCCCATACGCGCCTTTCGATGCATATAGCGCGCGACCACATTGCCCGGTTTGTCGGAGCGCACGCCGTATCGAGAAAAATTCAGAAATTTTATATGAATTAACACAGGTTTTCCTCCAACTTCAACATCAATTTACTTTTTACTCGTTAATCGAAACGACGATCCAGAAGATGCGTTGCGATCTCGGTTATGTCATCTTTTACTGTTTTCAATTAGTTTTTACAAATCTTTAATGCACAGCAAGAAAATTGGCCGACAAGTTGTCGTTTTAAAACAGTTTTTAGTATTACAGAAAATAGTTTTTTTCTTCAACGTCGTCTCGATTTTTCGAGCAAGTCGATGGGTTGTTTCGAATTCCACCTAGAGGATCTCGAAGAGGGTTAAGTCTACTTTCCAGAAAATCTTACGGATCAAAAATCGGTGCTACGAGTAAAAAGTTACGTCGTCGGGAAGTAGGGTACATTGAGTGGGAAAACTGCTCCTTGGATGACGAGGGGTTGAATTTCGACGCTCCGTTCGTAGCGCACAAAACTCCATCGCTGGTAAAACTAACTCCTAGGCGAAGAGGGTATGTTCTGCTGCAATTTTCGTTTTGGAAGTCTAGGGTTTTGAGGTTTGTGGAGAAAAAAAAAAAAAAAAAAAAAATAAAAAAAAAATAAAAAAAAAAAAAAAAAATATATATATATATATATATATATATATATATATATATATATATATATATATATATATATATAACAAGTTTTGTCAAAACCTAATTCCAATTGGATTCTAATAAGGCTTTACATGTGCTCACGGGTTGGGTTGGATTTGGGCGCTGCTACTTGCAGCTAGGATAGGGAGAGGGGGGCCCGCCCACTTTAAGTGGGTAGGTGGTTTCTTTTTCTTTCTTTTTTTTCATTTCTTTTCTTTTCTTTTCCTTTTTCATTTCTTTTCTTTTCTCATTTCTTTTTCTTTTCTTTTCTTTTCTTTTCCTTTTTTTCTTTTTTTTATATAAATTTTTTTTCTTTTTAAAAAAAATATTTCTCTATTCTATTTTAAAAATCTATTTTTCTATTATTACTTTATTTAAATATCTAAATTCTATTTTATTTATTATTTCTAATTAAAAAAACTCTTTTCAATAATTCAATTATTTAGCTATAATTATATACACATATATTTTCACATATATGTATATATAAATATATACATCTTAATAAATCAACACATACACACATACATATATACATATAAATAAATATATCATATAAACTTACACCCATATTATGCATTACACTCCTAATATTATGCATACATGTATTTTAGCAAAAAAAATTACACAACTAAATTTAAATATTTTAATAAATTAGGGGGTTTACATCCTACCCAACTTAAAGAAATTTCGTCCTCGAAATTAAAACTACGGTAAGAGAGGTCTAATGCAAATGCAATATTTTTAAGGGGCTAACGCATGAAAGTCGTCCCTTGGTTTTCGAACAATGAGGGTAGATGTACAAGGAACCTTATTGGCTTAATTTCTATAGGGTAAGTGTCCTTGGTTCAAGGCTCTACCCCACTTATAGAATTTGGCTATCCGTGATAAAAGTCGTTATAGGCCTTCTGAAAGGGGCTAAAAGGTGCAGGGGTTTCATATTGAATGAATCCATCTCGAATTTAAACTATATTGGTGGGGCAATATCTCGTAAGATCAACTTATACCATCTCTGCTAGGCTATGGTAGTCTAGAACAATTCCTAACTCGAGAGGTTGGGCTAGTTCCGAATCGAATTGGTTAGATAAGTGTCGTAAGTCAAAAATATGCCTCTCATAGCTTTTGTGTACAAGTGGCAGATAGGGTCTCAATTGAGTATCACACTAGGGCAGGTGCATATTGGGCTTCGAGTAGATCACAAACATATATCGGGTCGAAAGTTTTGAGTTGAGTTTGGTTCTCAAATTGAAGCCGAAAGGTTCGTCGGTATTACGGTAAGGCTTATAATTAGCCTTTTTGCTCAAGAATCGTATCATGAAAATAGAGTACAAGGGGACGTATTTTAGTGGGACATGATATGTCTACATGAACGTGGACTCGTATAGGTCTTGCAGATGGAATTTGTTGGAAGGTAGCAGCTGGTCTTGTGCTCCGAATCTAAATGCCACGGCCGGGGACCCAAAAATGTTCTAAATAGAAAGTGGCATGAGGCACTAATTATCGTTTTAACAGAAACCACTTATTATAATCAATAGGCAATCCTAGTACATTCTAAATTCACTGGGGCTCTACGATCTATATCCTACAGTAATCATTTTTAGAAGTTAACAAAGACACCGCTCTATGGCTTAGTGGAGTTAGAAAGGTTCGAGTCGGAAGGTCATACCTCCATTTGTGGAAGAATATTACACAATGTACTAGGATACAAGATGTGATAGATATGAGTCAAGTTTTGAATATCGTACTTTGATTCCAACAGATGTCAATGATTGTATGAATATATCTTTCATGTCTATAGATGGTATGATGAACTGAGGAGGATATTATGGGTCTATCTTACCTCAATATGAGCATCTGACTTTCCAAAATCCGTAAAGACGAAAATAATAAGTGTTCCAGGGAAAGAGGATCGAATATGAATATGGGATTCCAGAGGCATTTCAAATAGAGTTGTCAAGGCAGTTGCGGATGAGATCCTAGAGCCATCTATATCTCAATCCACGTAGGATAAGCAAATAAAAGTGAACCAACTGTACGAAGGTTGATCAGACCATCATACACTGATTCTGATTAGACAATATGTTAGTGGGCGTCCCCAATATACACATGTCATGAACAAGCTCGATAAGGATAAGCTTGCAAAATCTTGGCTATAATAGCGGTGTTTAGTCAGACTAGTCAAAATATTAGTACGCAGGATTTATGATTGAATGAAAACACGAGTAGTTCAAGGTTTAAGAATCTAAGTCGTGTCCAGTATTTTTACTTATACAATCGTCCTACTGTCTGATTTTCTCTGGCATTGGCTAAACTTATGATACATGAATATGATAACAGGAAATATGAAAATTTAAAATCATACCTGCTATGACTTCTTCTTCTGTTTCCACATTCTCCACTACTAACGAGAAGACATGTCCGTAATTCTGGCCGGGGTCCTGAACTCTAGTCCTGTCGTGCTACTCTAGCTGGGGTGGTAATGGTGGGCGAGGAGCTCCTACTGTTGGTGCTATAAGCCCAGACACCTGTTGTCCTGATCGGGGTATTGGGAGTTTAGGAGCTGTCGGCCTCGGGGTCTGTCGAGCATATACTATCGCCTACTGCTCTGGACAATCCTTGACCATATGTTGGCTGGATCCACACCTCAAGCACCATCCATGATGGATCCGACAGTCTCTCTGGACATGTCCTTCCTTCCCACAGTAATGGCAAACGGGCTTCTGATATGGTGTGGGCCTCTGCTGGTACTGTCCTGTGGGCCTCCTGATAGGTCTATCCTGTGTAGCTCTAGCCGGTACGACTTCTAGTGTATGGCGTCTCGATGTCTGCTGCTACTCCTTGCGAAGAATCTCCTGGGCACGAGCTTCTTCCAAGATATCTGAATGGAAGACTCGAGACTGGGTAGTCGTATAAGACTTGAGCTCTGGTGCAAGCCCCTGATGGAATATCCTTGCCTTCTCTAACTCTATCAGGATCAGTCCCGCCCCAAATCTACTCAGGCGATTGAACTCTGAGTCGTACTCATCAACTGATATATTTCCTTGCTTCAGATGAAGGAACTGATCGTAGAGACCATCTTGAACATGAATGGGAAAGAATCTTTCATAGAAAATATCATAGAACTGCTTCCAGGTGATCCCAGTGCCTAATCGCCTTTCTTCCGTCTTCCACCAGTGGTGAGCATTATCTTCTAAAAGTAGGTCCACTGCTGTCATCCAATCACGTGATGGCAACTGGGATGCCTTCAGTAGCTTCTCTGTACTAATAAGCCATGCTGACACCTCTAGTGGCTTCTCAGTACCTCTGAAGGACTTAGGGTTCATATATGTAAAGTTCTTGATAGAGCCTTCATAAGAATGTAGAGCCGGTGTTGGTGCCGGTGTCGGAGGTGGAGGTGGGGGCCTAGTCAGCGCCGTCATCATGCTTTGCCTCATCAACTCAGTCTGTTGCCACTGAGCATGCATCATGGCATACATGAACAGAGTGGTAGGGCTCCCATCAGTCGGGGGTGGAGGCATCTGAGGTCCCGACTGTAGTAGAAACTGCTGAGGGAATGGTAGTGGTGGAGGCAGTGGTACATTCCCTTTTGGTGGCATGGTAGGGGTCTGCCCAGTCTGGCTGCCTGGGGATGCTGCGATCTCTGGGTACTCCGTCGTCGGTGTCGTAGTAGGCTGCGACTGTCCTGGCTGGTACGAGGTCACCGGGGTCATCGGACGATTCTGTTCCTCTCGGATGGCCGCATCACCAGAGGTGATGGCTATGGTGGAAGTGCATCCGCTTCTTAGATTCATACTGTTGGCACGAGGAAGAATAGGACGATATTAGGAGAAGTTAGATATGAGGTAATTCAAGTAATCAAAGGAATTTGAAAAGATTGGAAGTCAAGGAAGTAGTAGTTCTGGATGAGATACTATTCTTATTCCTATATGCAGGCTTGTTGGGCACAGACATGTAACCCAACAATATTTTCTGACCTGCATGGGCCACCACAAAAACATGTAACACTCCAGTCCCAAAATACATAGGACCAAGCACGTGAACATGCCAGCTGCACATGTACGAAGAATACTCCAATATATGGAATCCTCATATATGCACATAAGCTGTAAATAAAATAATCATAGGCCAGAAAAACATAATCTAATCTCATCACAGCTCAACACAGAAAATAATAGAGTCCAAATAAATAAATATATCAAAAGATAGCCGGGTGAACATGCTCACTCCAAACAGCTATAAAAATAGTCTCACAAGATCGGAGTCCAACCTTCGCAAAATAGAAAGAAAAGAGATGTAAAAATAATGTCCACTAATGTCTCAAAGAAGGAATAGACTAGAAATCAGTAGGAACTGTCACGTCATCGATGTAAGATAGCTCCAGCGCCGCTCCGTACTCCTGCGGGAAGTCATCTAATCCTGGAGAGATAACCAGGTCCTCAGAGAGACGTAGCAAGATACAAGAAAACACCATGCCATATAAACTGTGATAATATAATAATAAGAAGGGATGCATGCAATAGGGTACCTAATCGCACTATAGTGAATATGCAATAAAGAACAATCCTCCACATATGGCCACTCGGGCTGTATAACAGTGGCATCGTCCCTCTCATTGGGAATCAGTACAATCCGTCCATAACGTTCGACGAACGTCAGAGGGAATCAGTAAGAAAACATCCATAACGTTTCCTGAACGTCAGAGGGAATCAGTACAATAGGGTGAACCTGTGTCTCCAACGGAGCTTCAGGTACAATAGCAGTATGTAAATGTGGCCGATACATCAAGGAACTGTTCTTCCCTTCCAATGCCTAATGGAGTCACATCCATGACTCATATGACCATCTAGTAACTGCCAAGTCAACTAGGATGCAATTCTATTGGAAGTTACTCCTAACCGTCGTACGCCCTATCCGTATCGGTGGCCGGTCGACTACGCGAGTACGTGTCCTATATGTGACTCACAATACGTGGTAAAGTACGTGTCAAGGCCCTATAAGATATACCAATACCTCATCATCAATGGGTGGTCACTAAGCTAAGTCCATACAAGTAAATAATATAAGGCAAATGAACGACCGATATGGTCGCTTGCACCCAAGTGTGACTCGGACGCACAGTGATATAAAACATAGAATAATATATATGGAAATGAAAATAAATAACTGAAAAATAAAGTAAAGTAATCACAGAGTAAGGTGGCAAGGTATCTTGCCTGATGG